>OZ004692.1:32886266-33134891 GCA_963924545.1 Pogonocherus hispidulus | reverse complement strand
GTGACGTTGGTGCGAATTTATTGTTTTAATAATGGTAAATAAAGCAGATCGGCTGCGATAGCGGCCCCAGCCCGATTATTCTACATACACTCTCCTGGTTATTGTTGCAGCTAAAATTGGATTTTTATGCTGCGTTCATAAATTACAGGAGCCGTGTGATATGTATAAATAAATTGGAAATGACACGACACGACAAAAATAATACGACGCCCAGAAATTAATGTGTCTGACGATATCTAAATATTTCATAAAAATGCAGTGGCGATTGTACATAATAGGATCGAACAGCGACGACACTCGCAGTCATTTGTTATAATTTGATTTCGATAACTGCTTCATCAATATGTGTGTTTGGCGTTCCTTTCGACAATACAGATATTTCAATCATTTTTTTAATGACTGTTCACCGTACACGTGGAGGAGAGACAAAGAGTATGCAGCCAGATAAAAAATTGATAAAATGTATTTGTGGCATACATAATGGTCTGCGTAAAATAAATACTAATATCTTGGGTATATAAAAATGTGTAAATCAACCTATTTTTGGGTTGCTAAAAACGTTCAATGTAAAAAAATAGTTCTATTCTTCTAAGGGCGTATTGAATCAGGCAAAAACTGTATTTGTTCTAATTACATTGGAACTGGTCGGTAGTACGATCGCAAGTTATAATATACAAACATATGCAAAGACAAAATGCGGATAAAAAAGTGGAAGAAAACGATGATGGTTGATGAAAATAAAAAGCACTAGACAGTAAACAAAATGAAGATGTCTGTTTAAAATACAATGAATTGATTTTTTACTAAAAAATATTAAACTATTTTTACTAAAAATATGTTTCTTGGAATTTCTTAATTTATTTATTACATCATACATGCAGTTGCATTCTAAATAAGTTACTAAGGAATGACAATGTTAAAAACAAGAAGTTGTATTTGTAAAGTAATATTTCAACTCAAGTCTATACAGACAATATCTACCATACTACAATTATTTATTATTTTTCAAATTCATTAATTGACAAGCTGGTTCCCTGTTAATCTGAGCCTAGGAGGAGACAATCAATTTAAGTGACATTTTTTAATATTGCATTACCTACTTATGGAACTAAACTATTTACACTAGAAAGACACTGCAAGTGGCATAGGGTTTACAAATCTTTTGTGAGTCGTTATCCCCTAAAATATAAAGGTTTAAGCATGTTAAAATTAATATGTAATGTAATTACGAATATAAATCCTACTAACCAGTCTTTAAATTAAAAATAAGGATTAAAGGGAATTTTATCGATATGTACTACTTTTCAATCCTAAAGAATTAATAGAGAATCAGAATCGGTTTCGTGTTAAATGATGTTTCGACTTTAACGATTTAACATAACTGTCTCAAAAGTCTTCCAAAAAATCAATTTTGAGACTGTAATAGATATTGTTTTCCATATAACATATTGCAGTTAAAGGGTATAAAGGTAGCTATCATTTCACATGTTTGGTTTTAATAATATCTTTAAATTCTTATCGAAAATATGGGCTGATATTTCTCAATACTTACTGGGGTTGGTTGGCACAATTAGAAACGGGGTTGATGGCACTAGAGCCAACCAGCCCCGTTAGTCCTAAGCTTGGAACTAATACTTTTTTTTCGTTCTTTCTCAAGGAAAATGGTTCGAAATTCGAAACGTAAAACGACCAGGAAACAAACGCTTAATGATCATCTTTAGGGCAGTTAATATTAGTTTTAGATGTTATCTTTAAATTTTGTTGTAGTGAAATTGATAGATGACAAAAATCCAATAAACCAAAAGAAAAATACTATACTCCAAATATTGTAAACACATCTGAAAACAAAAAGGAATGGGATGTATTATTTATGAGAAATTAAACGGATTCATTTTCTCACTTTTTGAAGATAATGCCACTATAAATGAAGAAGATGTGAAATTAATTCTTCCTCCTCCAAGTTTTGCTGGTGCAACTAAACGCTTGCAATCTATATATAAATTTCATGTAAACCTAGATTTGTTAAATATCGGCTAATAAATGTTCTTAAAACATATTTATCCGAACTTTTAATGATGTGTCAACCTACCCCGCATGTTGTGTCAACCTGCTCCGCATACGGGGTAGGTTTTTTCTTTTAAATCTATTTGATTCTGTGAAGTGGAATAATAATACTAAAGCATATAACGTAATGTCTGTAAAAAATTACGTTTTAATATTTAATACCCTGTCCAAATTTTGTAAATTTTCAAAGTGTGTCATTAGCCCCGGTCTTCCCTACACATCCTGCCGAACAAAAAATCCAATTTGAATTATAATATTTTAAATTTAAATAAAAATATTTATAGAACATTCTGTATAAACTCTTAGTGCAAGTACGTGATGTGTAATAGATATTTAAGTTATTTATAAACTGAAATTAAATTAAACTTTCTACAGACAGAAGTAATAGAAGTAATTGCAAAACAATTATTTTAATTGGTATTTCTCTGCCGAAGTAATAACCTATATTCCACTTCCAAATAAATTTATAAAGTATGAGACACATGAATCAATTTTGTTGTTAAGATTTAATAATCTTAATAAATAATTCCAAAATTCGTCATGCTGTAAAATCTAAAATGCTCTGAATTATTAAAACACCCAGAATCAATAAGAGTTACGTAAAACAGGATTTGATAATTCATAGATACCGATTACTTTATTCATTTTCAATGAATAGTTTTAGATAAAATTTTACTTAACGTAGAATTCAACTTACAAAGTAGATATATAATTTTAAATGCATTTTAATTTTAAAACTATATAATATATGTAATTAGACTACTTAAGAAAGGTTTTATGATTATATAATAGAAATATCGATTTGCAGTAAAAGTTTAATACGAGAAATAAAAACTTCCTACTATATTTACTCAATACTGATCATTTAAAATCAAGTATATTTAATGTAATGTTACAATTCTCCACGAATTTTGACCAATTTTAAATGTTTTATTTTATGCCACTTCTTCGTTTTCAGTACTTCCGGTTATATCGGAAATAGGTAGGTATATGCGAGTAGGACATGTTTTTTGTTTTAAACATGAAATGTACCTTATATTAAACATAATTTTCACATTAAGCAGGTACATAAGTATTTGTATTCCTTACCTTTCGGTAATACTAAAATGAAAAAGAACACAAAACAAAAACAATGGGAACTATTGTTTTATAAAAAAAAATAATAAAAAATATTGACAAAATTTCAAAACAATAATATTTTGTGTATGACAATAAATATTTGAATCTTCATTAGAAATTTGTACAGTTAACTTAAAATAATTGATACCAGAAATACATTCAGTTGAATAATAGAGTATTCAATTTAAAATTCATATGGATTTTTTTAATATAGTTTAAATCTAGACTTCGTTATATAATTTATATAGTTTATAAATGCATCTGTAAATTTAAAATGAACAGCTAGAATTAAAAATTGTGTGGCAGGATTTTTACAAAGTCATGTATTGAAAACTGATTGGCACCTGAGAGATATGGATGGAAGGCTGCGCTATCAAAATATCTAAAAATTGCGAGATTTTGTTTGGCTCTATCTATAAAAATCTAAATCCTACTGCAATATTTAATCAGTCAGGCAGAGAGTTGAAAAAATAGAATTTTCAACGAACGTCAGAACGAAAAGATTAACTGATTTGTTGTCGGGCAAAGAACAATCAGTGATGAAACGAGTAATTTTTTATTTATAGTGCGCCATCGGATTAGCAGAGTGAAGTTTAAAAATGAAATAATAAAAAACTCCGCAGCCGATGATCAATATTCAGTCTGAAATTGAAATTTTGCGTGTAACAAATGTGCCAATTTAGTTTAAATCTTCGTGTGTCATAGTGGAATTTGATCATGTGCCAACCCAGTAACTACACAGATGAGATGCAGCAGAGTCATTAATTTGCGAATGTCATCCAGTGTGCTACATACAACAATGTAGTGCGAGAAGGAGCCTGTTCTAACTATATTAAATGAGACGGCCTTAAGATTGAGAAATCGCGGTAGACAGAGAGGCTGATGGCTGGTGTGAAGCCGCTGCTGCCCGGCCATCTAGTGACAGATGAGCAGGGAAGTTTAATAATCTGGCTGTACCAGAGCTTAATTCTATTACATTAGAGTTGACTGCAGTGGCTACACCTCCGTTGGTCGGTCGATATCGTACATAATTAACAATGTGATATCGACCTGCAGATCCCCTGGGGGACGCAGACAGGACACTCCTTCGGCTATCAGTTGACCAGATTTGGCTGCATGTAAACAAACAGGGCCAGACTTCCTGATCGATATTAACAAGCTTTAGACTACGCCAATCTAGATTTCTCCATGGCCACTTTAGAAACGGCAACAATTAGTAGTTGTTTTAATAAAATTATCTTTCTTTAAACGAAACGCGATGTGTCCTATGCGGAGTGTTCCAAATTGGATAACCACTATCTACTATTTTCACCCCGGATAGGTGCACCGTTGATATATGACAATGTTGCGCAATTTTATTTCCTGTCAATATTCTTAATTATTCGGTATTAAAGAATGACCTCTCATCACCTCTTTCTATTTATACATGTATATATAACATAACATGCATAACTTATTTTTTAAGTGACATTTGGCTGGTTCCTGATCATAATGATTTGCAGTTCAATTCTGACGCTGAAGTTGTATTATTTTTTTTTTGTGAAGAGGTGTAAGTAATACTACATTCGCTATAATTCCGTCAAGATAACTTGGCAAACCTTACTACTGCCGATCAATAATATAATATATTGTAACACAGAAAATGAATATTTTCATATTAACTCTCAAAACGTTATTAGTGCAACGAGTTTCGTGACCTTTTAATATAGCCTACATGTTTAAGTTATAAAATGTCACTTATATAATGCTATTTTAATCATAGAGCTGAAATTGTGGCGACAGTAAGATTGTTTCACTTTTTGTCGATAATGGGTTGCCAATTATTAGAGGCAGGAACTTAATTTAACTTGACAAATTGTAGGCAATAGCAAATCATGAAATGAAATAAGTTCAGAATCATCCTGCCGAAGTTTTGTCCATAAAATTATATTTTATTTTGTTATTCTAAAATTGGAGTTAAGATATCATCCCCTAACTCCAATATAAGTAATAGTAGAAATGGGAGAAAATCGCTCTCGCGATTTTCGTTCCCATTTCTAGCCCTACCGGGGGTCCAGGCCTACGGCCTAGGGCTCCTTTCGGGTGACAAAAGCATCTAGAATATTATTTTAAAGAAAATACATATTAAAGAAATTTTGTATCTGGAATGATGATGTAATTATACTAAACGATTTTTTTAAAATATTTTGATGAATTGTAAGGGTCTATTGTTGATGGTAAAACATCATAATTTCTTAAGTACTGTGAAAGTAGAATTTATTTTTAAGTAAACATTATTATCAATTTTATCAATGACTGCCAAAATGAACGAATTAATTCCAAACTCTACGTGCAGAAAAAATAAAAGCATGAAACAGAATAACTAAATACTAATACTAATAAATAATTGGAATTAAAAAGTAAAAAAAAAGTTTGCCTCCAGCGAGACTCGAACTCGCGAAATCAGCATTATCACGTTTTGAATCCTACGACTTTCCCGTTGCGCTAACACGCCTATTGTCAAATGTTTACCTTGAGATGTATGTAAACTGTACGTTTCAACCTGAAAAAATAATTTTTACCGATTTTCTAATTGGAAAAGCATTTCGCTTCAGTATTTTGGTAATCAGAAGTATTTGGCACTCAGTACTATTGATTCCGTTAGCAATATTTCTCGTAGTTTAATTAATTTGACAGTTTTCGTGGGAGGTGCTTGTCTCGTTAGTGCAATCTCACATCGGTAGATAAAATGAGAAAGAAGTTGAGACGGACGCGACTCGAGATTTTGGAAGACGAAATAGACGTAGAAGGAGTCGACGTACGGTGTCGAAAAAAAATCTCAAAGGATTAGAGAAAGGACGGAATTTTCGCGTGAAGCGGTTCTCGAAGTCGTAAAATTAGAAAAAGGATCTAGGGAGTCCCGCGAAAAGTCGGGATTTCAGCAGGCGTGACGGGACAATTGAGCCGCGTACAGATTTGTACCACGTCACGAACCGAACCTCGTCGCGTACCACGTTGCGCACAATCTGGACGTCGAAACGAACGCCGTCGCGAACCAGATAGCATTGCAGCTCGAGGTACGCCGCGATCTACGACTTGTCGGTAAACTGACGGAACATCAAAGGACTGGTGCGCCACGGCGTTGCACAAGTCTGGACGGGCAGAGAGACAATTTCGTTTGTTCAGTCTTTAGTCGCTAGCGATATGGAGTGGACCGAAGACACCATTCTACTGTTAATTAATCTATACAGACATCAAGAATGTCTATGGAATGCAATATAAATGTACGTTGCTGCGGCAACCTCGACATCCATTTTAATAAATTTCACTGGACTCTGCTGACTCTACTAAAAATGCGAATTGTAGTATGGAATGCGCCGTTGTTGCGGTGCGGGGTTCGAGCTCCTGTTCGCGACGGCGTTACGCGGTAGCGCGATGAAGTTCGCGACGTGGTACGCGACGAGGTTCGGTTCGCGACGTGGTACAAATCTGTACGCGGCTTTAGACGCGAGGGCAAACGCCGGTGCTAGCCGTATCTCTCTCGCAGAAACGGCGATCGACGAAAATTTTGCAGAGGTTTTTTGAAAATGCGTTTAAATTGGGAATACGCGTAGGAAACAGGACGAAAATACCCCAACGCTTTGGAGAAAGGTCAGGGGCGACCTCTGGTCGCCCGCGAGGATCGCTCCGCGATCCCCCCTCGGAGTAAATAGCTTTGAAACTCTGTGGATTGGGCGACGGAATTTAGAGCGAGACAGAATCGACGCGTTTTAATATACAGGGCGCCCTATTTCTTGACCCGTTGCATGGGTAACTTTTTTATTAGTAGAGATACAAAAACGCTTAAATGAGCAAATTAGTGCAGTTTCGTATTAGTAATTCTACGGTAAGGCGAAAAATTATATACGGGGGAAGGTTGAAAAGTTATTGACAAAAAACGAAAAATCCAACTTTTCTATTATCCCTCGTAGCTCGTTCATTTGAAGAGTTAGAGAAAAATGCTTCACATGTTTTTTGCAGTATTTTTCATGTAAAATGACATGCACTTGCTACTTTTTATATATCTCTTAAAATGGTTGAGAATCACAGTAAAATATATTTTTTTTAAATGTAATGGATAGGTGGCTGTGACATTAACCGAAAGTCCCCTTTTTTCTCTTTCAGATGATATAACATAGTCCATATTTTATCCTTACAAAAGTAATAATAATCGTTGTTTTTAAAGAAAGTTTATTGTCACATCAAGAATGCTATGGATTATGGAACAAAAGAATGTTTTGAAAACAGAAATTATTAATTAATTAATTATATTGAAGTAAATGTTCGAAATGACCACCATCCTGTTGGATACATAGTAAGCAACGTTTCTGGATACTTCTTAAAACATTATTTATTGTATGTCCATGTATGCTTCTAATTGCATCTTGAATCCTGACTTTTAGATCCTCTATATCTAGAGGAGCTGTCACATAAACTTTATCTTTCAATAACCCCCAAAGAAAGAAATCTAAGGGGGTCAAATCCGGTGTTCGCGCTGGCCAGTCGATATCCATTCTATTTCCTATAACATTATCAAACTGTTCATGTAAATATTGTTTTACCTCGCGGGAATTATGCGCAGGTGCTCCATCGTGTTGGAAGTATTTAAGATTTCTAAAAATATGAAGTGGTAATTCATTTAAATATTCCTCTGTTAGAGTATTCCTTAGAAAATGAAGGTAATTATTCGCATTCAAATTGTCTTCGTAAAAATATGGGCCAATAATTTTGCCACAAAAAATTCCACACCACACATTTATCCCAAATTGACGTTGATTTCTTCTTTCAGAAACAAGATGTGGATTTTCTCGGCACCACATTATGTTATTATGGCGGTTAAAAATACCATTGTTGGTAAATCTACTTTCATCACTGAATAAAATCTTTTTCCAGAAGTCTAGATCCTCTTCGCATTTTGAAATGTACCATCGACAAAATGCCATCCTTCTTTGATTATCAGCTGGATATAAAGTATTGCATATGGAATAATGATAAGGCTTTAAATTGTTACCTTTTAAAATAGCTCTTACAGTTTCCTTGGAAGTGTTGCAGTGATGTGCAATTTCTGCAGTTGAAGAATCAGGTTTAAAATTTACATAAGCCAAAACATTTATTTCAGTGTCTTCATTGAAGTTTCTTTCATCCTTAGGCTTTGAAAAAGAACCGTATAATCGTATATTATTTTCCAGCTGTCTAAATATTCTATGATGGGGTTGTCTTCGTTCCATGTAAGTTTCAAAATAAAGATTCGCTGCAGCTTGTGCATCTCGATTTTGGTTATAATAACAAAATAGCATATCATTTTTCTCTTCGTTGGTGTACATATTTGCAACACTATTATTTTGTATGCAGTATTAATAATAAACAATAAACTACTTAACAAAAACTAAAAATGTCACTTATGATCTGTCAATAATTAAATGCCAACTAGACGTTTTTAAAAATATCAGGAATCTTATTTTTTGTTTTATTTCCATAGCATTCTTGATGTGACAATAAACTTTCTTTAAAAACAACGATTATTATTATTTTTGTAAGGATAAAATATGGACTATGTTATATCATCTGAAAGAGAAAAAATGGGACTTTCGGTTAATGTCACAGCCACCTATCCATTACATTTAAAAAAAATATATTTTACTGTGATTCTCAACCATTTTAAGAGATATATAAAAAGTAGCAAGTGCATGTCATTTTACATGAAAAATACTGCAAAAAACATGTGAAGCATTTTTCTCTAACTCTTCAAATGAACGAGCTACGAGGGATAATAGAAAAGTTGGATTTTTCGTTTTTTGTCAATAACTTTTCAACCTTCCCCCGTATATAATTTTTCGCCTTACCGTAGAATTACTAATACGAAACTGCACTAATTTGCTCATTTAAGCGTTTTTGTATCTCTACTAATAAAAAAGTTACCCATGCAACGGGTCAAGAAATAGGGCGCCCTGTATATGGATAAGTAAGTACTAGCAAAAAAAAAGGTGCAACTGAATTTACTGGAACCATATTAAGGCAAAAAGTGTGGAATCTCCGAGATTAATAATTTAAGTGTTAAATATTACCTCAAAAAACTTTTCAGGATATTTTCGAATACTTAAAAATCTTATACATAATTTCTGAGTATATGTGTATTATTTTTGATTATACAAGGGGTATCCCGCTAACAGATATTATAAAGTTAGTGGACCACCCGGTTTCCTTCAACGACAAACAACCGTTTTCATAACTAGTTTGGGCAAACTATGATGCTGGTATTTAAAGTTCTACCGCAATTGCAATGTTATAGGCAACAGACCATCCATTATTATTTAAATAAACAAAAGACAAAACAACTGTTTTTACAATTAATTAACGGCAAATTGAAACGAAATCAGAATCATGAATTTGCAAAGTTGACTCGCTAACTATGTTATGTACCTAACTATGTATCTATGTTTTCTTAACAAGTAACCATTACGCTTTTATTTAAAAATTCCTACACTAAAATGGGTCAGTCCTTCATATTGATTAATATATTGTTGAATTCCTGGGAATTGACCGTTGAAATTCCTCAGATAGAGTCTGATAAGCGTTTTCCACAGCATGCAATAACTCTTTTAAAGTGGTCGGCGAATACGGCAAATTTGATGATCGGCAACCCATCTAATCTCACACTTGCTTAGTAGATGATAAATCTGGTGATAGAGATGGCTCTAGTAACACCCGTATCTATTCCAAATCTAAAAACATCAGAGAGACTCAAGCAATGTGATAATGTGGATTGTCCACTTGGAAAATATCCTATTCCATCTCTAACAACTCTTGGACATCGCCAGCGTGCGATGTCCAAGACTGTCGACAGTCAACTCCAGATTACTATGCTCACACCGTATTTGATCATCATGGACCTCCGAGACGAAACCTAGATTCATCACAATAGGACAGCCTCCAACCTAGGACAGGGACAACCTCCCTTTTAAAAGCCTCAGACTTGTGAAAAGGAAGGGTATATATGAAAAAAACGCAGACACACGATCATTCCCTGGGGAGCTGCCATTTTATCCCCTGACGAGGTTCGAACTGGCGCCGCAATGTACCATTCTGTTAGTCATAAGCTATCACCTAGCACCTAACAGACTGAGCTATCGCTGGGGCAAAAAACATATACCAGTATCTTTAACCTTATAACCGTAACCTTTATAATAAAAACATTGTCTGAAAAAACGGTCTATGAATGGTTTGAGGTAACAAAATGGCAAACCACAATACAAGCATTAAGACAGAGAAAACTAAAAAGTTCATTAATATTTTTGATTATTGCAAAAATTAATATTTAATAGTCAATATTTTTCGAAGAATATCTGTTGAATAAAATCGTCTCACTGAAAATCAGCTAATGAGGTAATAAAATGCGGAATTTGCGCCGTTGAAGAAATAAATGTTTCAGACATACTTTTCCACATATTGCTTGTATCTAAATTTGTATCCTCACATTTGCCATGATTGCGCCATATTTATTATAATGTAAATACAAAAACTGGCAATTTAATCTGTTTTAAGTTTCCAACTAATTTCTAAGTAAAATAAACAACGTTTATTAAGTTTATTTCTTAACGCGTTTTACTTTTAACAGACTTCAGGCGTAGAAAATGTATGAAATAAATATTTAAAGGGCCGATTGTTGAATATGTATATATTATGGGGTTCTTACATCCGCCATTTGCTCCCACGTTGCATGAAATGCTGCGACATTTATAGCTCTTTTCTTCCTCTGTCGGCGGCGCGCTACACAGATATATCTGTTCATTTACTGAAATTCAGATGGAAAGATAATAAATAAACAAGAAAATCTAATTACGTCGAGATTAGTAATTTATTTAGGTTGCACCGTATTAAAAGAACAAAATACGATTTCTATTTGCAACGTAGGTATTTGTTAGTGCCGCCAATCACAAAAGTAGTTATCTGAAAGTACTTAAAAATACTTCTTTAGCTTCGTCTTTCGCGCCAATAAAAGCGTGTCCGTTACAAAATTATTATTATTTATTATAAATAATAATAATAATAATAATAATAATAATAATAATAATAATAATGTGTATTTACCATTTTACCATTTTTATCTACAATACGACAACCAAAAATAATTTTAAGTAAACAAATAAAAAATCTCGAAAAAAGTATTAAACTTTTGTTTCGAGAGAAAATATAAGTACAGCATGTACTGGTCAAACAATGTGTACAAAAATAATCTGTAATATACGGGTGCATACAAAAGCACGCATTAAAATATCATATAAAACTAAAAACAACACTAAGGGCACAAAAACTATGCATATAACCACACCCACATACAAACGTGTATATATACATACCTATAATATATTCACACACCATTATACCATTCTCACATGACACACATTTTTTTGTTCTACAGATAATACACATTCAGAATGGACAACGCAATGCCACATTTATTATGATTAAATTAATTCAGGTTTATCATTTTATTTCACTGCCTAATAATACAACTCGATCCCTCCATATTATAAGAGCAAAGTTCTTGAATTGATGAAAAGATTAAATTGCATACTTGCATTCTAAAGTAAAAAGGCTCTTCCAAGCTATGTGGACGGTTATTGTAAACTTAAGATTAAAAAGTGACGGAGATTTAGGCCGGGGGAACGTAGGGCCCTTATTCTATAACTCGGCGACCTATCCACCTATTTGGAAATATTTTATTGATATGTACATTACATCTCGAGTATAATGAGGAGGAACTCCACCTGGATGGTTGAAACCACATTTCAACAGATATTCGTTCTTCTTCTGGAAGTGCTGGTATGATAATAGACGTTAGTGTACGCTGGATGAAAAATGGACCAAATATCCATGGACCTGTAAAAGTTAGTACAAGCAAATACAACGAACGAAATGAGTCATAAATAGGTACATAGACCTCAACCGAATCAGTATGTGGCACATTGATTATTTGATTCCTCAACAATACGCGAACCGAATGAGTCAGTAAAACTGAATCAGAACAGAATCAATTTTTTTACAAACGCTGGATTGATTTATTAGATTCCTTCTTTTTGAACGAATCGTTCGCAATATACCTCTACAGTATATTACTTTTCTAAGTGAGACCAAGAGGTACCTACATCTCGTAAAATATTCAACAAATTTCACCAGGAACTATTTTTAATAGTATTAGTGCAAAGATCAAATAGACAAGGACCGGTCAACAATATATCATTTTGTGACAAAAAAAATGAAGTGTTTTATTTACACACTATTTATCCCTTTAGATGTTTTTTTAATACATAGAAAATTTACTTGCTCTAACATATAACGCTATAGTTATACATATATTTTATAAATATATAATTAAAACTTTTGGCAACCATTTATGTTCAGAAGTTGAGGATACTTATAGTAGACAATAACACAGTAATAACTATCATAATAATGGAGCAAACTTATGCCATCTCAGTGATAAAGTGTGCGGACACTTGCATTATGTCTAGACTGTTTCGCCGAAGTTCGACCAACTTCCTCGTCATTTAGTTGGCTTGCCATGGAACTGGCGAACGATGGTGGTACAGATAATAAATTTATTGCCGTCAATTTAACCTCGGTATGGTTTAGTCAGAATCGAATATCTTTAGATGTTTTATTGATTGACGAGATAACGGTGGTCATTTTAAAAAATACATAACTAATTCACATCCAATGCCCAATAAATTTCACAGAAGAAAGGACCCGTTACAGAACAAATATTAATAATTGTACAGGGTACTCATATAATATATGCATTATTAATTGGCTATAAAAGGATATACATATTAAAAACTGTTAGCGGATAGCAGATGAAGGAATTCAAATAAGATTGGAGACATGGTCAGCAACACGCTCTAGTTTAGGTTAGTGATAGATAATATCACTATTATGAGATATGATGAATATGAGTTATGAGTGTATCATTTAATACTGACTGGATGAGGCTTTAGTAAGCAGCGTTGTTGTTTCAAACGTTTGCATTTCCTTGTATACCCAGGGTTTCCTTAATACCGGGATATCAAAAATTATCTTGGTCAAGGGTGGTTGTGGAATGTAAAACGTGTGTCTTACTTTAAATTTTTGAATATGTTTTGTTGTGTCAGAATCTGTCAAGTCATTGTGCTAAAATTTTCTAATCCAGTTTTTGAATCATGCCTCTTACCACACAGCACAAAATTTTCATGATTGAAGACTATTTTCGAACGGGTGCGCTAGTTAATGGAAATTGGCAATACAGTCAACGTTTGTGTTTGGACAATTTTCGAGAGCACTTCCCAAACGTGGCAATATTACCGGATAATTTTTATGCGTGCCTCACAAATTGTGTTAAAGTGTTTCGCGAAACTGGCGTGTGTGACTCATAAAAAAGGTGCTGGTAGACCAAGAGTTCGTACAGAAGAACTTGTCAATGACGTTCGTCAACGTATGGAAGAGGAGCCTGCAAAACCTTTGAAACGTCTTTCTCAGGAAATTGGACTTTCTTATGGAACATGTCATAAGATTTTAAAGAAAGACTTGAACATGCATCCATAAGATGCAAGCACATCAAGCTCTTCTGCCCGCAGACCACCCCTGACGCCTTGCTTACTGCCATTGGTTTGTCAATAATTTAATGAATGACAATCTTCTGGACTTAACTTTTTTTTCTGACGAAGCGTGGTTCCACCTTTCGGGATACATCAATTCTCAAAATATGCGAATGTGGAGCAATGATAACCCTCATGTTTTTACTGAATCGCCACTACATGCTCAAAAAATTGGTGTTTGGATGGCAGTTTCTCGCAGAAGAATAATTGGGCCAATTTTTTTTCGATTTCACCGTCAACGCAGAAAGGTACAGACACAACTTTTTGGCTGAATTTGTGCAACAGTTAAACGATTATGAACTTCGGTACGGTTAATTCCAGCATGACGGTGCAACAGCACATACTACACGAGAAAATATTGCTTTCCTCCGCGAGTTTTTGATGACCGGCTGATAAGTTTGCATACAGAAGTTGAGTTTCCTCCGAGATCACCTTGTTGGACAATTATGGACTATTTTATATTTCCTTACTTAAAAAACAAGATTTTCGCAACTCCGGTAAATAATTTGCAAGAACTGCAACAAAGAATTGTTCAGCAATGTGCAACTATAACGCCAGAAATGCTGCAAAACGCTTTTCACAGCATGAGGAGGCGTGTCAACTTGTGCCTCGAACAAAACGGGGGACATTTCCAACAATTACTGAAAGTTAGTTTTTCTTGTTACTAAAACCGTTATTTCATAATTTGTAGTTCATTATTGTTTTACAACTGAAATAAATAGGTATGAAATTTGTAGGTTATTGATGATGTCAGTGTGACAGTGACATAATTATTTCAAATTTAAAGTAAGACACACGTTTTACATTCCACAACCACCCTTGACCAAGATAATTTTTGATATCCCGGTACAAAATCTGCAGCATTCCGATGAAAAGCATGATAGAAATTGATTCTGAGATTGATGGACGCCTTGCAGCGTGCCAATAAGCCAAAATTCAGCATTTGACTATACCCCGATTCAGAATTAAGCAAACTGCAATGACCGGAAAAAGAGTAGATCTGTGTTGTCACATTTATTTCTAAAGTATTCTTATTTAAAACAGGAAACGTATTAATTACCTTATTTACCCATTTTTTTACTTGTCTTTAACGTCCCTTATTCCTATTGTACTTTATTAAAGCAAACACAATGTTTAATTTGCTTTTACTTAATAATATCACAAGTATAAAGACATAATATATCTTTATACTTGTGATAATATCAAGGAATTTCGGAATATCTGACAACTATGAAAGCCGTAAAGTTGACGACAAGCTGTTTATCCTTATTTAACATACATATTCTTGCATTTTCCCTTTCTTTTTTCTGAGCCTCAACGACGTTGATTGGTCGAATTAGGAACCAATGGGAACCAACAAGCGACTGCGCTCGAAACAGTGGCGTGATGTTGGGTTATTTCGCGCGCGTTTCTTAACGGTAAAAATTTGTGGTAAAATTATCAGTGTATTTATTCTTTGTGTCAGTGTTTATACTTATTTGTGTTAGTTAAAAAAGTGGAAGTGCATATACTAGAAGTATTCTATAGAATAGTATACGAGTATATATTAACTGAAATGTGCCCAATGGTAAAACAGAATACGCACGCCCATGCTTCACCGCATTTTACCAGATCGGCGAGGTCATTCCACTTTGCTTAATTCTGAATCGGGGTATAAAGACCTATTTTACACTAGACTACGTTGCACCTTCTTTTTAATTTTAGTAATTCACGATTCTATATAACGTACATTTTGGATACCTATTATTATATTTTAAACACTTGTACTGCTTCAAATGCATACGCTAAGCACAAGGATTAGTATGAAGGTTAGAGGACTAGTGTGGGGCTAGTAGACGGCATCTTATTATTCTGCAAGCCGTATTAGCGCCCTAGAACCTATATTGATAAAACCAGAATTTAGTGTAAAAATGTAATCTGGAAAACACTTAAGTTAGGAGGACAGTCAAATCTACGTATGTTAATCTTTCACATTAATACCAGGGGCTCGATTCTCGAGTAGTGTGATAATATTCTTATGCGAAAATAATGTCAGTCTGAAAATAATTACCTACGTCACATCCGTGCGAATACGGATGTATTCGCACGGTTCGAGAATCGGACCCCTGGTAAGTATTCCTCCAACCTGACTTATATGTAAAGTTGGTTGCCAATCCTTATAAGCCTTATCTTATAATCGAATAACAATTGAATTAATTAAAAATTATTATTGGATATATCAGCTACATAAACAACAATTATGTCAAAAATGCTGCATATCCGAGTGTATTCCACGAGTATATGAGTAATATTAATTTAAGCTTTATCTGTTAGCGAGTTAAAAGCGATAGGTATATAAACTGACCTAAATAAGAAACTTTTATAACTAGCGGTGATTTCTTTAAAGACATATCTCTGTGCCAACTATTTTGTTAATTAGTTAACTAAACTATTAACCCATTATATCTTATCTGGGTTTGTATCAGACATTGACAAAGTGTACTATAAAGTCACGTGTAATGAACAGTAAAGTAATAGAGTGAATAAATAAATAATTCATTTATTTAGTGTTTAGTAAGCACATATTAAATATTATAATTAAATTCCGAATATGTTTACACATTAATAAATTATACTAAATAAAAAAACAATAGGCAATTTTATTGTTTAATGCTATTAACATACAATGATTTAAATATGATTTTAATTAATAAATATTTATAATGAATACTACTTCCCTTTGTGCCACTTAAACTCATTTTTAAATGAAAAAAATATATACAAATGATATCACTTATATTCTATTGTTGACTGGTATTTTAATTAACATATAAAATTCATGTAAACAAATGAATAACCCATTGCAGAACTGTTGTGTAATCGCCAAATAGTACTGTTCGGGAAATTAGTTTTTAAGATTAAAACATAATTCTGATTCTAAAGACAATTTCAATCAATATCGGAAACCGTTTATATTTAATAAATATATTCTGCTTTAGAAATTTCTTAATTGAAATATTAAATATTAATAGCGTAGGAAAAGTTCTAAGAAATTATTATCATAGCAGGAATATGAAAAGGCGAATACGATTCGGCGATTTTATGACCTATTAAACCAAGTATTCGACAATAGCTAGCAGATATTAATGAATTAAACTTAGTCGTAGATATTTTCAATTATGTGGGTATATACCCAACCTAAAAATATTTGGAAATATGCAAACACAGATTTTGATTAAAAAAATTGTAATAAATTTGTCATTTTATATCCTCAGCATTGTATTTCAAGGTATTTGATATACAGAGTTGCTTGGGCATGTGGTGTTCAAATGATATATGCTGTAAAAACTCATATTCTTAATAATGATTTAGAAAAACTGACGTTTGGGGTATCAAGTATGATTAATGAGATATACAGTTAAAATAAATATTTTATTACTAAACCTTATTTATATTTTTTTGCCAAATACAACAATTTTCTGAATGATAAAGGTACTGAAAGCCATTTAGTTTACGCGTAAAAAGTGGCATAACGTTAGGTAAAGAGTATATAGCAGGGGTGGCCAACCTGCGGCTCGCGAGCCGCATGCGGCTCTTTGAAGGATTATTTGTGGCTCTCAATAAATGTACCCGAGTTCCCTTTTCATTTTTGTGCTATTATATTTTAAAAAATTATTATCGTTCCGTATGTGTTTCAAAATGTCTTTGAAATTACTGACGACAAAATATGAAAGACTAAGTGCAACGTTGTAACAAATTTCATTTCCGTCCAAGTTAAGAATAATATGACTCATCGAAAACTGCGCGAACGAACATAAACAGTGGCGTAATCGTCCGTAATCGACCGATACTCTAAACCGATTTTGAATTTGTAAACTTTCATTGCAACGAACAGTTGACATTGTACTCTGGAGGAAACAATTTGTATCACTTTTGCTACGGATATAATTTGTAATCTGGAATTTTTGGTAAGTTAACTAAATTTGTTTCATAGTATGGCTCGGCATAGTATAAATATTAGTAAAAATGGCTCGGACTATCAAGGAGCTTGGCCAACCCTGGTATATAGAATGCGTTAAATAACTAAAAAGATAAATATTTTTGTGTTAATACTTCCACCTGCATTGCAATATAGACTTAGTTGGAAAGTGCCAAATAGTATAACTAAACTTGTGATAAGAAAGTGAAAGTAAACGGGCGTGGTCCGAAACGCAAATTAAATTTGTAAAAGTACACGTTGAAGCAAAGGAAATCCGTGGCAAAAGTTTTAATAAAGCAATAGGATGAAATGATAATTTAAAGCACTCAAACAAGTCCTGAAATTGAGATCAAGAAGTTTTGGCACTTCAGTTCTCATTGCATGTCACTCGACAGGAACTAATTCCTGCTAGCAGCCAAGGAAGTCACGTGACTTTTGCCTCAGCGGCAGGCGAACCGAACTCTTCTTTCGGTGGCAGTGGAAATGATCCGCGCGGAATTACTCAAAGCCTTCTTTAATCCGTTAATTATACTAGCAACTAACCGCCAATGAAGCTATTCAATTAGGAAATTAAGAATTAAATTTTAATTATAAGTACTGCGTTAAACATATTTGCCATGTTTCAGGACTGTGTATATATACAATTTAAACGATCGATAAACTTATTAAACTTAAAACAACAAACTCGCCGAGCTAGTCAATTTCCAATTCCTTTATATATTTTCTTGAGACTGTTGGCAAAATATATACTTTTAATCATCGTATCGGCTAGCTGATTTATTTGTGCTGTGCACGTTTTTAAACATGCCTTTGTTAATTAAATTAACTAACTTTTTTCCTAGACGTAACATAATACCTCCTTTGCCAGTCGTTTTTCACTTTATCCTGGAAATTCATTTCAGCCGGGGTAAGTACTGGAAGTTAATTTAAATTAGTTCCAGAATAAAAAGCAATCGTAGATATATACTTTTAATGTGATTTTAAAAGTTTAAATTCGTAACAATTATTTCACAATAAATTTACACGTTTGAAATTCTAAATGTATATAGTAATTTAGAAATTGTAGGATGCTTGTATAAGTGAAACGAAGGAATCTTTCATATTTGGTAATCTACTGCAATCAGGACATATAGAATGGGTAAATACGAAATACTAAAAATAAACCACGGTTCTATCTTAAACAATGCAAAGGGAAGATATTGTTTTTTTTAATTGTAAAATAAACAAAATATGTTTTTACGTCAATAGTTACTTTATTTATGTAAAATAGCTCTAGGTAAAATAGATAGGTTAATGTTAGTAATGGTGAGAAACACACCATAGTGCCCTCTTTGGGTCTTTGCTACTATCTCTCTGACAATTATTGTCAAATTGACAAACAGATAACGACCTGCTTTTCCGCAGGTGCCTTTACAGCCGTGACCTCTATTGCCTTTAAGGAAGACAATCCTCCTTATTTATTTGAAGGAGATGCCGAAAACAACTACTCTACTGTGGCGAGTCCTATGGAGATGCCGATGTAACGCAATGCCAGTCGGGGCATATTGGCCGTGGAGTAGTTGTATTCGGCATCTCTTTCAAATAAATAGATAGGTTAAGTATAGGAAACGAATACAAGTTTGTATAGGGTATTTATTGTGTTAATTGTCTATTGATGATAACAGTAAAATTAAAGTTGGCCCTACTTGATCTATTTATTAAACTTTTGACTGCTGACACAAGCCAGTCAGGCTTTTGTGACTGCTGTTGCGACTGTTTTATGAAAGTCATAAAAATCAACCGTGCCTGTATGTCAAAAACTTTTTCAACAGTTTTATAACAAAAAGTTGTATATAATTTATCATTGGCAGCCTGTTCGGAAAAGCGGAAAAATTCTTTATTCAAATACACATTCACGTGCATGACCATAACAGCCCTTTGGACCACTTTGGACACACGCATAGTTACGGTAAGCCTGTGGTTTTGCGAGAAATCTTTTGTGTTCAACTTCATTTTAAAATGCATATTTGACTAAAATCGTACTAATTTGCGAACAAAAAATGAAAAGTCACTTTTCTATATGAAGAATCCGGGATGACTCTTTGAGTCACTCCTTTCCTTCATGAGAATATACTCATTATAATACTCTCTGGAAGGCATACTGGCTAAAATCACAACCAAAAATCTGTCACTAACTGCCGGTCTATATTGAAAATGAGAATCCGGTAGGTGTATTTGAATGCATGGCAGTGAGCACCGTAACGCAATGCAAGACAAGAAATGAAAAAGTAATCAAAATTAAAATAGGAATGCGAAAGACGCACCAGCTAAAACAACAAGCCTAGCGTTCATTGAGGGATTTTTAGCTCCGTGGCGCTATTTATATTGTAGTAGCGAGATCAAAGAAAGCATAGCAAAGGATCGGTACGTGCCATCCTCGGCGGCGCGATTGTCGTGTAAACGGAATCGCTGGAGAGCGTTTACGGTTACGGCCGGTGGCTGAGTGCTAATGTTTAGTAAATTATTCAGAGTGCACCGTACACGCTACAAACAGAAATGCATTAAAGTGCACTCCGATCCCTGACTGATTGATAGATTAATTAACTTACAGTGCTATCGACTCCTAGGGCTTCTCTCCATCAAAGATTTAACCGGTTACGATCAAATTTACTCACTTTCCAATGTAAAAATCACGTACCACGTTAATATTGGATTTTTGCCCGAGCTGCTATTTTAAAAGGCGTAGTGTAAAAGCGAAATTATGTACCCAAAGAATGCAATTTTAAAACATTTTTAAAGAATATACGCATAGTTCCTGGATCAAAAAGGAGTGCACGGTTTTGCCGATGAATTTTTTTCACATCCTGTCATACATTTAGCTTCATTTCCTAACTAACGACTAGATTCTGCATACACAACTGAAACGAATTGACACCTTCTGTTGTCATGGTGAATATTAGGATCTTTCAAAGACAGCAGAGCAGAAACATTTTCACAGTTTCAGTAGCGAATAACACTAAAAGTTTTTGTATCTACTACGAAATTTGATTCCATGAGTTTTTGGACATAGGTTAGGTTATTCTTGACTGAGTTCATCCCTAGTTTCAAAGTGTTATGGTTCTACAACAATTGTTATTAATAAACATAGTTGTAATTATGACCATAATACCATTTGACCATAAGTCCAGTTTTACGAAAAATTCTTCAGATGTTTGTATCAACAGACATGTCATGGAAATACATATGGAAGTATAGTCTATATAATGTCAATTGAAACTGTAAAAAAAATTCCGACAAAAGAAACACCTGCACCTCGAAGGCGGCCTCTTTGTTTACGCGCGTCGAGGTGCAGGTCCTTCTTTGTGTGTCCTTTGTCGGAATTTTCTATGCAGTTTCAATTGAGATTATAAACACTATACCATTTTCAGACAGTTATATTTATTTCGTAAGTCACTTTCTATAACAAACCTCTTAGATAGCAGTGACATTAGTACTTATTAATTGAATTTCTTTAGGTATTTAGACATTTCAGCAACTACGGTCTATTTATACATTTTTCAACGTAAAAATCACGTACCACGTAAATATAAAATTATAGAAAAAACACACTGTAAAAGCAAAACAATCTACTTGACCAATGAATGGAATTTCCCGTTTTTACGTATCGTTATTCCCACAACTAATTAATGGTTACTATAGTCCGAAATTAATTGACGCTCTCTAATTTAACAGTAAATATTTTAAAAATAGCAGAGCAGAAAATATGTAGAGTTTTAGAGATTTATTTAAACGGATTACAGCAATGTTTAATGATTATCTACAGATAAAAGGAAAACCTTCACATAAAAGATCTAGGGTAGTAGTAGTTTTTTCTACTCTATTGCATCTACTCCATACATCATTCTATATGATCCTGGGCATCAAAAAATTTCTAAAAAATATGTCATACCTATATTTTTGCATACTTGAATAAAGTAGGGGTTCTCTCACAATATATATCGATATTATAAAGTTTTATGAGGATATTCTTATCATAGCAACGCATTTAATGTCATTAAAAGTAAAAAGAAAAGGTAAGATTTCTGATTCTAAATAGAAAAAAATGAAAACCAATCTGTAAATTCTTATTTTAATATAGGTATCGGTTATTTAGGTAACTGATTCGTTAGAATATTTGATATATTTTTTTTTTTTTTGAAAATTTGGTTACCTCCGTGACCACCTCTGATCTTTTCAGGAAAAATGTTTTCATTGCGCATTGCAAGTACTTCGGGATGTAATTCACATTCTTCTTAACTTTTCAAAAGCTATAGTTTGACACTAACTTCTGATTTAGCCAGAAATTAAAATTTTTATTAAATTTAATCTCTTGGTTAAATCTGAAATTAGTGTCAAACGATAGCTTATAAAAAGTTAAGATAGGAATGTGCAAACCATTTTGCTTGATTTCAAACCGTTTAGATTTTACAGGTAGTCAAAGTTGCAAAATGTTAATATTCACCTGTCAATATTTCAAAAACAGTTGAAGATAGGTATAGGACAACCTACATGAAATGTGTTTAAAATATTACGTAGAATCCGGAAATGATATAATAATCCTTACTGTCATCAAACGATGACAGTAAGGAAGATGACAACGCGTAGGTATATTGGAGAATCGCTTTTATTTTTTAAGGAAACTAGATAATATGTATATTCCGTTCCACTATAAACAGTTTATAGTATTGTTTTGCTTTATATATATATATATATATATATATATATATATATATATATATATATATATACACGGTGGTCACTTTTACGAAGCCCACCATTGGCATCTTGGAAAGGGTAAAATATACAGAGTGGCTCAAATTAGAAAAAAGTTGCGCATTTTTATGCTTTTCAATTAGCTGAAAAGAAATCCGGGATATTTTGGGTAGTTCCTGAATTATCGCTGAAAAACTGAAAACGTGCATTTTCTTTTTCCTTTTATAACTTTTTTAGTTTCCGAGGAAACATTGTGAAACTTTGCAGTGTTAGATTTTTCGACATGAGCTTTCTAATGGAAGTGACAAACATTTTCCACGCCAACTAGATGTCCAAATTTTCGAAGTCAACTTTTGATTTTCTTATGGCCGCCATATTGAATTTTGGTACCGTTGAAAAGAACGAAAAATTTCGATCTCGACCATGTGTAATACATAGGTAATCTAAAGTGTTTTCCCGCCAAAAATCAATAATTTATTATTTTTTTTTTTAAATCAAGTTGTCTCCAAATAAAACAATTAACTACTGATTTTAAACTTTTCTGGAAATATCACTTTAAAAAATAATGTAAGAAAACCGCCTGTCAAGTCTGTTAATACACATGACATTTTGGAAAAGTGAGAAAGTTGTTTAACTTTCAAAGTAAATTATACGTTGGAAATAATATGCCGCCCCCTCTCCCACACAAGTCTCAGACTTTCGGGCTAATCCTTGTGATTATAATGAGGGGTAGAGATATTATTATTATTATTATTATTATTATTATTATTATATATATACATATATATATATATATATATATATATATATATATATATATATATATATATATATATATATTTTTTTTTTTGTAATACATTACACTTTTGTAAATTAAGGTATTAATGGCAAGGTTTATTGCACTGTAATTTCTTCATTTCAATTAAGCATATTTATATTTATATTTTTTCATAAAAAAAATGAAGTAGCCTTGAACAACCACTTGATGTCCTGAAAGGACATCAAGTGGTTGTACATGAAGTACTTGAAATAAAACTACTTGACTTGACTTGCCATTTGACTAGGCATTACTTGATTTGACTTGACGTGATTTCAAGTCCAGTAATTTGAATATCAAGTCAAGCCGTGAATCCCTAGTACTTTTCCATATATCGATCGCGGCCCTTCCCGGTGGGACGCCGTGTATATACAATACCTGATGACTCGAGCTGCAAAATAATTTTCAAACAATGATAGTAGAGTTAACATGTCGTTGCAAATATTGTAACTAATTACTAATGAGGTGCTGCATTAAAGAAACTATAGTATTCAAGTAACTAAATTACACTGCTCTGCAACTCATGCTTTATACTGTATATTAATAACTTCTCGGCAGTAACAAGAGCATTAAAACATCCCTGGTAAAGTCCTTCCTTCAAATATTTACTGCAACGTGCAACATAAACAAGTTCTAATTTAGATAAATATGCCTGGGATGAAAATTCATATATATTTACAAGAATTCTTCGGGTGTAATAGGAAAATGTATCGGTACTTTGACCCTTGGCGGCGCCAGTCAGATTTCATAAACAAGTTTATTTTGCACATAAATATATATGCCTAGTGTAATTACAGTGAAATATTATTTTTGGGAATAATATAAGCAGAAAACCCATTAAATTGTAGCTGTGTATTGCAGCGTTATTAATATGCAACATTATTCTGAATGATTTACACATTGTGTGTATTAAAATTCTAGATGCAGTAAAACGTAGATGGCAATTAATTAGGAATATAGATATGGGGCGGATAGTTTAGAAAAATATGGCGTATATTTTAAAAATCGTATATTTTTAATGCCAGCTTGTATATTTCTAATTTTTTTTTGCAAAAATACATACTCTAAAGTTACGGTTCGTCCTTAATCGTCTCTAAATCTAAAATTACTAAAATTGGTGGAATAATAGTTGTGATATCAAAATTTTAGTATTGGAATCGAAGAAAAATGTTGTAAACGGGCTTAGATTTGCGTATGAATATTCATTTTGCTTTAATATAAATACGTACTATCTACGTGCCGCTTTTTATGAGCATTAGTTGGACAATATATCCCAAGTTGTTAACGACAGATGGACTAAATTCACTTCTAGATGTATTCCTTGTCAGGTACTGAAAATCATCTCCCATGAGAAAATTATTCCGGTAGGACACTATAACTAAGCAGTCTTCCAAAGAAGTAAATTTAGATGTAATTTATATTGCTATTTGGATTGTATTGGTCCCTATAAAATAATAAATAAAGTATACTCAGTTGTAGCAACTCAATAGTATTACTTCATATTTACTACAGATCGATTGTAACTTCACCATTGTATTCTCTGTCAAGCTTCTAATAGTGCCAATACATTGTGACAGATTGATGGTGTACCCGTCTTTTCCCCCTTATTTTTTTAGGTACAATTTTCAAATTTGGCATGGCGGAAGTACTTAAAGTACTTACTATATAAAAGGTCACTTTTTGGCATATAAATTATTTTTTTGCCACTTCCGATTCCACTGCAAGTAATGCCAGCTTTCGATTTTTATATGGAACACCCTGTAAATTATTATATTTTTGGCCTCCTGTCATTTTTTGAATCCAACGATGTTTGACAGCAGTAATATCACATAAGTGATATTTCTGCTGCATTTAGTACCATTATGGTACTATTAAAAAAAAACTAGTTTCAACTCTATAACCACTTTGAAGAACTTTAACGCCCTGTAAGTAGAGAAATTAAATGTCCATCAGACTTAATCGGGGATGGTTAAGGCACTCTTAAATTCAAAAGTAAAATAGAATCTAAAAAGTAATTTGACAGCTGAAATGTCACTTATGGTATATCGTTGGATTAAGAAAATGACGTAGATTCCAAAAATATAATAATATACAGGGTGTTCTATATAAAACTCAAAAGTTGGTATTACTTCCGGTAAAACTGGAAGTGAAGAAAGATCATTTCTATGTCAAACAGTGCCCTTCCAAAAGTAGTTTTGCCTTGCCAAATTCGAATTTTCATCTAAAAAAATAAGGAGAGGAAGAGGCGTATACCATGAATGTGTCACACTGTATACCTCTTATAGTAAACGCACCCTGGGCGTTTGGTTAATTCCACTTCAAATTGAAGAATGTGTATTTTTTTTAATTTATCACCCAGTGGAATGAATGATGTAAGTGAAAATATTTTAATTCTAACCTAAATACAGAAAAATTAAAAACTAAAAATATAACAAATTATAAAGGAACATTTGGATAGGAACATCATGTTTAGGCTGCTCTCATTATCATGTGAATCTTCATCTCAGCTTTTTTAATGGTGTAGGTATGTATTTTTTATATGATCTATTGGCTTTCTCCAACTGTTTATACAAGGTGTCCACCTAGTGCGCGTAAGTCCAATATCTGGGTTAATAAAAGAGATAACTTAATTTTTTTTTCTACAGGGTTGTCTAATATCCCGAGCTGCACAAAATGAAAATATATTTACATATTCAGGGTGTTCAGTTTTTCCTGGACAGGTACCAACTTCGTTTTTCTAAATGGAAATATATATTTTTTATTGCTTTTTCGAACTAAACCCTTGATTTTAGTAGGACTTTCATCAGCCTTCCCTATACCTAACTTAAACTGTTTTTGAAATATTGACGGGTGAATATTGACATTTTTGCAACTTTGACACCCTATAAAATCTAAACGGTTTGAGATCAAGCAAAACGGTTTGCACATTCCTATCTTAACTTTTTATAAGCTATCGTTTGATACTAATTTCAAATGTATCCAGGAATTAAAAATTTTCCGAAAATTTTGAAAATTTTTAATTCTTGGATAAATTTGAAATTAGTATCAAACGATAGCTTATAAAAAGTTAAGATAGGAATGTGCAAACCGTTTTGCTTGATCTCAAACCGTTTAGATTTTACAGGGTGTCAAAGTTGCAAAAATGTCAATATTCACCAGTCAATATTTCAAAAACAGTTTAAGTTAGGTATAGGGAAGGCTGATGAAAGTCCTACTAAAATCAAGGGTTTAGTTCGAAAAAGCAATAAAAAATATATATTTCCATTTAGAAAAACGAAGTTGGTACCTGTCCAGGAAAAACTGAACACCCTGAATATGTAAATATATTTTCATTTTGTGCAGCTCGGGATATTAGACAACCCTGTAGAAAAAAAAATTAAATTATCTCTTTTATTAACCCAGATATTGGACTTACGCGCACTAGGTGGACACCCTGTATATTTATTTGGTGCTTAACCAAAAAACCGAGCTGAAACTATATGAAAACTGACATATAATTAATTAAATTATTTAAATGATATCCTCCAACGAAATTCTGGCTTTACTATTACCTATATAACAAATATATCAACACTATATAACATATCATAGGCAAGGCACTATATATAAAATTATATAAAATAGCATAATTGAATGTTGGGATTGTATAGTACGCTGGGTAGCTGTTTTGACATATCCATGTCCTTTTAAACAATGAGGTTATACCTGTGCATATAACTAGATTATGGGTAATAAGAGGTAACCTAGGATAGAGAACAGAAACTTCATCAGATCATAATATTTAAAATCATTTCGTTATTTATATACGAGTATACCTTCTACTTTATTTTTTTGCGCAATTGCCTAAACCTAATTTTAGTGTGTTACATTAATTAAAGTTCGAGTGGGTCAGCCGATTTGAATGACATCGATTTTAAATTACAACAACTTACAGTCGCAAATTATGCCTCATTTAAAAATATTTATAAACAAAAATGTCAGTTAATTCTTAAATGTGTTAGAATTTTTTTCGTGTTTTTGTCTATTGAAGGCAACTAA
The DNA here is from genome assembly GCA_963924545.1 of Pogonocherus hispidulus. Taxonomy (NCBI): domain Eukaryota; kingdom Metazoa; phylum Arthropoda; class Insecta; order Coleoptera; family Cerambycidae; genus Pogonocherus; species Pogonocherus hispidulus. The sequence continues at coordinate 33,107,515 of OZ004692.1, read as the reverse complement.
ATATATATAATCATTAAAATATCAGCTTTCACTCAGGGCAGCTCTTTTGAGCCACTTTGTAGTGGATACCTATACCTGAAATATGAATCTATATATAAGATTCATGGCAATATATTCCAATTATATAAAATATAGTTTTATTAGTAGTCCGATTATATAGAAGCACGTGTCTAGGCGCCCAGAATGGTCAAATAACACATTTACAGTTTTACCAATTAAAATACTTACATAATTAATTTTTAAACGAATACCTTATAAGGAATTCTAGTAGGACTTGTTGAGTTATATTAAGAAGAATTATTTTTTATTAGATATTCAAATAGATCATAAAAATATATTTGAGAGTAACATTAATTCCATTAATAGTAATATATGCGTATCGTTCTGAACTAAAAATATTTTATTTATTATATGTACACCTACGTTAGTGACGCACGGAGAATTTCGCAAAGAAGGAAGCATTTTGTTTAAATATTGATAGTACCTAATAAAAACGTATACCTACCTAAGCAAAATAAAACATAAATTTATTTTTATTTTGCGATTTAGATACTATTATTTCAACTGTATACCAAAAAAACTACTTCTCTCTTAATTAAGATTTCAGCAGTTACAAAAAGGTATCATCCGACGTACCTTATCGTTTATAGACATTCTAATTTGAAATAATATTACATCTTGCGTCCAGCACATCTTATATAATAAAGTTTAATCTCTATTTTGATTTGTTTTAAGCATCTTAAGCAAATGAGGTCAATCATTAGCGAAACGCTCGTTCAGAAAATTATAGCGTTTCTTCGCTATTTTCCAGTGATGGGTTTTTAGCCGCTAATTATATATTTAGCCAATGCTAATTATATAACTAGCATTTAGCCGGCTAAAAATATTATAATTAGCCGTGAATAGAATTTTTATATTGTTATATATTTATATTGAATACATTGTTTTTTTAATTTTTGACACATTAATTAAATCTGGAGGTAGCGATTATTTTGTGTTTTATTTTATAATACCGCAATCCTCATCATTCAATTAAGTACATCAAAAATAAAAATAATGAATACAAATTAAAAAATAAAACAAAATAAAAATTAAATTAAAAAAATAAATAAAAGTTCCAATATATCTCGCTCTATGAGGCCATTATTACCACTGGCACTATAATATTTAGCCTGCTAAATTGCATTTTGAAAGGATTTTTAGCCGACGAATAATTATCGATAATTATCCGGTTAATTATAAAAGGATAATTATCCGGCACATCACTGCTATTTTCCTTTATGAAAATTCTATAAAAATAATTGAGACACACCGTATGTTATATTTTAGAAGTAAAAGACGGTATTTTTTTTTGCAAAGAAAACGAGTTTTACTGTTTTCCTGCCAATGCCTTGACAACGAGTCAAACATGTGCATATACCACGTGTCTTATTTAACGGCCCTTTCGTAACATATAAATTGGTTTTACTGGAATGGACACTACTTAAATTACTCTTCGGGAAGATAAATTTAATATTATACTAACATAAAATATGTACATTACAGATATTTACAGCTCCAGACATAAAATCCGAACACTTCGGAACATTTCTTTTTTATAGACCCCAATATTTACCCCAGGGGAAAAAGGGAATAGACATAAACAATATGTCATTCAGGCCGCTTCCTTGAATACGAACGAGATAGGATAGCTAGGAATAACTTTATTGAAAGCTATATTTGGAATAATTGTATTATTCCCCGCAATAATTGGGAGAGCTCATTTGTTGGTTCGGCTTCATATACATATTTTCATATCCAGTTAGCTCTATATATACATGTCGTTTCCATTCTCCGTTTTAAACTCTACAATGTTATGCCTCGAGTATTATTATATTCTATAATAATAATAACAGTAATCGTAAACGCCGCGACGAATAACAATAATCATAACAATAACCATTTGCAAGACATGTATACGACCCCGGAGAGTTTCATTAGTTCAATCACGTGCCGCCAGCGCTGGTGTCAAGTAGCCTGAGAAAATATATTTAGCCCAGTGTTAATGCAAATGAACTTACTGGGCCGTATTATTATATAGCTTGCGTTTATTAAGGAAACTTTTAATTATTCAAGCAGTTGTACATTTTCAGATAAGGGGCTTCTATTTCAGAAGAATATTAATTTATCGGCGCCACATGTTTTCGTCAAATGTAGTGTGTTTGTAAACTTTGAGAATTGCGATTCGTAGAAATGTGAATGTGTACTTAAAGTATACCGCCTGGGGTGCCTGCTCTTTAATATCTTCTACGCTATTTTGCATTCTAAAAGTAATTATACAAATAATATATCATTGTTGTGGGAAACAACTCAATCACCGTATACTAGACGCATTTCCTGGTGCAATGATTTCTCTTGACAGCAGTGGCGGCTAGTCATAATGGGCACAAGGGCACGTGCCCTATCCGTAAGCACATAAGACTTGGGAATGTTGTGATATTTTATAAACTTTTATAATTATTATAATTTGGTGGATTTTTTTATTAATTTTTCATCATGCATATTGAATCATTTGGTGCATACATATCCGTTTAGCGTCTAGAACGGTTCACGCTTCACCGTCTTTGTAATCCGTGTGTCCACTGGGCTGGGCACGGCCGCTGTGTGCCTGTTCTTTTTTCTTTTCTATTTGCATGCGCAAGAAAAGGATACACAGCTTCTATTTTTCTAGCGCGTCTTTTCTAATGCGTTCGGTTACGTCATTGAATGGGCGCTGCCCCGTCGACCAGACGATACTGTACAGACACAACAAAACAAACACCAGAACTTGTGTTGTGGTGTTTGTTGTCCACAACGAATTTACTATTTAGTTTACTACAGTTTGTTAGGTTAGATGATCGTTAATGTTTTTTAGTTCTTTGATTTGATTATCCGTGTAAGACCGTGTATTTTAATTAAGAATTAAAGATGAATGCAGTTCAGAATATTTTAAAAATAAATTAACATTTGATGAACGTACATGTTTGTGTTCGAGATTTAGGAAGACCTACACCGGATTTGCAAATAATCTTAAGCGCTTAAGCACTTAAGCGAATAAAGACATTTTTAAGAAACACGATGTCACAAGAAAGGTTATGTGCTTTAGCAATGCTTTCCATTGAGAAAAATTTAGTAAATACTATGACTGATTTTAACGAACAAGTTATCGAACATTTTGCAAATGATAAGTCAAGAAGAATGGAGTTTCATTTTAAAAATTACTAAGTTTAGTTTTCGATGGACGAGCGGGTGGTTGCAGATTGTAGCGGTGTGCGGTAAGCACACCGATTTGCTATGGGTTTGGGTTAAGTACTTAAATGGGTTTTATTATTTATTTTTTTTATCTATCTGTGTTTTTTCTGGTCTAGCAGAAAACAGAAGTTTTGCGTGCCATTTTTCTGACATGTATACTTTTTTTGAACCGATTTAAATATTATTTTAAATAATTTTTCCATATTTCTGTCAATCGCATCAAAAAAGGGGATATTTGCCTAACGAAACCTATTTTTCCAAGCAAATATTTTTGCTCTACGAATTTATAATTTTTAATTTTAAGGTGTTTGACCTTGAAAAATGCAAAATTTTCGCCTGCGGCGCATTTTTTTCCCCTATGCCCCCCATTCGCAAATTTCACCAGCCGCCACTGCTTGACAGCACAGCAATGGACTAAACGAAAAGATCTTGATTACGATGGATTCTCCTAAATTCATGTTCGGGATGTTCGGGAGTTAATGCATACACGTTGGGCCAATAGTGTTACAGAAGAGAACAATAACGAAATATTATAAATAATACAAAAATAATTAAATGTAGGAATTAAACAATATTTAAAATATGACATATAATATTATAGAATTTTGTATAAAACTGAAAAACCACTGATGAAAGTTAGTTAATCTATCAAATATTATTTTATCACACATTATACAGTGGTTTTTTTGGGGCAAATTTTAGAAGTTTTCCTTGATACTGCACTTTGAATATTTAATTTGTATGCTTCTGGTTTTTTGCTTTTTGTTATTTTACAGGTAGTGTAATCCCAAAAGAAACTATGAATCATTTACAATCATTTTTATTTTATACTTAATAATAATAATAGTAATAAATAATGAGGCAAGACATTTTAAAATTATTTGTACTTATACATTATGCAGCAACATAAAGATGTTGTTATCTGATAGCGGTTGAGCCTAAAATTTTTTTCAGATGTTTTCTTTAGTTTTCAACAATTTCTCATAAAAATTTCTAGTATTAAAAGTAATCAGAATAAAAATTTTAATTTAGGCAGTGATGTTTTTTCATTAAAGGTTGGTTATTTTTGGAGCTTTGCATACCAGACTTCAGAAAATCATCTTTATCAAATAAAATTGATAAAATGGATTTTATATCAAATGGAGCCCTCTGTATTTTATTGTTTCTCAATATTCACTAAATATTTATTATATGCAATTTTTGTGTTCATAGTGATTATTGATTTATTTTATTTTATGGTTTTTATAACATTATTAAGATTTAAATCGGTCTTACTCGGTTCAACTATGGATATTATGGACCTTTCAATATTTTTTTTAAATTAAAACATGAACAAATAAAAAACAGCACCGAAAGTTGCATAGATAAGAGGCTTATAATGCTTATAATGAATAAATAGGCAACCATAATGACTAAATCTAAATTTTTATGTTAAGTTTTCCGTCCATGGCTCTCTTGTTAATAGTTTTAAGAAAAATGTTGATATATTGAAGGAAAAAGCGGATATTGCATAAGTATCTCAAAAAATTATGTTCCCAACACGCACATACAATGCTTATATTAAATAAAAGAAAATTTAATTTTACATAACTTAGGACAATATAGTCACGGTGTCTTAATTGAACTAAAAAAAGTTTTCGCTATTTGAATATGTGTAACATGAACAACTAAATACTTAATATATCTACCATTTTTTTAATTTATACGATTTGTAGACGATAGCTTATGTTCTTGTTGAGTTTAAAAAACCAAATGCAGATTTTGTGTATGAAAAAAGTTAAAATAATTAATTGAATTTTGACTGTTTTAGAAAATACTTATACGGGGTATATTTCCATTCTTAATATCTAATGGTGCCACATTAAACGTAACACCCTGTATATCTCAAAATAATTTTAAAATGTCCTGTCAACCATAATCGCTACATTCAACATTTTTTATTTTACATGTGACTTTTCTTAATACGAAAAACATGCCACTGAAACTGCAACCGAAAATCGCTGTCCAAAACCAGAGCTGAGGTCTTATAGGGAATGATAATTCACGACCTCGATGCTAACCAATCACATTGTAGATATTAAATTTTCAAATTTATTTACTCACCCGATACCTACGTTACTTTAGTCAGTGTTACGCGTTGCTTGTGAGTGCTAAATTACGTCTGGCCATTCCTTTAGTGTATTCAGTGCGCGCGTGCTGCACAGAAATTATACCTGTCTATCGAATTTTGTCAGACTTTATGAGTACCCACGGTTTACATCCCCAAGTACCCTGCAACTTTGTTGAAAATAGAACAGTGTACATATAAGAATAGCCAGAGGAACACCAAACAGAGACAAAGGAGAGTACGTACACAAACGGTGGAGCCGGAACTAAGCGGCGGAAACTGGAAGAGATCAGCGTGAAGAGTCGAGGGCTCGTCAAATCAAATAGACCGCAATATCTGGCTTTGGAGAAAGATACTTGTAAATATCGCCCTATCTTGATCCGAAATTAACAGAACAATGACCGATCGAAGGAAAACCGGAAGAACCATCTCTAGAGATCTCAAGTTGCAGATACACATAATATCGCTTAATATATTTAACTGTTCTCAATACCGTATCGTTTGCATATATTAAAATCGGAGAGTAATAATATACGGTAAGAGTCCCACAACGGAAACTATAAAACAATTTAATAACATATTTAAGTGGCAATGCTGAAATCTCGAACAATGGCTGGTATTTGTTCTGAGGCAGATGTCCGCGCCGTTTAGTATTACGGAGTTAATGCTGGTGTATATTACTCGGAATGGATATATTTACTACGTATTGTTTGTCGGAATAATAAATGGCTACTTTATGTGAAAGGATGTTGGATCCGTATTAATTATATATTATTAGAAATACATTATCACTTGCTCTTCAACACCACCATATCAAATTGTCATTGGAAAACAATTATTTCCGGGACTAATTCATATTGATGGCAAGTGAAAAAGTATAACGGTATTTTGGCTTACTTTTTACCACATGGTATAACTAATAGACAGTTATGTTATGATAAAATGTCCTAGGTAACAATAAACCCGTTCCCATTACACGCTATGCAATGCGATGCGATTCGATCCTATGAATATAAATATACAAATATTTACCTAATTTACCAGTCTCAGAAGTCATCTTGTTTCAGATTCCATCCGGATCAAGCGTAGAGGCACACGAAGCGACTAAAATAGCGACCCCCGGACCTCCCCTCGAAGCTGCGACCGCCTACCCTTCCCTTATTTTGCTCAAAGTTAAAGGGCCACTTGACTCCTTTAGAGGTGCATTCTTGGCTACACAGCCAGTTCTGACCTACCCCAAACCACCACCCAGGAGTCAGCGGCTCTTGCCACTTCTGACCTACTCCAAACTATCACCCAGGACGAGAGCGGAACTTGCCGCCCTCGTCCGATACAGACTACCCCCGGTGGGTTAGACATGCAGGCGAAGAAAGAAGACAAGACAGAAGAGCGCCAGAAGATCCCAGCCTACAGGTTAGAGCCAGGACGGGAGAAAACCCCATGAATCGCCCACAGCTATCACTTTTTGTGATCGGGGTTGGTGAAGGATGAGGTCTATATCTACGAGGCAGTCCAGGCCTACAGCGGCGATGGGGAGGGTAAAGAGGGATAATCCCGCTCGGCACCAGGAACCATCCCAGGTCATGACCACGGTCAATGGATATTGGCGACGGTATCATCATAAGAGATGAGAAATTTCATTTCTATACTGCCTATTTTGGACTACTAAGTATGAAATCACAATATGCCTATAAATTACTGCTTGTTTCTGCTGCCGTATTTACCTCCACTAAAATTTTAATACTATTTTAACATTAGAAATGTTTATGTTCCTATATGGAGACCAAATTAGGAGTTTTCGTTTAAGGTTAAAACAGCGATGTCGCGATTGAGTGACTCAAAACATACAGTGGAGCAGATGAAACCTATACCATCTTGTAGAGCATGATTCGGTTACCTAAGTGGTGCAATCTAAAACTGTTCTTAGTAGAACATTTTCCTTTAAATGGCCAAAACATACAGTGGAGCAGATGAAACCTATACCATCTTGTAGAGCATGATTCCGTTACCTAAGTGGTGCAATCTAAAACTGTTTTTAGTAGAACATTTTCCTTTAAATGGCCTTAGAGTGCGTTATCTGCACAATTAGAAAACATGTGTTTCTGAGTATATACATAGTGATTTTAAAAATTTACCCCCCTGAAATTTTAACCACTTATGCACAAAATATAAGCGCTTTGAATGGTATAAACGTTTTTTTGGTAGTACACCTATATATTACTAAAAAATTGACGTATAGTTCAAACTGCTAAAATTATGCATAACAAATTTCGATATGCGGTTATAGCTATTTGAAATATTCAAAATTTGTATATATATGCAGCGAATGAAATGTAGCACCGGATTTTCCAATAAGCAACGCTTTTGTTAGTCCATGCAGTTTACATCTTTCGTTAGTGGTCCCAAGTGGTCAGGAGAGAGTAAAGGCAGGTGTCAGTATCGACCTATTAATTTAGTCTTGTCTCGTCTCCTTCACATATAAATAAGTAATTTAGTTAACAATAGTCGACACAATGAGTAGCGTATGGTATTTATGTATATTTACAGGTTCGTAACCATTATATTGGGAATATTCCATAACTACCAGGATTAGAAAAAAGTCCTAACTGAACAATGGGGCGAACAGCACGCGCAACATTTTCAGTGTGCAAAAATGATGGCAACGTATATTTTCATTTATTTTCGAGTGGGTTGCACAATTGTGCGAAGAGGTGCCTGTAAGGGATTATCGTCGACGAATATATGTATGATGCAGGGAGTGCAGCCCTAATTGATAACCCGCGTAATCAGAGCAGGTGAAAATTATACGACACACTCGCGCAACACACGCATCGGGTTGTATAATTAAACGGCTAATTAATGGCTTTCCGAATTTGCCATTTAAAATGTTCGCACCGCCACCGCGGCGTGTTGTATCGTGTGTGTTTTTTAAGCGCGTCGGGACGCCCATGGCGTGAACTAGTGTGTTATGTGCGTTCTGACACCTGTTATTTTCAATTTTCAATGTTATTTTGCGCCTCTGATTGCGGAATGTAAAATAACATTAATGGTTTGATTAATTGTTTTTGTTTATCACCCAAATTACTCCTCTTTGTAATATTTCCAATTATTTTCGACAATTGTTTTACTATCGATAGCTGACCGCCTACCTGCTGGCTTTTGTAACTCATTCGCGAATAATTTGCTATTTAAAATCCAATATTTTATATTAGCGCCATAAATATTGCCACTTTGCGTTTCTATAATTATTGAGCACCATATATTTAACGAGTAATTTAAAAATTATTTATTCGGTTTGCGTAATTAATTTACTTTAACGATATCACTGTTTAATTAACTAATTATATTAGGCAATTACACATCTAAATCTAATAAATTATATGCTATTCAAGAGCAGCTCCATTATGTTTAGGTACTAAAATTGCAATCAACATTAATAGAAAAACAGAATTGACAGTATTTTTCTCGTATTTTAAAATATGTCCCATGAATAATTTTCCTTATGTGAATACAATAAAGCATGTCCGGAGAGTAGAAAAAAAATAGAAAGCGAGGAATATATTTTTATCATAATGAAATAAGTTATTATATTATTATAAACTTAGCATACTCATTTTCGCTCTGTAGCGTTTATAATATATGGTTTAGCATTCGACATTATTAATATTTTATAATAGATATTTCCTTACATGGTTTACCCATAAATTCTATTAAAATGAGAAAGTGTTAAGGATTAAAAACGCGATTACAGTGTCTGTTTATCTCAGTAATGTGTATTTAAAAAACTAAATACAGACAGATGTTAGATTTTATCATGTGCATCAAGAATAATGGAAGGGAGATTAGGAGAAATTATATAGGTAGATAGTTTTAAGAAATGCGACGAGAAAATATTAGCCATTCCGTATTCGATAATCTGTTAGATTATCAAATCTCCTGCATATTGAAAAAGATTACGACTTCTTCCGCATGTATGCATCAAATGTTCAAGAGATGGCTTGATGGCTAATATGAAGAGATGCAAGCATTAACATGCAAAAGATTATTTGCTAAGAAGAATAAACAATTAAATATGACAACATATGGAAAGTTAAAGTTCAGATAAACGAAAACGAGGAACAAATAAATGAGTAAAGAAAATTCTGTACTATGTATAAAAAATAAAAAGCAACAGAAGTGCAAATAAATTATTATGAATAGGGAATAATAAAGGGAAATTAAACGGTTGAATCTGTGGAGATGATCCATAGGATGATTGTGAATCCAAAATAATACATGGTGTCCCAAGGTAATGTGACACATTTTAAAGGCTTTTATAACTTCAAGGCAAAATGTGATAGGGACAAACTGTTTTCACTGCTGCTTTTAATTTTACAAAAGTTTTCTTTTGTCACGGGGACTAGTTTGTTTTACTTCTACAGGTGCTTGAAAAAAAATACCACTTTTTAATTCAAAATTGTGATCATTTTTTAAATGGAACACCCTGTATATTATGTTACCATTCGACAGAGACACTTCTCCTCTTTTAAATAATGTATAGTTTGATCGAGTTGTACCAAAAAATAAAAGAGTTATTTCAATTTACACACCCGCCCTTTTCAATAGACCATAATTTTTTGGACGATCGCATTTTATTTTTTTTTACATTGTCAGTACAGAATAACGGAATGCATCAAAAGATAGATAGGTAGAGCTGGATCAATAGAATAGCCCGCACATTTTCCCGAACTAACGGTAGATACCTGATTTTTTCATATGGGGTTACGTCAAAGGTCCTTGTTATAGTTCTGTTGTACAAAATATAAAACAACTAACACATAGCATAACTAATGTTTTTCAAACCATAACACCGGAAAAGTTAGAATTTGCCTTCGACAATATGCAGTTTAGATTGAAAAATTGTATTGAAGAAAATGGTAGGCATATTCAGCAATTTAACCTCAAACATTAAAGATGTACAATACATATGTATGTATATTAAAACTGTATTCTTTTTAATTGGTCTTTTTGTTTCAATAACTTGGTCATTTATGCTGTAATGTAATTTGTATAAATTTGTATTAAATTAGTTCTTTTCTTAATAATAGCTTTAGTTGATGCATACCGTTATTCTGTACTGACAATGTAAAAAAAATAAAATGCGATCTACCAAAAAAATTACGGTCTATTGAAAAGGGCTGGTGTGTAAATTGAAATAACTCCTTTATTTTTTGGTATAACTCTATCAAACTATACATTTTTGAAAAGAGGAAAAGTGTATCTATCGAATGGAAATATCATCTACAGGGTGTTCCATTTAAAAAATAATCGCAATTTTGAATTAAAAAGTGGCCATTTTTTTCAAGCACCTGTAGAAGTAAAACAAACTAGTACCAATGACAAAAGAAAACTTTTTGTAAAATTAAGAGCACCAATGAAAACCGCTCGTCGCTATCTCATTTTACCTTGAAGTTATAAGCCATTAAAATGTGTCACATTATCTTGGGACACCCTGTACCTATTTTTATTCCAGGACACAATAAAAAATAAAAAAACAAATTTCTACAATACAAAAAGAAGTATTGTCTCTTCTAATTAAAGATATTCTCTGTTTAAGATTTTTTAAAATGATGGCAGTTTGAGTAATAGCAGATATAAAAAAAATTAAAAATACTCGGAGAGTTATTTTTTAAAGTGTCCTTGGCCCTCGTTACATATGCTCATGTAAATAACTATTAAAATGTTTACTTCTATTATTTTAGTTGGTGATACGGGCACCCAAGTACAACTATAATAATTCTTAATAGCCAATTGTTGTATATATATTGTTCAATTCAATATATTTTTCTCATTCTATTGATTATTGTTTCTTATTTTTATATTGTTTAAATAACATTTTCTGTTATTAATATATTGTGCTTTATTTGCTTTTTTATTTTTTAGAAAACTAGACACTGGTTTACCAGTTTCTGGTAGTATTATTTATGTGGTGTAATTTCTCACAAAAAATGTTTAACCCCAAATTGTTTGCTTATCACAAGTGACTGTCAGTTACACCATTATAATGGCCGGTTTACGAAATGCCAACAGAAGCCGTCGCATGTGAAAAGCTCATGTAAACGTTTCCGTCGAATGTGGCCTCTGGGGAACCGAGGCCAAAAGCTGTCGCCCGGGCTCTACTCGACCGGCGCGGCGGAGGACTACAGGTGTTCCCGTAAAAACTCCAGGTGTTGAAAAGGTGGGCGGAGCTTGGGCGGAATGAAGATTAATCGTGCCAAGGAAAACGCACGGGGAAATTAACAGAAAAAGTTCGGTGCTGCAAATGAAAACTTTGGCCGGCCTTAGTTGTGCGTGAAGCTGTTATATGTTTTCAGAAATATATAAATATTAATGGTATTTCAGTCGACTAACAACAAATGTTACCTACCTGAAGAAAATTAGTCGTCAGAATGTTGTGTAAACTGCAACCGATGTTAAGTGTACGAGTAAATGTTCTTTTATAAATGACTCATTAAATTAGCTCACAAATAAAGGATAAAATACTGTCTTATACTTTTTATAGCTTCAACAAATGGAAATCAAAATTCAATTTTGATTCTGATTTTTCCATTCATTGCGGTATACATTTTATATACCGCAAATTCTTGAAGCTATTTCAATTTTTCGGCATAGGCTGGATCTCTATCCCAAACCATAATAAATACTAGAAAAAGCATGGTTTGTTTTTGCCATAATAGACAACAAAACAACAGTTGGTCACTACAAATATTAGAGATTTACAATCTGCCTCGTAAAATGAAAAATACTGATCTATTCCCATGATTAATTTGTACCATTTTTGTGTAAAACTATAGACAAAACAACACTTTATATATTGATTTCACAAACATGATTAAACATGAATATAGAGAATCAAACACGATTCGAATCGATATTGTTTGTATAGTTGGTATTTTATGTCAGTTGATTTTAGAAAAACAATCAAGTTAACGACAGAACATGTTAAATTGAATCATGGGAAGTAAATAAATAAATACATATTATTTTCCTTTTCCATAATATGTATTTATCAAATACTTATGGTTTTGTTACCAGTTCTCAGCGGAATTTTCTTCATATAAGAAGTTCATATATATTTTCTTCACATAAGAAGTTATCATGCCGTATTTTTATCTTGTTATATGGCCCTGTAAAAGATACCAACTGTATTTTTTATTATTATATCAGCCACACGGTGTTAAATCTAATTTTGCCCATCATTGGGATCAGAAATGGTAAGACATACATGGTGGCTTAAATTAGAATAAAGTTACATAATTTTCTGCTGAATAAAATGGCTATACGTTATCTGTCATATCTATAGACACTCGTTGGTAAGTTTTCGGGGAACAAACGAAAACAGACGATTTCCAAAATGCTATCTCCACTGCAATGAAAGATAGAAACTTGAAATTTGAAACTTATATTACTGATAATGACGAGTCCAAACATTCAGTTAGATCTTAATTTTATGATAAATCTAGTTCATCTGTTCCAGCGTTATAATCTATTCCAATTAGGGTATCTACTCTTTACAGTTAGGTACCCAGTTGGGATCAGGATATAATATAATTAGATGCTATTGTAACCGTCGTCAGTTAGGTATAGCAAATATTTAAAATGACTGCAGTGGTTATTTAAACATACATCTATCCTCTTAGAAATATTTTGAACGGCCGCATTTAAGTATATTTGGTATAATTTCAGGAATAATTAATTCTACACTATTTCTTAATTCTTTCACATTCCCATAAATTCTCCCATACAGCTTGTCTTTTATATACTCTTATAAAAAATAATCAAGGGGGATCAGATCTAGCGATCTAGCTGGCCACAATATGGATTTTCTAGTACCAATCCCCCTTTGTGGAAATCTATCATTTAGGTAATCTTGGACGGCTCTAGAATTATGTGCAGAGCACCATCTTCCATCACGCTGGAACAATAAAATTATCATAAAATTCCATTCGTTTATGCATTCAGTATAAATTCTTTCTATTATAAATTATGACTGGAATCCACATAAAAAATTGTATAAGACCAGTTTACAAGTTTTTTCTATCTGTCAATAATTAAAATATTAAGATGGGGTTCACATTAATAAAACTAACCCTGTACATACATAATATGTCGTTAATAATATTTTGTTTATTGATTTCTCCTCATTTCCAAAATTTTTATTGCATACAATAGACTACTGTAAAGAGAATAATATGGCACACCTTACATAAAAATTCAATATGGCGCCCATAAGAAATAAAAAAAGTCATCTCTATCGCATCTCAAAATTTAAAGTGCTTAGAGAAAATCTGACTAAACTTTTTGACTCGCCATTATTAAAAATGTATATATAAGTTTCAAATTTTAAGTTTCTATCTTTCTTTATAGTGGAGATACTTAGCATTTTTTAATTGTCAGTTTTCGTTTTTCCCCGATAACTCACGAACGGGTGCATTATATGGCAGATAATGTACTGTCATTTGATTCAGTATAAAATTGTGCAACTTTTTTTAATATAATCCACCCTGTATCTTCTACCGTTTCCGAGATCCCATAGTGGTGGCCAAAATTACATGTAACACCATGTAGATATAAATGAGAATACAAATAATTATTCCTTTGCTCTTTAAATAACATGAAGTATTTTTCTGTCAAAGTAATCTACAATTCTACCAAAATAGCAAGCGTACAATTTACCAGTATGCAGAAAGTCTATTGGTTTTTCTTCAACTTTAATGGACATAACTACTTTACTTGGCGAGCGAAAACGTAAGCCGTACTTTTTCGCAAAATCGTCTTCTAACTTGGCAAGCAACAATATGGAGTTATCTCTGTCGCAAGCAAACCGAATGATTTGTGTGAAAATCTATAATAGAGCACGGATCACGTCTTCAGCCGGCCTAGGCATGAGACAAGTTACTTAAGCCTTCCCAATCAAGGCATCTAAATATACGAGAATTCCTCGAACATATCATTATTGTCAATTTAGACATAAATGACCGAGCAGCGTCTGGTCGGTTTGTTGATAAATGCATTCGATTGTAAATAGAAGTCGAGCTGCATGCGGAGGTACGTGCCACCGTTCTCGACGTCCACTTGGTGGGTGGCGCGACTCACGACTCAAATAAGGCTCCATAATAAAATATAAACCGGCATGTATAACGAATCAACCAGGTCGGACCAAGTAGATGAAAAATAATCAATATTTTTCATATGCTGCAGATGCGCATAAAGTTTTCTTCTGCACGTTTTGTTTCAATTGACATAGGAAGCAAGTATAACTAGTAAACTTTGATTTCATATTCAATATATATTTTTGTTGGATCTTAAGTAGGTGTTTGGCTCAAAACATTAAGGGCCAAATTTATAGTCGTTCCTTAAGGCACCATCCATCCTTAAGGCTTCCTTAGTATATAGTTTTTGCTCTATAGTCGATTAAGGCTACCTTGAGGGATGCTTAGATCTAAGGTAACTTCTCACTTCCCTTCAAGAATTCCTTACTGTTAAATATTGGGGTTAGAGTTGTTAATGTTTTAAATAATTGTTATACTTATTTTATTTTTTCGAAATTGATATTAAATTAGTGATTAGTGGGTTTGATTCCCGATTTGATATTTTATTAGTTAAGAAAAATGGAGGCCTTTGAAGAATTTATTGAAAGAGTAGGTGAAAATCAACGTCTGCCAAAGAGATATATCAGGGATATGGGAAATCCCTTTGAATTTTATTCGGAGAGTGAATTTAGAAAGAGATATAAGTTTTCTAAAGTGACTACAAGAGACATATTATTTCCAGTTAGAGAAAATGCTCTAGCAAAAGAGACAAATAGAGGTTTTTCACTTTGTGTGTACCGTTTTCTTTCACCACCAATACCACCACCACAATCCATTTTTCTAAAATTGTAAGTTGGATAGAAGTACCTATGTGGAATTCAGAGGAAACTATGAATATGAAATAATTATTAAAAATCACAAGAAATAGGAAATATAGGTTACATTTGCCCATAGGACAACCTCCATTTACCTCGTGTCATAAATCATAAACTCAAGTATTGCGCTGTTGCCAAGTATATACCTATCCTTAGTCAAGGGACTAACTTTTCTTCACTATAAAATAGAACATTCCTAGAAGTGTAAGCAATCCTTAACCAAGGAAGCCTTAAGGAAGCATTTAAGAAAGGCTATAAATTTTGGCCTTAATCAAGTATGTACACACTACTTAAAAAACTATTAGCTCTTATACATAACTTTATATTCAAGAAGTTGAAACTATAAAATACTAACTAGTTGGCATTATAAAATTTGCCAAATTTGTGTTTCATAACCGTACTGATAAAACATTAAAATGTTAAGTTATACAGTGAGACACAGATTCATGTAATACCCTTCTTCCCCTTCCCCTCCCCCACTTATTTTTAATATACAATTATCAAATTTGACATGGCGGAAGTACTTATTACAGGCCATTTCTTGATATAAACGTTACCTTTCCACCATTTCCGGTTTTAATGGAAGTAATACCAACTCTCCATTTTTATATGGAACACTCTATATATTATTATATTTTTGGAATCTTCATCATTTTCTGAATCCAACGATATAACATAAGTGACATTTCAGCTGCCAAATTACTTTTTGGACTTTATTTTAGTTTTGAATTTAGAGTGCCTTAACCATCCCCGATAAATTCTATTGGACCTTCGTAACCATAAAAAAATAGAGATGGCGTCAAAAAATATTCAATTTCTCCGCTTACAGGGCGTTAAAATTCTTCAACGTGGTTATATAACCGAAACTAGTTTTTTAAATAGTACCATAATGGCACTGATTTACCATTAGAAAGTATAATTAATAAGCAATTTACCCATTTTATCTGTGAGACCAACAGAATTGAAATTATAGTTGTCCAAAAAGTAATATTATAATGACAGCTGAAATGTTACGTATGTAACGTTGGATTCAGAAAATGATTTAGATTTCAAAAATTTAATAATATACAAAGTGTTCCCTATAAAAATCGAGAGTTGGTATTATTTTCGGTAAAACCGGAAGTGGCAAAAAGGTAATTTTTATATGAAAAAGTGACCTTAAATAAGTACTTCCGTCATGCCAAATTTGAAAATTGTATCTGAAAAAATAAGGGAGAAAAGAGGGGTATACCCCTCTGTGTCTCTCTGTATTAGATATATTAACCAAAAGAAATTTTGAAATTTATTTTCATTTATTTTGAATATTTAGGAGTATGACAGTGATAACTTTCATGAACATCTCACAAAAAAATGAGATAAAAGTTCTAAGCTTTGACGTCTAAGCTACTGACGTCTAATGATAATATATTTTATTAACCTAAAATTTTGTTTTATGTATAAGTCACCAGGAGGCGCGGAGTGAAGTCATACCAAGACGAACAGCAACCCGCTAATCCGGGAAGCCGTGGACTACGAGCCCGATGCGGCCGCTATAGACAAGAGGCCAAGACTCCAATTGCTGGATGAGAGTAAGATATTTTATGTTTCAGATTCCACCCGGAACAAGCATAGAGGGCTACGAAGCAATTAAAAAACGAACTTCAGACCTCCCCTCGGAGCCGCAACCGCCGACAGCGATCCCGGGCTCACTTCGAGTACCCTTCCCTTACCTTGCAAGCTAAAGCGCCAGTTGGCTCCTTTAGAGGTGCATTCCTGGCTACACAGCTACTCCTGACCTACCCCAAATCACCACCCTGGACGAGAGCGGCACTTGCCGCTCCCGCCCGAGACAGATTACCCCCGGTGGGTTAGACATCCAGGCGAAGAAAGAAGACAAGACAGAACAGCACCAGAAGATCCTATCCACCCTGCAGGGTAGAGCCAGGACAGGAGGAGACCCACCTATCACTTTTTGTGATCGGGGTTGGTGAAGGATGGGGTTCACCTCTACGAGGCAGTTCAGGGCTACAGCGATGGGGAGGGTAAAGAGCGATAATCCCGCTCGGCTCTAAACCATCCCAGGTCATGTCATGACCACGGTCAATGGATATTGGCGCACAAAAGTAAATTTTAAAAATTGACGGTATCGTAGCGGACCCGCATTATCTATCACACAGACGTTATGAACAATGATACATTCAGAACCTACATAACCCCGTTCCAGGTGACGTCTTTTCGTGGCTTGCTGCTTTCAGGTAAACTTCTAAACGGTTTAATTTTAAACAATCGCATTGCATCCGTTTTTAATCCCTGACGGTATGCGTACATCAGGGTCGCCCAAATCGCTCTCGCGACAAATCCTAATTTATGCAACAATCAGGCAAGACAATACTTTTTTGTCCCAGAATATTTGGATTAGGCTATTCTAAATTGCATTGTATCATTTTATTTTTCTTCAGAAACTAAAACCATGCCTAGATTTTATTCTATAATATTACATTATTCGAACCTACTTGAACACAATATACAAATGGTGTAAACTGGTGGTTAATAGTGGACTTGACCTCTATTATTATAATATTGTGCTTCATTAATCTTAATGTTAAAGTCATTCGCTCAAATAAAATACTTGGAATATTTACATATATGACACATCATTGAGAGTAAGATGACAACATAAAGGTTTAATACAAGAATGCTGGTGAATAAAACCGTAATTTTTTTATCATTAATGCACTTAATTTCAAGTACTATGTGTTTATAACGTAACTTACCTGTTAGTTTAAGTATATATCATAGAAAAGTTAGCCGCATTCGCGTGGTACTAAAAGATAATTAAATAATTCTTTTCAGTAAGGCCCGTCGTTCACGGAACAACTGGTTTCTGACGGTTGAAAAACTTCACTCCAGTCACTTTCCAGTTTCTTATCGGTACAGGGACGTATCGGTTTCTGATCGGTAGCTTACTGGTAAGTTTATAAATCGCCAGATTGGTCTTGTCTGCGTGATTTTTCTCTTTGATAAACAAGTTACAATGAATGAAGAAAGTTGCAATGTAAGATTTGTCCAGGAAATATAAAAATATCCTTGTTTGTATAAGTAATTCATATTTGTGTTAGTTTTAGTACGTGCAGAATTACTCTATTGATAAAGAGTTTATAGGTTTCTTTGATCATTCTGTAGAATGAACAAAACTTTCCATCGTCTTGTAATTGCGCAGTGGCCATAAATAATCTGCAGTTGAGGGAGCAGGGAAACAGGGATGGGCTGATAATCACCTCCTTCTGTGTTGATATCTACGATTATTATAGTACATTTTGTATTATTATAATCGTCCATCCACCCATATAATCCATCTCATTCACATTATTTATATTTTGGAACGATCAAACACAATCGAAACACAAACATATAAGCTATTTGTATAGGTACTAACATATTTTTCTAATTTTGCGTCGATACGCGTATACGAGAATTGAATATCCAACTAGTTGGTAACTACAATCTGTAAACAGTTTCATCAGAAACCAGTTGCTCGGTGAACGACAAGCCTAAGACTATGCAATTATAGACTAGGACTATGCACATCTTCTTAAGGTAGACTAATTTTACCTCGATAGGTAGGTAGGTATAACTGTAGGTAGGTTCTACCTACCTACAATTATAATACGAAACTTAAGTATAGTCTATAAAATGTTAATTGAAACTGTAAAAAAAATTCCGACAAAAGAAACACCTGCACCTCGACGGCGGCCTCTTTGTTTACGCACGTGTGTCGTTTGTCGGAATTTTTTATGCAGTTTCAATTGAGATTATAAAGACTATACTTCCATTTCTATGATCAGAATATAAACCCCATTTTTATTTCTAGTTATTAGATTTTTACGTATATCAATCAATAAAAAAACTAGTAATGTATGGCAATAACGCTACTATTTTAATACCTACACCCAAGGTATACCTATGCAAAAATTATGTGTTTTGATTCACTTAATCAAAAAGGATGGACATATGAAAAATAAACATAACACTTTTGTTTCCCTATTTCTATATGTAGAAAAGAACGATAGAAATTCTATCGATGCAAGTAATTACATAGGTACTAGTAAGTGGTAGGTTTTGGGTCAATATTTTGGACACAATACACGAAGATATCATTTAAAATTGATTATTTTACCTGAGGTTATGCTTTAAACATTAGAATACTTTTTATACATTTAACATTATACTAAATTGTTTTAGTATAATGTTAATAAATTTTGATTTACACGATAATTTATATTAATAATGGAGGATATAAATCTTACGGCATACGCAGTCTTATATAAAACGAGGCTGTTGAAGCTAAACTACGGCATCAGCTTTATTGTTCTTTTGATAATTATTTTTGCATATATAATAACCTCGCCAAGCAATAATTAACCCATTACTGCCTGAATGTAGTAGCAGAAAGATTAAACGAATACCTTGCCACACAACATCTTAAAGTCCGGGCGAAAACGCCCTTTTTCGAAGATAAATATAAAACGCGTATAATGCAGACGATCAAGTCTGGTATTTATCAAAGTTAATTACTGATTCAAATTATATGGAACATAATAAATTAGATACCTAAGTATTATTTAATTATACACTCTGAATGTTGTAACACAATGTTTTCAGATCGTACAGGTATAACTCGTTTCCTTAACATCACACTGCAACTTACAGTCATTATATTTAATTACACGGACGCCATTGATAAGATCAGTTGAGAAGGAACAGTGTATTTATCAGGAAAACTTTTTTTGGGAGAAGAAAACAAGATAAAAGCCAATGTAATATTTGAATACACAGTAAAGCATAGCGGGCGTTTTACATAAAACCGAGGTGAAAAATGGAATATACATAACACGTTTTATATAATTAATATACAAAAGTAAACTTAAATTTCTGCATATAAAACTCGTTTAGCGAATAAGCTTTAAAACATGAACATATTTTTCATCCGTTTTAAGTGCTCGAAGCGGATATTTTAATTTTAACACTTTTTTCAAAGTAGTCAGTGTTATTTTCAATTTCGAGCCAGAATATGAATAATTTAGAGGCAAACCAAATTCACTTGGAAGCATTTTCATATTTTGCTTAGAGATAAATGATGTAGGTATTCCGTCCTAAAAGAACTGTGTTTTTAAAATTTTCCTGACGGCTGGGTTATATCATATTGTAATATAGGAGTAGGTACCATGGATATATGAAAAGCAATGTCTTATTTATGAATTTATAGGTAAATATTTCTTTAAAATATTTTGACTGCTGCGTGAAAAAGTTGCCGCTCTTACAACATTTATCAGTTTATTACGTAAGT
Source organism: Pogonocherus hispidulus (assembly GCA_963924545.1). Lineage (NCBI taxonomy): Eukaryota > Metazoa > Arthropoda > Insecta > Coleoptera > Cerambycidae > Pogonocherus > Pogonocherus hispidulus. The sequence goes on along the minus strand of OZ004692.1, from coordinate 33,086,866 downwards.
ATACAGGAAGATCCCGAGTCTAAGTGCCTAACCCTTGTGTTAACTAACTATATAGATAGATATGTATGCACGATCACCACATAAGCATCTATCAGTCCTAACACCAAACGACAGACACCTGATCTAGTAGATCTAAAAGATGGCATATCAACTTATGTACCACCCTTATAGCGCAAACTATGTTGTATATGCCATCTTCAAACCACGATGATCTCTCTTCACTCTGAGATCTGTGGAACTGAGGAGTACTAATAAATTTGTTTGTAACTAAGGAATAACTAAGTTTGGCGTTAGGGGTACTTGACGCTTATATATGGTAATGGTGCATACATCTCTGTCTATATATTTAGTAATATATAGGTAAAAAAGATAAAAGTAACAAATTTATCAGTACTACTACTCTCCATCCTAACATTCATAAATATCCAGGGTTCTAGTAGATCAGCCGTTTCACCTAGCGCTTCTTAAAGTCAGATGCCGTGGCCTCTATATAAGGATACACAGTATTTTAGTTCCAATTCAGGGCATAGTGATCTCGGAATCCAGCAGAGATACGAAGTAAAAAAATATTAAATTGTTTAAAATTGATTTAACCTATTGATGATAAGTTCTTCAAAATGTTTTTATGTGATTAGAATTATTTTATTATTTAGGTAAGTACTGTATAAATAAAAATGGTTCAGTTTTTTTCTAGATTATACCAACACAACACTTTTTGTAAATTATTGATAACATATTTTGCACTTTTGGCGAATGCGCCAAATTACTCTCTGCTTCAGTATCGGAAAAATGTTGAGTTCCTGCAGTGTTATCAGTGACTATCTTAGCATCCATCATCTTTATCAAGTCCAATTGATAACACTTAAGCAGTACATTGATTATTCGAGGGTACCAATTTATCTTAATATGTTGCTAAAAAAATAAATGTTAATCTTATTTACCAAAAGATAGAGATATCAAACAACAACTGAATCCAGTGGCATTGAGTTTACATTACTTTCTTACGCAAACTTGAAGTGTGAGCACACACCGATAGAGCTGCAGACGCAGTTTTGAAATTTTAAATGGTAAGATATGATATGACATACTTTTTGAAAAGTGGCTCATTTGGTTTGAAACAAGGACTTGTGTTTCAAATTTCATCAGTTCATCCAGAAATTACGCTTGTTTGAATGCGATTTCACAGGTATGTTAAATAAGTTCTTTCAGCCTTGTTTTTGATGTAATTTTGAAACAAAAACTATTAGTGACATGGGCAGAATTAAATGTATACTCGAAACAAAAGTGCACGTCATCAGATAATAACCTGGAAATAACGTTGTGAATCCTTTATAGCGTGCACCGCTTGAATTCTTGTTTCGAGTTGACTTGTCATAGGTAATAATATAATACGCAATAAACACAATTTTTATTGAAATTTAAAAATATTTCGCTAAATTGATTGTCAATTGTTATCCTACTTGCACCTTCTTGAACCAAATTGTTTCATGTCCGACTCCTAGAAGACAAAGCAGTAATCATTCATATTTATAGTAAGGCCAGATGTCATTTTTGCCAAGAGCAATGTCCTTTCAAAATCTAATTACCAGAGGATTTTTAAAAATATAATGTAATTAGCATTTCTGAGAAAACACATTCGAACAATGGTAGCTCTATTATGAATTGATGGAATTAAAAAAAAACAATCTACCTACTTTTGGATTCAGAGATGAAAGATCTTTCAAACGATGTCTATAATATACCGGGTGTCAACGGATCTATTAGACAAGCCATAACTTCTAGAGTATTGGATGTATCAAAATGAGATTTGGTATAGGTAAATGGTAGAGGAAGAGGAAAGTTTTTCCATATTTTTCACGTTTAGGTTACTTCCGGTTTCACCGGAAACGGCTTCAATTTTGAATTTTTCAATGGAACACCCTCTATATTTTTACATATTTGAATTTCTGAGACAATTTTGGACTAGAAAATGACATTTTAAAAAGTTTTTTCGCCTACTTGATTTTTTTAGAGCCATTTTTAATATTGCATCTAGGTGGCCATGATTGAGCGCAAACTAATCTGAAGGCCTTAGATGATGTCAGAAAAATGTAATCGCAAAGTTTTAGTGATTAGTATGGTAGATAGGAATCTACCATACTAATCTAGACAAGTTGGCAAAATTACTTTTTTATATCTAACTATTTTTTTTCAAATGGCAACACTTTTTAGACAAGCACTTTTCAAAAAGGGATTTTTTTTGCGAATCCAACGATACTAAATTCATTGTGATTGGATTAAAAATAAGCTCATAAAATACATTTACTTCAGTGAAGTTTTTAATAAATTCGTATACGAGAATTATACTTTAAAAGTTTTAATGCCATTTTCTAGTCCAAAATTGTCTCAGAAATTCAAATATGTAAAAATATACAGGGTGTTCCATTTAAAAATTCAAAATTGAAGCCATTTCCGGTGAAACCGGAAGTAACCTAAACGTGAAAAATATGCAAAAACTTTCCTCTTCCTCTACCATTTACCTATACCAAATCTCATTTTGATACATCCAATACTCTAGAAGTTATGGCTTGTCTAATAGATCCGTTGACACCCGGTATATGTAGGTACATGGTCATTTAAAATTTCAGTTATCAGTGTCTCAGCGAGCGTTATACCACAGCCTTCTTTCAAGAAGGCTGTGGTTATACCATTCGTACTTAAATAATTCTAATACGTACGTAGTAAACTGAACGCCACTTGATTGGACATCAGCTCAAAAGTATCAGGAGAGGGCGGTATTAATGTTCTAAATTGTAGCAGGATTGCAGCAGGATTGCAGCAAGTGTAGCAGCAAGTTATATGAAGGACTTAAAGAAGTAATAGAACCTAGAGAGTTTTATGATATCGAAAAAAACTTGCAGATAGAATAAATTGATGATATCGAAGTACAACAATTAACTAGTTTAGATGGTGTGAATTCGACAATGAGACGGACATTCCGGAACGGCGACGGCGGCCGGACCCGGAAACATAGATCTGCTACCGGAAACGCTGACATTGTCCTGTTATCGACATGCAGTGTGTATTCCTGTCGGTTCGGGAGCGGCGTGTAATAATCATATTATTTCGGAAGACGAGCCCCGCTGAAACGTATCTGCATTTCACAATGCGACCGATCCGATCCGGGCACGGCGCAATTATTAAAGCGAGACAGCTAGGAAACGGTCTCTCGTTTAACCTCTCCTCCGGTCTGAGCCAACCCGGTCAGCACACATTAATCATATACTATTGACGTTAATTAGTTATGGCGACATGATGTGTGTATTTATATAATTATTATATTGTGTTCACTATGGCGGACTACCATAATAATTTAATTAAGGCACTATATATTCAATTAAATGTAAATACGCGATGTTTGTTATTTATTTACGTCGTCGTGTACTGTGTGACATACAAATTGTTACCATGATAAAGTTCCGTGTCAATAATTGATATTTTTCAGGATTTTTTTTCCAATACATTCAAGATGAGAAAAAAGATTTTATTTATTTATTTATTTTCAAAATATAATTCTTTCAATCTTGGTTCAACTTACAAAGCGAACTTGAGGGAATATTAATATGAAAATTTACACTGAAAGATCGATCTAAAACTAACGTAGATTAAAGAAATAAATACAAATAAGTATATTTATTGTTTCTTTCTCTTGGATGACAATGGGCCTTTTCCACTAAATTGAATTTTACTATTTTATTAATGTCAAACTTTATACTGGCACATACGTAAAGGTAGAATCAACCCAATTTATTAAAGAATTGTAATTAAGCGAAGTTATCCAAGTACAAAGTGACCGGTCTTCATGAATCATTTCAACCTGCGCGGTTCGCTGACATCACACTCCAGTAGCCAATAAAATGTAGACAAGTTAAAGAACGGCTCCACGTTGCCACATATAATTTTACTTTTTTCTCGGCAACGATTAAATTTGCATTCTGGTAATTTTGAAATGAAAATATTATGTATTTTTAGGTGAAATGGTAATTTTGAAATGAAAATATGTATTTTAGGTGAAATATTCTCCATAAATTATTACTGAAGCAAATCAACATGATTATTTTACAATTTATCCCTTGAGCAAAATCATTTTTAGGTATTTTTCGCTAAAGGTGACAACACTGCACAATCTATGCTAATGCTAGAATCAATTAAATGATGATTTGATAACTTAGGTTATAAAAACTAACCTTCTTGTCTTAACATTGCGCACTTCAGCACTTAGAAAGTTTGTATTTGCGACGTAGAAATCGTTAACCATTTCACTGTCAACTCTTGGAAGGTTGTCTGAATCAGCCTTAAGATATCTCTTTTCAATTTTAAATCAAATTGATCAAAATACAAAACAAAAGTTAGGTTAAGCATACTTCACTTGACAGAACACAAAATGCAGGACAGCCAACAGACAACGAACTGGAGTATGACGTCAATGGCGCATTATTTGAAATATATTGTAATTTTAACAATTTTCAAAATATATCTGGCGAAGAAAAAAATTTAAAAAAATACTTTTTAGGCATAACTAAGTATATATTTTATAATAAGCGAATAAAAAAAAAGATGTGGATAAGGCCCATTATGTTTGTCCAGTGTCTTTAAAACTTTATTTTATGTAGGCTTCATAGGCTTTAAAGTGCTTATGCATTTTGATCTTCACAACGTCCTATAGAGACAAAGTGAAGAAAAATGAAGTATAATATATCCCTAAATCTTTGGATATCATGTGTCTCAAAAATCCGATGTGAAAACGATTCATGTCATGTACGTTTCATATCTACTTATTATAAAATATCCAATATCCAATTTTCTCCTAACCCATTTCTCAATCTAAAGAAATAATTAGTTTTTTCCTTCCATGTATGTCCTCTATGAGACTAAGTGATTAGATTCGGTAAGATTTTCACAAATTGTACAATTACTCTGCTTAGGTAGTCGAGACTATCTGCTTTTGACTCGTGCTGATCCAGTTGTTTTATATGGATACCAGAACTCCAGATTTTCCCAAGGAAAAAAATATTTCTATCACATTAATCATATATCTATTATAAATGTTAACTTCGGCGACATAATGTGTTTATTTATTTAATTATTATATAACAATCCTTGTGGCCTTGATCACCCTATTATATTGTGATCATTATATGGCAGACTATCTCTATAATTTAATTAAGGCAATATGTATCCAATTAAATGTAAGTGTAACTACAAAATGCAAATACTCTATATAAAATACCAATTATTTTCATTCAAGTTTTATGTGCCGAGAGATGTTTTGGAAAAAATTCTTATCATTCCTATTAGATTTTGAGGTGATACCAGATCGTTTGCCATACCTTATACTATAATCCTAATGCCTAGATGCAGGAAATAAAAATCTATCAAAAGTAACAATATCTTTTCTGGTTCATTTCTCAATAAAGGAAATAAATATTTCAAGCTTGATGAATTATAGGTTCAGTACGTCTTTTAGAAACGATAAAGTTAATTTACTGGGAAGCACAGTAGTATGATAGAAACAACAAATACACATAAGACATTCTTGAATTTAATACAGTAAAAGGTCTCCACTTTCTGTATTTTATTTACTAATAGTTTCATGAAAATAATTGTATATTAGTGTATCTATAAGGATGTCAATAATAATCGTAAGGAAGTATCAATTTTCAGAAAACTTTTCAGTGTTATTATTATTCACTATTCTTCAATCATTCTTATTATTCAGAATACTATTACTCTGGTAATTGTAGTCCATTCATATACATTAATTTATTACATAAGTGTTATCTAATTTTGAATTTATCATTGACCGTTCTGGAATTATTTATATTACACAAAATTGTTTGTTATCACAATACATCTAATCCACAAAAAGCCAATGATACATTATATTTTATAAGAAATAAAATACTGGTTTTTCTTACCGTAGTGAATAATAAAGGTGCAAACAGTGTTGAAAACTAATGGTTGGCTTACCTGAAATAAAATATATAAGATAAGCTTTGCCACGCCATAAAAATATAAAATTAATGAAATAGTTAAGTAGCTTATTTCTTTTGGTATGTAAAGATTCCCTGAATGTGTTACATACATAATAATAATATTCAAAATTTATTTAGTTGATACTCGGTAACCAGTCAATCATCATGACAGTGTTAGAGTTACCGGAAAGTAGAAAGGTATATCCTCTCAACCAAATTAACAACTTGGTCATAGTCACACTTAAGAAATTATATCAATTTTTTATATTGGAATTATTAATACAGGAAATACGGGGGGCTGATAATTATTATTATACTCAAGAGTAGAGCCTGTGAAGGCCTATAATTGCTCAATTACAAAATTAAAAAAGAAACAGAGAAACAGAAAGCAAAATATACAAAGTTCTACAAAATAACTTACTAACAGTTTTACAAAATAACTACCACACAATCCATATACAATCGTGCCCCACTGTATAAAGTTAACCCACATTAAATGAGCGCATGATTGCTGTAATTGTCATACCCATTCTTATATACATTCACACCACTTGCCGTTACCACATCACCTGGAAGTGTGTTCCAATTGTTAAACGCTCTGAGAAAAAAATTTGCCGTATTGTTGTCCTAAGTTTTCCTTCTGTAATTTCCATTGATGGCCTCTGGTCTGAGTTTAAGGTCAGTAGGTTCCTGATATCGACATGGAAGTGATCATTAAGACTTTATAAGTAGGTAAATATCATGTCTCCTCTGGACCTTCGATCTGACGTGGGAGGAAGATTCAGATACTGCAACCCTTTTAAAGTATGATAGTGTATGGATCTGAGGAATCTTTTTTGTTGTTCGACGTTGAACGTTTTTGATAAGTTTGATGTCTTTGATGAGATGTGGCGATCGAATTAGTACAGCATATTCCAGAAGTGGTCTAACATAAGATTTAAATAGGATGCGAAATAGGTCCGGTGGGGGATTTTGGAAAACTTTGAATAAGAGGTAACAAGTTTGGTTGGCTATTTCTGATATTTTGCCCATGTGACTTGACCAGGAAAGCTTGACATTGATAATGCCACCTAGAGCCACTTGCTCGTTGTTGAAGTAATAGGTTCATTATTAAACAAATAGATGTAGTGGGCGTTATTGTTACCCTTATGCAATAGTGCATTTAGACGTGTTAAGAGGAATTAACAACGTACCACACCATTTTTTAACTTTATCAAGACTATCTTGACCAGAATTGCAGTTTGCGAGAGAGTTAGCGTACAATTTTTTATCATCGACATAAAAGTTATGCGATAAAACTGTTATTATTATATGGCTAAGTCAAATGAATATATAAGAAACAAAATTGGGCCGAGAACAGAGCCTTGTGGTATTCCGGACAAGGTCTTATGATAAAAAGAGTGGTCAGAGCCCACACGTACTGAGAATGATCTATTAGTTAAATACGCTTATCCAGGAATTTAAATTGCCACGAATACCCAGATGATCCAGCTTTATAAGTCGATTTTTGGGAACTTTATCAAAAACCTTTGGGAAGCGCGATGTTAAGTGACTGTTGGAAGATACGGTTGAGTGGACCTGTTAAATTACTGGCACAGCATTTTAAAACCAAAGCAAATAAACCGTCAGGGCCAGGCGCTCAATTCGTGCGAAAGTTTTTTAAATGGTATAGATTTAAATTAAATATTTTTTATTTTGTAATTAAATATCTGGTTGATATTCTTGGTTTGTTACACCACACAGTTATTGAATATTTTTAAAATGTTAAATCTTTCATAACGATTCGTTTTACGTACTTCATACCTAGAAACCAAACAAAACATCGTTATGTAAACTACTCTTATACAAAACTCAAACAAATAAAAGGGATATTTACAAAGTTTCAACCTGTTTTCCGTAATTTATTTTTGTTTTGATATGACAACCATGAACTCGGATATTTTATATAACTAAATTCGTTTATCTGGATATTCAAATATGAAACGGAGTTGACTCGATTTCATACAAATTCTATTTTTAATTGTTTTACATAAGGCTGTCTTTGCCATTCCTCGATCATGCTTCACTGAAACATTTTTAACTTCTATATTTTCCGAGAAATGGAATAGGTAGGAATTTATATAATTAGAGGATTACTTATAATTTTGCGCCAGTTAATTTTAAGTCCTGGTACTAAACACTACATGCAAATATTGATTAGTTTTCATTCTCTTCATAACCAATACGGGTTTGTAACCCTTTAGTTCAGTACCAATGCGTACCAACTTATAAGATTATATCTCGAAACCTTTAACGATAATAACACATGCTGCTATCGTGCCGTTAATAATGACTTCCCATTAATTAAAAATATTAATAGGTGTTTCAAATAGAAATAGATATTTTGAACGCCAGTCAGTATTATCGTGAAGGAAACTGTTCCTGCGGGGCTGATTGTAACACCTGGGATTTGATTTTCACAATAACAGCTGAACTAAACTAAATGTTAATGAAATAAGTTTCGCAATTTATTATTAACATTTAACCCAAATGCTCTGGCAATTTTTCAGAAACGATTTAGCATGTTCCTAAAGTAAGATAGCTAGCAAAAAATGTTAAACACAAAAGTTTTAGGGTTTTTAAAATCTATTATACCTAATAAAAATTATGTATACAGGATCAGTAAAAAAGTCATGGAAAAACAAAGTTGTTCTTTTTTAATGGAACACCCTGAATATTTTTTCATTTTTAGTTAGGACGTTCCTTTAGTACACTGATAAAGGAGTTGACGAGCCTATTTATAATAAGGAATATATGATCAAAAGGGTGTGCTATAAGAGTAATGTGTTGAACAAAGGCTATGTAGCCACAACAACCAATTTTATGTTCTTTTTCCAACATACTTCGCTTATGGCACACTCTTTTGGTCATATATTCCTTATTATTATAGTTAGATCCATCTACTCCCATATCAGTGCATTCGTAAAGGAACGTTCTAACTACAAAATATACAGGGCGTTCCATTAAAAAAAGGTAACTTTGTTTTCCCATAACTTTTTTTATTAATCCTCTAAACCTAATTTTGCTGTTATAATAGATCTTAAAATACCTTAAAATTTTTGTATTTAATATTTTTGCTAATTATCTAGCAAATATCTAGTAATCTATCAGATTAGCTAGATTCGGTTCACTGAAACAAATGAAGAGTCATTTGAAGTTACTCTGATTAAAATGGAGTAAATATGTGAACGTCACAGACAGACCATCTCCGTCGGATCTTTTATTCATGTATACTTTTATTCTTCTTGTAGTATACCACACATTTAAAGGAAAACTGTTTTTCAGTATTTGGTTTCTGAAAGTTTGATTTGGATGTCATTAAAGTTGATAGAGTGATTAGCTTCGTTGGCATGTGCAGCTAACATACATGAATTTTTGTTCAACCTGATGTCACTTTTATGTGAGGACAATCTGTCCTTAATTCTCCTGTAAGTTTGGCCTACATAAATTTTGTCACAATCCAAACTACCTATTCGGTAAACCACGCTAGATCTATTTGAAAGCTAATTGCACTCTAGGAATATTAGTAAATATTTTCTTTAAATTATTCGAAACGGAGGAGAGCGCGGAGAGATAAATTAAAGGAGGACTATTGGCATTTTGATTATGCTAAGAGGAAACAGTGTGCATCCCATCATGGATACCAAGTAACGACCGACCCTGATCAACTGTATCAGAGCGATTAAATAATAAGCTGTTGATAAGTCCTTTTGGATATCCACAATCTGAAAAAAACCGGGATAACTTTCTCAGGTTTTCCATCCTAAGAGAACGGTAAGAAGTACGGATAACTCTATTTTTCATCCCTAATAGGAGGTTGATTTTTTGCCTCTGTGTTTAGTAAGATTGATAATGCAGGTATCTGCCAAAGGCCCCAGGTTTGGTATACCAGGAAGTTATCGTTATTTCTGAAAACTTTAGTATCCAAAAAAGGAATATTGTAATTGACGTCCTCATTTTCAATCGTGAACTAAAGATGAGGATCCTATTCTTGAAAGTTCTTAACAGAAGTTCGACACCATCATGTGGGATGCTAAGGATTATGTCATCTACATATTTTTTCAGAAAGGGGACATTTAAATTAAGTTGACTGGGACATTCCTGAACAAGATCCATTACATTCTGTGTTAAAATGGGAGAACCAGGGCTTCCCATGGGCATGCCAAAAATTTGTTTATATACTGTATCATTGAAGCTGAAAACAGTGGAGTCAAAAAGGAATTCAATAAGTTTTAAAAATAAAGTTTGTGGAACATTGCTATGTGACTCGATTTGGTCCCAGTGGTGAATTATAGTTTATTTAGCCCAAGTTACTGAAACATTACTGAAGAATGAAACCACATCCAGACTAAGAACTATATAATTTTTATTTTATTTTTATTATTTATAATTTAAAATTTTTGCTAAACCTACTAAATTCAAAGGAATCATGAACGAAAAACGGATTATTAATAATATAAGCACAAGTGAGAATATTTGTGACTAACTCTGCAACCCCTAAATTAGCTTAGTAACTTCATGAACTTTGGGAAGTCCATAAAATTTGTTGATAACTCTGTAGTAATTCCTGTATTTCTTCCCTTCCTCTCTAGAAATTAGATTATTTTTTTTCCAAAAGTGAGTCTAATTCATTGGATATATTTTGAATGGAACCAGTGTTATCCCGAGGTAAGACGGTGTAACACTGTTTGTCGGATAGGGTTTGATGAGACAGCGCAAATATTCTAACCGGTATAGCAAAGTGGTCAAGTTCATTGTGTCAGATTGAATAACCATTAATCCTGGATGATTTTTTAAAAAACACTAAATCTTATAATTTTTAAAAAATCATCCAGAATTAATGGTTATTCAATCTGACAAAATGAACGTAACCACTTTGCTAAACCGGGAAGAATATTTGATTCAGATTATTGAAAGAGGAAGAGAACATCTAAAACAATTGAAGAATTTTAAAGATTTTTGTGGCCATTTGTGATTTTAGTGGCATGTACAAAATATAAGCAACGTTAGTCCGATTATTTCTTTTACCTTCGCAAAACCATTCATATTAATTTTAATTAATATTCTAATGCGGCTGTAAATAATTATCACTTATGTAAATATGTATTGTATGCACACAAAAAATACAAGGTAAATTTGTACTTCATCAACATCCATCTATTTAAACTTAATTCTTCCCATGAAAACGACTTGTATTAAAACGTAGAGATCGATAGAAGTTACCAATGAATAAATAAATGTCAAGTAGTACGTACCTATGCTAGCCCATTAAAAAATATAAAATTTTTCTTTATTAATTATAGAAAGTGACTTGCCAACCTCACAGTTTCTATATCCATTTCAATTCTGGTAGCATTTTTGTACTAGTGTTTGCATCAAGATTATAACTTGCTTCTGGTTAAGACTCTTCCTCTTTAAAAGACCAAGTAAATGTAACTTTTATTTTAAAAATCGATGACAACTTCAAAGATGATATCGTAATAAAAACAGAATTAACATGAATACCAAGGTACATAAAAATCATATCAGCTTCCTAATAATTTATATCAGTCATTAGACAAGAAAACAGAAACATCAGTACACCTTTCATCCGTGTTTAATATTTAGCAAGTAATAAACCGGCATTTTAAGCTGAACAATAGGATCATTTTCATAAATTACAGCGGCAAAAAGACGAACAATTAAAAATAATTAAATTTGCGAAACATAACTCGTCTATATTACCCCCTAAAGATACAATCAGAATTTTCATATGCCTACTTAAGAGTTACGGGCAGCGTATTACCCCAAGACATAATAGTACATCATTTACAAGATGCAACAGTAATTTGTATGGAGATAGAACATTTGATAAGCTGTACACCTTATAAATGAAACGACTCGGTATTCAAGCGGAAATAATATTGTAAATTATTCGCAGAGGGCTGAATCCGCGTCGAATTAATAAATTCGATATCCATTGAGCGCGAAATAAATAATAAATAAACTATAAAATTTTAAGACCCGATACATTACAGATTAAATCAGTCATAAATGCATGAACTTTAACGGCTGTGATTGCAGATCATATCTGCGGAATTTGTTTATCGGTGGGGAAGAAATAAAATCAATTTTACGATAGTACTGTGTTTTCCCAGAACACCTGTGCTTTTATTTTTAATTGCGACATTAATAACTAATAAGGCATGATGCGAGGCAGGCACACACTGGGGTAACAAGATTCCTGCGAATATTTCTACATCACATTAGTACTTGTTATCTTTAATTTCTCTTTAAAAAGCTCACAGAAAATACCGGTAATAATTAATATATATTTTATGATTTATAGGAATCCACCCAATAGGTACGTACACTGAAAAAATGACACTAAAACTATTAAAGACCGCCGTGTTAGAATTATATTTTGGATATTTTAATCTGCTTATTGCTCAATAATTCCGTAATTTTTCAGATAAAGAAGTACGTTTGTTTATACAGGGTGTCCCAAAAACATACCGACAAACTTTAAGGGGTTATAATAGGGACACGAAAACAAACTTTTTTTTGTTTAATAAACATATGTCCGCAAATGAGTCGTTTGAGCTATAGAACAATAAAAAATAACTAAATTAATTCTTGATTTAGTTGGACACCACTGTATTTCGTTCAACATTTTTAGTTGCAACTACGCTTCTTCTTGGGAGAATAAAATTTCTTAATCATAATAAATATTCCAAAGATTCAAATTTTAAGACCGTAGTATTATTTGTGACTTACTTAGTTGGCATCACAACATTACCTTTATTGATTTTTAATTCAAAATTTGTATTGAAAATGAACGATAATTTTTCATTTCAAGAACTTACCGATAAGCAGCTTGCTTATGGTGCAGCAAATTGTAATGAAAGAAAAGATCCACGCTTGTAAGGACAGAGATATCCGGAATGCCGGCAACCTCATCATACAACCTTTGCTTCCATCCATCGTCGCCTTAGAGAAAGTGGGAACTTAAAGCCCCCTGATGGTGGTGGTTGTTCAAGAACAGCTCGTACGGTTGAATTTGAAGGAGTTCTACACCATGTGGAGGAAAATCAATCCACAAGTATTCGCGCAATTGCACACCAAATGGGATCCTCCAAGTCGACGGTACACTATGTCATCCATGAACAACTCCTTTACCCCTACTATTTACAATGCCTATAAGCTTTAAATCCTGAAGATTATCCACATCGATTAGCTTTTTGCCAATGGTTTTTGGGTTACAACTTAATAGAACCTCACTTCGGGAGAATAGTATTGTTTTCTGATGAGGCATGCATCACGCGCGATGGTAATTTTAATGGTAGAAACAGCCACATTTGGTATGATGAAAATCCTCACGCTGTGGTCTCTAGAAGACACCAGCAACAATTTTCAGTAAACATGTGGGGTGTATTGTTGGAGAGAATCTAATAGTTCACTTGCTGCCTGCTCGTTTGAACGCAGATATTTATCTACAGTATCTGCAAAATATTTTGCCGCTATTATTAGAAAACGACGAAATTCTTGATCGAACGAATTGTTAATAGAGGAAGTTAGAAAATATGAAGATTACCTTTCTTATTTACTGTTAATTCTTTTCCTTCCATGTCCAAAATAAGCGCAATTATTCCAAGTTCTTCATTTGTAAATCACTCATTTTCAAAATTTTCACGCAACTCCACTATCCACGGACGGTCAGAAAACTGATGTTTGCTGGCTAGTGTGAATTAACGCCAAATTTCCTGTTCGGTGACGTTACGCATAATGCATAATGGGAATCGCGCCTTAAAAGGCAACGGACTGTTTTTAATCTGAGGCTACACAGACGAAAAAGTGTGCCTATCGTAAAATATCTACATTACCTTTTTACTGTTCGAGTTTTTTCGAACAATTTTTACTGTATAAGCATGCACCAGAACCATTGTTGGAACTTTCTGTACACTGTAGCTCAATACTATATGTGTTCAAAACAAAAATGATATGTCATCTAAAGCTAAGTTCAAACCGGCCAACAATTGCCCAGATACATGTTATCAACACTGTTGCCAACATGTATCCCATCAACTCGCAACAAGTTGACAGATACTCGGCAACATAGTGCCGATGTTGAACGGCAAGACATCAAAAGATTTTGTTGCGTGTTGTATGTATCCGTGTTTCCAATTTGAAATGGAAAACATGGCTCGATCTGGACGGTATTATCAATAAGTAACGTCGTAACAGTACCTAAAAGTGAAGTTTACTTTAGCTGCTTTATTTTATTTTCTACAGCTAGTAGGTACGTTAAATAATATTATAACTTTATATAATTATATGTGCTTATTTTTTGCATTTTGTAATTTGCAATTTGCATTTTATAAAAACTGTCGCTGCCACCTTCTTCTTTTTCGATTCTGGGCATGGGAAGCTGTTATTATGAAAGCAGCGCTAACACCAGCAGTGTAGACAGGTCCATAATTAAATGTCAACTGTAAACACTGCGTTTAATTTGGACGCCCATCTGGTTTTGGTTTGGACGAGCAACACTGTTGACCACATGTATCCGGATACAAGTTGTTGTGTCCAACAAATATGTTGCTAACATCCGTCAACATGTTGCCAACAGTTGGCAATATTTTGTTGTCTGGTTTGTACTTACCTTTAAACATAAAAGCAGACAACGTCTTTCCGCAGTCAATTGATGTACACATTACGTGTAAGTACTTATTATTTTTAATTTAAGTAAAAATAACTAATAAATTAACAACGCTGTAAGTTTGGCACACATACATACACAAGCAACAATTCTGTTGTGTTCCATGAACACTTGTATTATATTAGTACTCGTTAATTTTATTTGTCTAAAGCACTCATACAAAAGCTTCTGGGAGTCAATTTAAGCTAATGTATTTTAATTACTTTGAAATTTATACAATTTGCAACGAAGAAAATTTCAAGTGGGGGTTATTAAATCAACTATTTTCGTGACCTCTTTATTCAAAAAACTCCGGTATTGTACCCGGGAATGAATAATATAGCGTTATTTGTATTTTATTAAAGAGTACTACAGTGTTATAACTTTAAAAATATATGCATTGCGTCCAGTTTAAGATGAAATGGGGACAAAGTTAGGGAATTTTAGGTCCAAAAAGAATTCCAGTTTACACCTATCTACAAAAATGCATTCCCTTAAGTAGTTACAGGGTGAAAACAAAAAATGTGCATTTTCTGAAAAAGTCTATAGCTCGTTTATTGTAAAATATTCATTCACAAAATTTTCAGGGCAGAAATAGCAGTCAGCAAGGATTAGAAAATTGATTCCTAAAAAAAATTAGGTCTACTAGATTTTATGCTAGTCTATTATTCTTATGGGCGCCATAATGGATTTTTAAATTTTTGAAAACTCCATAAAAAACATGGACCATCCATGTATGTATGCATATGTTCAAAAATGAAAAAAAATATGAAATACGTTTGGAGTTATTGCGTCTTTAACTGTTCGACGTAATTCCTCTGCAGTTTCATACGATCTTGCATACAATTTGTTTTTTCGATGATCACACACAAAAAAGTCTAATGGATTGAAGTCCGGTGACCTACCACTGAAACTGAACTATAACTGAAAGCTTGAAATAAATGAATGTTTTCACTATAGTGAATTTGACCGATCCAAAGAGTTATCGCTTCTCATTTTTTCACACCTACAGTGCCATTGATCGAATATTCCAATTCATAGGTGATCGGCTCTTTTGAAAAATTACTAAATACTGGTTTTATAGTTACGGTGAAAATTTCCAAAAAGTAAGAGAGTGAGGTGTTACCACCCGCAGTCATGATAGAATAAAAGAAGATATGATATCACGCATGTGGGCGTGGCATATGTGACGTCAATTGGTGCGAATTTCCGCCATATTGGCCTATACTTTGTGTGTTTATTTTACCGTTCATAGCAAAGATCTTTTTAAAACAATAGTTTTAAAAGTGTTAAAGCGTTCATTTTTGTGAAAAATGAGGTGTACGATGTATGGTTGTGTTGATAATATGTGCAAGGGTTTTGTACGATGGCGGTACCATGTTTTTTAGATTTCCGAAAGACAAGGAAATGCAGGGTATTTGGAAACAGCTGTGTAAATGTAAAGACAGTTTTAATGTTAAATTTGCTCGTGTTTGCGATAAGCATTTTAATAAAAGCGATTATGAACGCAATTTAAAACATGAATTGCTGGGATATAGACCAGCAAGACATCGTCCCTTGACGCCCCTTATATTTTTTTAATTCCTCAATAATTGTCAGAAATAGGTCAGATAATGTTTTCTCTTCAATATTGTTTTAAGATTTTTTGTTTAATCTTGCACAGCTTTCTAAAAAGCGTAAATACATGTATAATTATATAATGTAAAAATTTTTAACATTCTTTGACGTCCAACATAAAATATTGCTTTACTTAACTTCATATGTAATTTAAAAAATAAATACTTAAGTTCCATCAGCACATAGGTATATATGTTTCTGAAATATAAGGACCTATTATATATTGGGTATTAAAAAATAATCTGTGAAAATTCCACAGGTATTATACAGGGTGTCTCACGGTGACGATCCATTAAAAGTATCTGGAGAACTAATTAAGCTATTAATTTGAAATTTGAGGTGAAGTCAAAGTGGGCCATGATCTACTTGATGAAAATATTTTGCAGTTTCTACCACTTGTGGTTATACCGGAAGTCGACATTAACTTCGTTATTTTAAATGGGACACCCTATATATTATTTCATTTCTGAATTCTACGTGAAATTCTAAACACATTTCATGTAGGATGTCCTATACCTATCTTCAACTGTTGAAATATTGACAAGTGAATATTGACATTTTTCAACTTTGACACCCTGTAAAATCTAAACGGTTTGAGATGAAGCAAAACGGTTTGCACATTTCTATATTAACTTTTCATAAGCTATCGTTTGACACTAATTTCAGGTTTTCTAGAAATTAAAAATTTTCCATTAAATATTAATCTCTTGGTTAGATCTGAAATTACTGTCAAACGAAAGCTTATGAAAAGTTAAGATAGATAGATAGATAGATAGATAGATAGATAGATAGATAGGTATAGGACATCCTACATGAAATGTGTTTAGAATTTCACGTAGAATCCAAAAATAAAATAATATATAGGGCGTTCCATTCAAAATAACGAAGTTAATGTCGACTTCCGGTATAACCGGAAGTAGTAAAATCTACAAAATATTTTCATCAAGTAGATCATGGCCCACTTTCACTTCACCTCAAATTTCAAATTAATAGCTTAATTGGTTCTCCAGATACTTCTAATGGATCGTCACCGTGGGACACCCGGTGTAACTGTTGTATAATTACAATTGAACTTTTATTACATTATAGTTACTTTCATTATATGAATTTAAGTATTATATACGGAGCCTTTAAAAAATAACTAGAAAAAATGTTATGTATTTTATTACCTAGAATGTACTAGTTATTTTTGAAAGGCCCTGTATATAATACCTAAATTCATATAATGAAAGTAATTATAATGTAATACAAGCTTAGTCTTTAACATAGGTACTTCAGATGTTTATTAAAAACAACATTTACTTATTCTGTTTCACTGTAGCATGATAAAAGTACTTGGATTCTAACGTAACATGTTACTCTAATTACACAAA
Source organism: Pogonocherus hispidulus (assembly GCA_963924545.1). NCBI lineage: Eukaryota > Metazoa > Arthropoda > Insecta > Coleoptera > Cerambycidae > Pogonocherus > Pogonocherus hispidulus. The sequence continues at coordinate 33,069,149 of OZ004692.1, read as the reverse complement.
ATTTGCGTCAATGCGAAGTTTTTTTTACATAAGAAATGTGTTCTTGAAAACTAAAACCACCTAAAAGTATATTTCAAACAATAAATAAAACAATTATAATTAAACTTTGACGCTTTCCAATGATAAAGCGCACTTTGCGCCATATACATTTTAAAATTCTTCGCACCAAGTGATGTCATGCGCGAAACCAGACGAAATTAGGACGCGTTAATATCATATCTAGTTTTATTGTATCATGACCCGCAGTAAAGTAAGATACGACTAAGTAAATACTTAAATACAAATGGTAATATAGTGTTTAACATTCAGGATTGGGTGAGTAGGTCGAAAATTTGCTCACAACTAATTTGCACCATCCACACTGAACACGGACTCTCCTTCTCTCTTTGATGATTCGGTTATTTACAGACACCCGCTGGAACAAGAATGAGGCGTTCGTCATTCAGATTTATGAAAGAAGAACTATTTTAAATTTACCTTCAATCCCTCTGAATTGTCTCGATTTAAATGTATGTGAATTTTTCCTTCTTGGGTTGAAAAATATTTTCATATATACAGTTTTCTATTTACGAATCAGTGGTTATCGTCATATATTTTTTGACAATTTTTATTATGAAAATACTACTAATTTTTCCAATACCTACTCTATAAAAATATTAACATTTTTATTCATATAGGTGATTTCTATGAATGTGACATGGTGAGTTACGCTGGTTAATTACCATTGATTAATAATTTGTAATTCATTGATAATATTTCGGGAGCTGTTGTCTCTTTAGGGCCAACCATATTTGTTGTTAAACGCGGAATTATGTTATGGATATTTTATGGACAAGATAATAAGATATATGAAAAATTAAACAACTAAATTGTTTTTTAATATGCGTTACTACTAATTATTATACTGGGTAAACATTAATACGGTTTTTGTTTAATACCACAGATCACGATATGGTTTCGACAAATTAAGTTTTGCATTAACCAAACATAAAATCCAGATAGATAAAATCTAAATTTATAATCTAAAATTCTATATACCTATGCAAGTACCCTTCCCTTAACTTGTATAAACCTAAAGGTCCAGTTGGCTCCTTTAGAGGTGCATCCCCGGCTACACAGTCACTCCTGACCTATCCCAAACTACCACTCTGGACGAGAGCGGCACTTGCCGCCCTCGCCCGAGACAGACTACCTCCGGTGGGTTAGACATCCAGACGAAGAAAGAAGACAAGACAAAAGAGCGCCAGAAGATCTTATCCAGCCTGCAGGGTAGAGCGAGCTGAGGAGGAGACCCCACGAATCACCCACACCTATCACTTTTTGTGATCAAGGTTGGTGAAGGATGGGGTCCACCTCTACGAGGCAGTCTAGGCCTACAGCGATGGGGAGGGTAAAGAGCGATAATCCCGCTCGGCCCCAAACCATCCCAGGTCATGACTACATTCAATGGATATTGGCGATGAATAAGACAACACTCACTTGGTTAGTAGAAGTTTTATAATTTCTAATAACCATGATTATTTTTCTTACAATAAAAGATCTGCATTTATTTAAAAATGTGTATTTTCATTTACGTTTCGGCTTTATACACATAAGCCTTCTTCTGGCATTTAAAAGATATTAATAAACGAATTGTTTCACATTAAAACAAACGATATTAATATTAATTTGTCATTAGAATAAAAGAAGATTTAATTAAATACCTTAATGTTCGAGATGTATTATAGAAAATAAAATATTTAGATGGTGGCGACAAGTGAATTCATATACAGAGTGGCTCAATAGTCTGACAAAGTTCCATAACTCCTATGCCGTAGTAAACAAAATATATTTTAGGATCCCATACAGCTTAAGAGGACGCACATTTTAAAAATATGTATAGTCATATAGGGTCGTCTATAAACCAGGACCATATCAATCTTATGTTTTTTAAATGGAATGATAAATTTTTTATTTCATATTTGAATTCGGATTTTTCTTCAGAATACGCCAATATAAGGCTTACTAGTACCTATGATACAGAGTAGTTCAGAAGATATGAATATTTTTGTATCTTATTCGCAATGAATTGAGCACCCTGTATCTTTTTTGAGAAAATAAATACTATATATAATTTTTGACTCCATGCTACATATACTCGTAGCAGGAAATTCTACAGAAAGTAACTAGACCATAGTCTAGTTTTACTTCACTTTTACTACTTTTAATCACAACTCGCAACCACATTTTCTCAATTTTTATAGACGAAACAACCTATTTTTATATATCATTTTCGTTAAGGTATGTCACGACTCTTTCTATTCTATGAAGCATTCCCTATACCTAGTTGCAACGGTTTTTGAGATATTAAAGGTTAATAATTGCTTAATTAATTTTATATTGGACTTTTTTGCACCAAGTACAATATTAAAAAATTTTTATTGAAGATCGCTCTCCGTCCCTAATTCTAGAAGAGGTGAGCTAATGTGACTCCTTGTTTCCTTATAACAAACATTTTTTTACTTTTGGACATATTTTTAATAAGGATTTATATGCGGATATCTTAAGAATTAACTCAAAATTGTATTAAATGCTTGGAATTTAAAAATGATAGAATAAAATATGTGATATTTATTCTATCATTAAAAGCATGCTTTATAGGTTGAAACCATTAAAATCTAAACGTCTTTTAAAGTCTCTATGGATGTATTTATAATGTATTTTATTGCTATTGTAGAGGTATTTTAATAATGGTAATTTGGATAAATAAAACTTTTAGGAAAATAAACTCCAGCTAAACGTACTCTGCCGTGTCTCAGTGATTATTTATATAAGCCACTTTGTATATTTAAAACGTTCGCCGTTTACTACCGATTTATTTAGTTTAATTTATTTTACATTCTACCAATAAAAGTTAATGACATATTATATTTTATCGTTAATAAAATACGCAACGTAAACAATACACAATGTAAACAAAATGATCTCATAAATTGCAAAATACGAAGACCAGTTTTAGATATCTTCCTTCCGTCCATCTCTCCAGACTCGTTTATTACTTTAAACGCCATAAATATTTATAGAATTCGTCTGTATTGACGTTATTTAGTTTTATTTATTATCAAATTTGCTTCATGCACTATGCATCGTGGCTTATCACGAATTCATGTATTCAATTATTTAAATTGACGACCAGAATGCCCCGCTAACTCAACGTGTATACACCGGAATGGGAGCAGAGAGAAAGAAAAGATGGTAATTGACGTTGAAATGTATGTTTTTGAATAAAAATACCTACAATTTCGGCTACTTTATGTTTTGCTCTCTTTAATAACATGTTAATTCGGACCATATGCATATTTATCGCTTTTTCTTTTTTGTTAGCTGTCCTTTATTAGTTTTCCAAATACCTAATCTAATAAGATGATGATACATACACTGAAAGAAATGGGCGGTATTAAACTGTTTCACTGGAATAACAAGCTTATTGTATATTAAGATATTAATAGTAAGTATACAAGTTTTACTTTTTTCGAAAGTCATTTCCATACTCATTCAATCAGTTTTACTGAAATAGGTGAGATAGAGACTATAAGTAATAACTTTTAAACATATTATGTTTTCTATTTATTATATTTCATTTGTATAACGGCTGTACATACTAACAGTATTATACTTATTCATAATGGTTATATTTCGTTTTAACATATAAATCTCATCTTATAGTAATTTATATATAGTAGTCGTATTCGGTTAATTTCGTTAAACAAGCAACACGATTTGATACCTGTTGTTGTTGCACTTTGCAATTAACTATTTGTTACAAAAACAAAAAACTAGTAATGCTCTAAGGTGAAAGGTGGTTAAGTATAGTTCTTCAGTGCAGTGTCACTTCTGGTATATGTACAATGTATCCATTTGGTGAGTCATCTGTTAAATTATTAAATATGGTAGCCAATGATGTAATTTTAGTCCCGTTTTGTCGACTCGCCCAATTAATCATACAATGTAGGGGTGCGGCCGGTTAGATTAGGATAGGTTAGGATGTGTGAAGGAAAGATTTTTACTCATCATCATCATCATTTTTACAGATCATTTAACGATTTGTGCAAAGAATATAATTTAGAGAATAATAATTCAAATTAATCTGTAATTATTAAGGAATAATTAATAGATTTTCAGATAAAAAGGTATAGTGAATCGACGAAAGGGAAGTTATTAAAAGGACAGGACAAAACAAAACGGGAAATTTTCGTAAAGTCGACAAAAGGGGAATACAATTTAGGGAATAATAATTCAAATTAATCTGTAATTATTAAGGAATAATAAATAGATTTCCATTTCAGATAAAAAGGTTTAGTGAATCGATGAAAGGGAAGTTATTAAAAGGCCAGTAGACAAAACGGGAAATTTTCTTAAAGTCGACCAAAGGGGAATCGACGAAACGGTAATGAATCTCTATTAAAGTTATACATTTAATTTTTTAAGAGCTCTGTCATGAATACATTGAGATATAGAAACCTATAAAAATAGGGTTATCGTCCACATGAGAAGTTGGTTTTTGAGTTTCAGATACCCTAATAATTAAATAAACAAGGATTTTATTTAAAAAAGTCAAATGAATATTATAACCAACAAAGAAAAAATAAAATACAAATATATTTGAATGTATTTTTATTAGTTTCAAATAAGGTAAGAGTATCTGGAGATACTCTTACCTTATTAGAGAGGTAAGAGAGATTTTGAGTTTCTACATTTTATTAACCATTATTACATTACATATTATTACAATATATATTATATTAGGTATATCACATTATTACACTTTAATTTAGCATAATATTACTTATTAGCTCGTCTAGGTTTATATACTTTTTGTTCAAGTCTTCGAAGTGAGACGAAAAAGGCGATTGTCTCGACTAGTCTTGTGAGAGTACGAAATATAAAAACATCTTTAGCTGGGAACAACTGATGATTTATCCTTTTATATACCTAATCCATATAAGAGGACAGACGGACCAGTGGTATAACAGACAGACTCATTTATGTTTCAGAACCCTATAATGTGATATCAGCCTTTATGGAAATTGAAAAAATTCAATAGCTGAAATCAACTGAATCCAAGATTATGTACTCTTATGCGAGATCCACGGAATCTTGTTAAATTAGACAACAAACAATATCAAACTTATCGGGATACTTCAGCAGTGATAAGAGCTAACAGCCTAGAATGAAATCCCATCGGAAGTCAGAACTAAATCCCATCTGAAGTCAGAACTAAATCCCATCGGAAGCCAGAACCAAAAAAACTTTTAAGAGTTGAACAAGTGTTACACCTGTGAACTCGGCCTATGTATGAGCACTGACATTTAAAACATCACCTCGAAAAACACAGACTAGCGGAAAATGCTGAGTGCAGCTTGTGCTTAGAGGATAATGAAAGGCCTGAACATATTTTCTGTACCCGTCCCGCTGGGGAAAAGATCAGATATGGCTTAGATATCAGACTTAATACAAAAACTTATACAAGGGGATCTAGGCAAATTCTCACTCAATTAGATAATCGTTAAGAGGCGGGACCTACTTGGTGAAAACTGTGAGCCACAACAGATCACATGGTCATAACGGGAGGTTTGATTTTGAACCTCACCTAACCTACTTAATAATGATATAATAATATATCTACCGTTCATTCCTCGGTTCATTCTAATTAAAAGATTAGCCTGAAAGCCTTAGACTTGTGTGGGAGAGGGGCGGCATATTACTATTCAGTAGATTGCACTTGCGCCTCAGGAAGAACTTACGTTACTAACCACCATTCGGTGCTGGAATGAGGGAAATATGGAACATCTCATTAGTTAGGGGTTAGTTATCGACCGATGTTAAACTCTCGCATTAACATAACTCCAACTATCCCGTTCTATCCTAGGACGGGATATTCTTCCCGTCCTAGGCCATTCACCAGGATGGTGGCCAACTCATCCCTGTGAGCAAGCCTTAATATAGAAGTAGATAATTAAATTAAAAATTATCTAGGGGAATTGGGATTCGAACACACATCTCTGAAGTGAGTGATCTAAACACTAAACTCTCCTCTTGTTGGAAGTACTACTGGTTACCTAAAATAAACCAGGTTTGAAATCAACCAACCTTCCCATTAATACTTTGGGAGTAGGCGATTATTTTAAATACATTTATACAGCAGTACATTTCCTTTATGTTTGTGTAAAAATAACAAAAATGGCATAATTAGTGGAATGACATATTTAATCTAATAACAGAGATACCTACGTCTCCTCATCTAATTAAAAAAAAAATTATTTCCCAATACTGGCATTTTTTTGTAATAATCCCTATGAAGGACATCGTGTTGAAAGGCCTATATGTGTTTGCTGTTTACGTGAAAGCTTCTAATTCAAATCATATAATGATTAATTACATTACACATTATTGTACGGTAGTTGAAGGGCTGATACAGTTGCGCCGCGGGACATGGGTGTACGCAAACACATAATAAGCGTAATAAAATAAATTGCATAGGAGCAAAAGCAAATAAACTAGTACAATTTATAAAAATGTATTCAAAATTCACCCTATTATCTAATCCAGCTCGATGTACTAGGTCGGTTGTAACTGTTATCATAAACCGGGGAAGCTGTATAATAATTTTGCAGTAGCAGGTAAGTTTCTATAGTTGTCTCCGTGAGTGACGTTCGCTGTGGCGAAAAAATATGCTTATATTTTGAGAACAACCGTTCCACATCTATTGATATAAATACAGACATTCTTAAAATAGTCTTTGAACTCACTTAACAGATCTGAAGATTCACCAAGACGTAGCATCACAACCGGCGTCATTCTCTAACAGACTTGCAAACTTTTCCCTAACGCAATTTTTTTTGCGTCATCTATAATGTTCAGCAGGCGATTTACTTCGTCCACTATTTGCAGTGAGTCCGTGAACGACAATGCATTGTTTTGTATTTTTTCCATGGCGTTATGTAAGCTGCTATAGTTAGTTACAGCGTTATGTAGTTAGTGTGAATAGTTTGTTGTCTGGCGTTCCTTAATACCTGCAGCCTCCTCAGGATTGAACTTTCATCACACTTTTATGTGTTGAAAATATTCTGCATAACAAAAAGCTGCCACCAGCCATGTTCCCCAACGTGTAAGGATTGGCTGTGGCGGTTCGGAAATATCTGGGCACTGGCTGTGAAATACGCGGAGACGTTTAGGAGATTTAAGAAAAACCTTTTTTATATTTGCTATTAATGTATCTACCTTTGGAAAACCTTAACGAATAGTTTCTACCACAAGATGTAAAGCATGCACTTTTCACGTAACATGTACGAATTGATATCTGCGTTTTTGAAGAGAACGGCCGACCAAACGCATTGTTGCACCACCATCGGTTACAAACATTAACACTTGACTTGTTGATAGTTAAATCTTTTCTAACGTTTCTAGTACAACCCGCGTAATTGTTTGGCCAGTACACTCAGTTAGTCTTTTGCTAATTAGTAACAGTGGAAATGTCTGTTTCAGAGGGTCCAGTACTATTATATTCACAACGGAATTTTTTTTACAGTCTTTTGTTTCGTCTACACATAACCACAGTTGTGTATTTCTTAATACACATTTGATTTTACTTACAATGTTTTAGCTTGCAGTTGGTACATATTTGCGTAACGCTGCACGACTTGGTAACGGCACCTGAGGATTATATTTATTCCAGAGGTCCTGGAATGGTTGTTTATCGAGTATATGCAACTGAATGTCGCAGGCAATCAGCATTAACAGTAAATCTAACATAAACTGTGTTGTCGAAGGCACATCACTCTTTTTATTTTTATGTTCTACACTATTTACGTGACCCCTACAATCCCGTTTGTCCCAGCACATCAGGTCGCACACTTTACAAATTATTGTGGCACCATTATAGATTAAATCCCGTAATTCGCGGATACATCTTTTCACTATGTCAGCGTATGACCGCTTTTTACCCTTCCCCACGTGTGACATACTTTATTATTATTTATTAAAAAGCTACAAATAAAATTGTCTAGAATACACCACCATAAACAACAACGGATAGGAATTAATCATGTGATATCTGCACTACAACTTTAGCAACAGTATACTAAAATGAAAAACATTTTGAGACCGCGGTTCGCCCATGTCCCTCTTGACCCGTTTTACACGCCATTAAATCGCGGCTCTCTGTGCCAGCTCTTGCCTTATTTACCGATTTTATTTTATTAATTGGTATTTATTCAGTTCATATTTATTCAGTTTTAAAAATATTGGAATTTGCTTATGCATAGGTACATGCTATGCTCATGTATAGGTATGTATGCTTAGGTAATTCCTAGTTCCAAAATTTTACAGGATGTGCAGGTGTCAAAATAAATTTTTATTTTTATTACGTCAAAAAAGTGTGTAGAAAATAAATGTGGGAAAAAGGAAATGCATATATGGAACAAAAAAGCTTTGAAAGTTAGCTTTCATGCTACACTACTTATGATAATTAAATACTTTGTTTTCATGGTTCCATTATGCAGGTTGAATAGTCGTATAGAAAACAACAATTCTTATTATTTTATATTTATCCTTTTAATTAATAAATATATGATGTATTAATTGTAATTAACATTAAATATATATTTTTTTAATATAAGATATAAGTAGGTACTTTAAATTAACCAAAATTCATCCCATAATTTATCAGTTATTCCCATACGTCAAACAGTAGAACCTGATAACATAACTAATACATATTTAAATCGAATATATATGTGCATTTATTAGTTTCTGTGATGGGTATTTATAAAACTAATAATAATAATTATCATTTTTATGGCGTCATTCATTTCATTAGTTCTTCAAACAATGGAAATTTTAATATATTACGTAAACCTAAATAGAATTTCACAATAATATATTTATTTATTTCTTATTGATTTAGTCTAGCCCAAGGAGTCTTTGATATGTCTATTATAATTATCTATTTTTTGGACCGTTGTCAAAAAGCACATACCATTATTTTTCAGTTACAGTATTTAGTTTAAATACAGGGTGTCCATTTATAAACTGACACATTTTAACTGCTTATAAGTCGAGAACGATAAATGATATCGATGTGCGGTTTTCACAGAACTTCATCAATTTTTTTAAAGTTTTTTTTGACAGTGTTGCCAAGTTTCAAAATTTACCTGAAATAGGAGGAAAAAAATTTATTACTTTCAAAGGCCGATTTGACAAAGAAATGTAATGGGACACCCTGTACTTTTTAATTTTACATGAAAGCCTGTTAACTTTCCTTTCCGAAAATGTATAAATTGTTTTTCATTGCAATCATTTCTTTGTCCAGAGCCAATTTTGGTAGATGACTCCTTTTTGAAAAGGTCCCTGCTCTAATTGATGAAAATTTTATGGTAATTACCTATGTATCGCTTTATCATGATTAAATGATTTGCGCTATTGCCATGTCTATAAAAAGTATTTATTCTATTAAATAACATTCTCGGTATCAACTAACAACAATAACAACCTCTAACTTTGGCTTGTCAAGGAGGCTATGGATCGCATGATTTGTTTTGTATCCCTTAACTACTGTCAAATCTTGTTAACGTCGTTCGTTGGGCAGTCTCAATAATTAGTTCTCTATACTTTTGCAATTTGTTAAAGTTTTAAAATTGGTTTAAATATGTTTACCACCCAGGAAAAAGCACGTTGCGTGTTACTATTTAGTGAATGCAAATCAGTTACGGAGACGAGAAGAAGATTTAGGCTGATTTTTGGAAAAGCTCCACCTTCACGCAATTCTATACTTCATTGGGTACACCAATTTTCTCAGGAGGGAACAGTTAAAAGGAAAGTTCGAACAGTCCTAAATGCACAAGGTAATCTGTTGGATGATATTTTGCGGGTGAGAGAAGTGTTGTCCGTGAACAATAACCAAATATCTATTAGAAAAATAGCCCAAACGATAAATATGTCAAAAAGTAAAGTACATAAAATTTTAAAAATAATTAAGTTTAAAGCCTACAAAATTCAAACTTTCCAAAAAATTGAAAATCACGCCCTTGAAAAAAGATATTTTATGTGCGAAACATTACTAGATCTTTTTAGAAATGAGCCGGATACCAACTTAATAATGTCAGACGAGGCAGCATTTCACCTTAGTGGGCGGGTAAATAAGCATAACTGCCGAATTTGGGGGGATGAAAATCCTCGAACTTATAACGAATTTGAAAGGGATTCTCCTAAGCTGAACGTTTGGTGTGCAGTATCGAAGTCTAAAATTTATGGGCCATTTTTTTTTTCAAGAAGCAACAGTGAATGAAAACAATTGAATGTTGATATGATGGATATGAACAAAATGATATGTTGGAAACATTTTTTTATCCACAACTTCAGCAGGAAGGGAATTTAAACACGGTCTATTTTCAGCAAGACGGTGCACCACCACACTTCTCCAGAGTCGCAAGGCATTCCTTAGATACTACTTTTGGAAATAGATGGCTTGGGCGAGCAGGTCCAATCGAGTGGGCACCCTATTCTCCCGATCTAACCATTCCAGATTTTTTTATATGGGGATATATAAAGGAACGTTGCTGCAGTCCAACCCCAAGAAATCTGGATGAACTGCGCAACAACATAGTAAACGTTTTCAACCAAATTACACCGGAAATGCTACAAAACGCCTTCAGCAACTTATTTGTGCGTCTGCATATGTGTTCCGAGCAAAATGGGGGTCATATACAGCAGCTAATTTATTAGTTACGTATAAATTAAAATTAAATTGTTCAGTTGTTAAAATTGTTATAAGTATTGTTACCGAGGTTATTGTTACTGTTAGTTCTTATTTAACAGTATTGTTTAGTAGTTCTTATTTAATAGAATAAATACTTTTTATAGACATGGCAATAGCGCAAATCATTTAATCATGATAAAGCGATACATAGGTAATTACCATAAAATTTTCATCAATTAGAGCAGGGACCTTTTCAAAAAGGAGTCATCTACCAAAATTGGCTTTGGACAAAGAAATGATTGCAATGAAAAACAATTTATACATTTTCGGAAAGGAAAGTTAACAGGCTTTCATGTAAAATTAAAAAGTACAGGGTGTCCCATTACATTTCTTTGTCAAATCGGCCTTTGAAAGTAATAAATTTTTTTCCTCCTATTTCAGGTAAATTTTGAAACTTGGCAACACTGTCAAAAAAAACTTTAAAAAAATTGATGAAGTTCTGTGAAAACCGCATATCGATATCATTTATCGTTCTCGACTTATAAGCAGTTAAAATGTGTCAGTTTATAAATGGACACCCTGTATAATAAGTATTTTTAGGTTTACGTATTAATGTGTATCAAATTTATTAAATAAATTATTAGATTTATGAGCACACTGTATCTGATTATTGGAATATCTAAGTCGAAAAATTCTGAAAAAAAACCTAAATACTTATATAATAATCATAATATAATAATAATGTTTTTAATCTTTAACTACAAGTTTACAATGCACGCCTTTTAACTTATTGGTTAATAAACAATGGTAAGATCATAGAACCTATTGTAATAGGTTGTATGACTATGCGAGAGTAAGACAAAAATAATTTATACCAATTATACCAATGTTAGTAGCGGTGAGAAACACACCGTAGTGCCCTCTTTGGGTCTTTCCTACTATCAAATTGCAAATTGACAGACAGATAACGACCTGCTTTTCCGCAGGCGCCATTATAGCAGTGACCTCTATTGCCTTTGAGGAAGACAATCCTACTTATTTATTTGAAGGAGGTGCCGAAAATAACTACTCCACGGGCAATGTGCCCTGACTGGCATTGCATTACTTCGAGATGTCGAAGTAATGCATTGTCAGTTGGGCACATTGTCCGTGGAGTAGTTGTTTTCGGCATCTCCTTTGGCCGGCCAGCCGGGATCTCCTCGGCAAATAATTTAAAAATTGTTTTCAATGAACCCGTTTTCGTTACGACAATGTACGACAAACTTAATTATCAACTAATGTACAGATGTACATGAATTCAATAAAAGTCTCCATCGGCTCAATTTTAATAAAAGAATTCATTATAGTAATGTAATTTTTAATTATATTTATGGACATTTTTGGTTCAATAACTCTTGTCGGTCGGCAATAGTAGGCCAACTGTCTAGGATGCCTAACCCTCTCGAGCTGTAGATACCTATAACTTCAATCGCAACGCTCCTTCTCTAATAATGAGGTTTTTTCCTTTGCATACCTAGGTTATAAATAACAAGGGCTACAAGAACACTAAGATCACAATTTTTAAATATGTTTCAATGTATAATTTCTTTCGCTATATACCGAAATAAATATGAATATCTAAACAAGTCAATCCATAAAAAAAATATAATCAAATCAAACAAACTGCTTACAAGTGACAGCGATTCAAAGTTGCTTTATCTTGTCCCACTGTAAAAGTTATCTGTACGGTTTTGAGTAAAAATGAAACCTGAATTGTATTTCACTATTATAAACGTCCGCTCCAGTAAATTAAATTAAAACTGTGAACGCCAGTTGTAACTGTTCCTACGTGCAGATACTAAATAAAACAATATTTTATTTCTTTCAAGAGAAGCGGTGAAATCCACTGTGTTTTTAACTGAATCGTGTTTATATTTTTTATTTTATCTATTGTGCGGAACAGCTTTTCAATTTAGAGGAAACAGCGGACACAATATATCTGCAGGTGTGAAAACAAGCATTTCCATTTGCTTGAAAATGAAGCAAACCAGCGCTGAAATATTTATTTATCCACTTAGCACTCACCGCCGCCAGAAAGTCATACAAACACGGCTGGGCTCGGCGCTCGACGTCGCGACGCATCGTGCCGGCGCGGAACTCTGCACTTTCGCGCTCACTTTCGAGCAAAAACTAAAGCTGACATTTCACAAGAGATTAACTCAACAACCCCAAAGACTGTCAATTCCGGTGAAACATGATACAAACTTAAATTACTTACGATGTCAGTTAAATACGTTAAAGCACTTACTCGGCTACAGATTTTACACTTTACGTGATGGGAAAATGTTTACGGAAAAATTAAGATTGTCGTTTATCATAATTTTTCGTATGTTTCTACAAGATGTTAGACAGTGTATGAGTAATATTTACACGCTATAGTATATACATGTTTAAGATACAGTAGTTTAAGGTATAATAGGAAGTTGTTAAGGCGCATTACAAATCCCATGTAATTATTAAGTTTATACGGCAATCAACCTTTTCTTTTGGGGACTTTATCTTGGAAAAGGGTTAAGGTGAATAGGGTTTACTCGGCCAAAGGAATTTCAATTGAAACAGTAGATTAAGATGTATCTAATATTGCATATAATTTTGTAGGACCTGATTAATGACATTACAATGAGTGTATACCATAGTAAGGGTACTTTCTGCAATCAATGGGCAAAAATATATATTCAAATGTTAATTTCCTTTTTCATGTAGCTCTTATGTAGTATTTGTAGTTAAACTCTGATAAGGGTATGATTGTTTGACATTTTGTTTATGAGTTTGGCACCAAAAATGTATTGCTTATAATACAGTGCTTTCGAAAAGTAACGAATAAATTCATTATTTTAGAAATTGAAAAGTTTTCGAAAAAATCCCCTGACACGTCGATTTTGTTTTTAAAAAAGGCACTTTTTGACATACGACCCATATTTGTGACGTCATCGTTGTTCGAGATATGACGTCATCGACAATTTTTTTAAATAGCAACCCCCAATTTTGACCACGCCTTTTGAAAGAGCGTATCATTTTACATACGCATCATGAAAAATCATGGTTGCCTGACAGTAGCCTTAGCGACCGAGAATGTTTTTATTGCTGTCAGATAAAAACTTGAAATCGTACTTTATTAAATAGTTTTTTCTGTTTTTTGAGTTATTTCTTTAGTTCTTATCTTTTGTTTGGGAAAAGCACTGCGTTTGAAGTGTTTATTGAGTAGTAACTTTGTCATTTTATAAAAAAAAAATGGTTAAATTAACTGAACGAGAACGAATTGAAATTCTTTGCATGATCGGGTTTGGAGAAAGGATGCGCACCTAAAGAGAAGTAGTTGAATTGTTCAATGAAACTCATCCTGATCAACATCCCATTAGCCAAAGCATGGTTAAGCAATATTGAGTCTATATACCGTAACTTTGGACATGTTCGTGATCTTCCTAAATCTGGTCGACCGTCAAAATCAATAGATGATGAGGTTAATGTTTTGTTGGCAATACAAGAAAATCATGACTCAACACTTAACCAATTGGCTTCATATTTCAATATGGCAGCGTCCACAGTTCACAAAATTATCAAAAAAGCAAAGTATCATCCTTATAAGGTATGCCTTGTTCATAAGCTATCTGAAGACGACTTTGATCGGCGAAATTAATTCTGCGAACACATGCAAGAGCTATGCAATAATGATAATACATTCGTAAAAAACGTAATTTTTTCTGACGAGGCTACGTTTGTTTTGAACGGCCATGTCAATAGGCAAAACTGCCATTATTGGGCTACCGAGAATCTCCGATGGATGATGGAGTTTCACACTCAAAGTCCCCAGAAAGTAAATGTGTGGTGCGGCATAGTCGACGGACGAATTCTGGGTCCCTATTTCTTTGACGTCAACCTAACTGGTGCAAGATATTTGGATTTTCTTCGAGACGACCTCATTCCTGCACTAATAACTTTATATCCAGATATAGAGGGACGTGATCTTCCAAGAAATGACATGTTCTTTCAACAAGATGGTGCACCTCCCTATTATGCACCACCTGTCCGTGTTTATTTAGATGAGCTGTTCCCGAATCGTTGGATAGGGAGAAGGGGGCCGATTGAGTGGCCAGCCAGATCGCCTGATTTGACACCCCTAGATTATTTCTTGTGGGGATACTTAAAAAGCAAAGTATACGTTACTAGACCGGTTAATTTAGAAGATTTAAAAGCAAGAATTCGTCACAAGATACATTGTATACCTCCTGAAGTTATAGATAATGTACAAAAAGAATTTATTAATCGTCTTGGCTACTATCAGGCAGCCAACGGTGCACAATTTGAACATTTAATTTAGTCGATTTTTTACTTAATCATTATCATTGTCAGTATTGTGAAAATTAAATTTTAAGATCTTCAAACATTATTTTCTTGAAATTTTTGTTATGTAACACCATAATGTTTGATGCGTATGTAGAATGATACGCTCTTTCAAATGGCGTGGTCAAAATTGGGGGTTACTATTTAAAAAAATTGTCGAGGACGTCATATCTCGAACAACGATGACGTCACAAATATGGGTCGTATGTCAAAAAGTGCCTTTTTTAAAAACAAAATCAACGTGTCAGGGGATTTTTTCGAAAAATTCTCAATTTCTAAAATAATGAATTTATTCGTTACTTTTCGAAAGCACTGTATAATAGTATTTAGCAACAGTGGAAAACTCTACAATTAACACCAGATTCAATAAAGCCGGTTTTTGACCCCACGTGTTGTATTTAATTACTTACATGAATTGGGCCTTTCAACAGGAAGCCACGTACTTACCTGAAAAAGAAATTGGATATGAGAATGACAATCTTAAATTATGGAAATAGTTTATTAAGTTCAGGATCAGTGCCAGGAAATGCGTGAGCGGGTGTCTTTAATTTATTCCAAAAGTATAATGTATGCCTCATTTTCTCCGCTTGTGTGGTCCGTCGCCATATTATTGTTAACAATATTCATTAATGTTTTCAGAAATAAGGCATTATTTAGATACTCCTATATTTACTGAACCATTTAACAAATCTTATAATATTTAGGCAAGAGATTTGTGTTAATAAATATGTCTATAAAGAAGCAAATGACACAACAATAGAAAATTAGTTTTGTCACCATGGAATACAAAGAATTTGTAACAGAAAGTGTAAATAAAATTAGGCCTTCTGCTCACAGGTCACAGCACAGTCTAAATATGAAACCGTTTTACATTTTAGTATCTTAGATGTAATAACTATACATAATTATATCTGTTATATTACAGTTTTAAAGATAATTTTTTGCTTTGAAACGAAATTAAAAATAATAGAGTTAATTTATATGTACCTACATTAACATTCTTTGTTTAAATATTACATAAATGTCCCATTAATATATGGGTATATTTGTACATATGTATCACTATAAGCATGACAAGGTATTTCCTATTTTTATGATTCTGGTCATAAAAGATATTGAGATAAATGACTGGCAGAAATGGAACAAGTGTTACACATAGACAAAATTTAAAAAATTGTAAATGACTCATTTGCCGTCCAAAGACTATTATACTTTTCCTTTGACTTTAACCTCTTTAATGTCTGCATTTTTTTAAATTAAAATGGCAATTTAATTTATATATAAAAAATCGCATATGCCACAGTGCAATTGTCACTTTGACAGCGACAAAAGTTACCTGCAACTTTTACAGTGATAAATTAACTCCTATATAAAATAGTCTATTTCGCAGTGACATTTTTGTCACTTTGACAGCGATAAAAAAGGTGCATCGTTTTTTATCACCGATAAAAATGCCTGTTCCTCAAAAGCAGAGTACATCTAGTAGTCGCACGTCACTTTAAAATCTGTCCTGTCAGCTATAATTTTTAAGTATTGTGGAAAGTATATAATTTGTCGTTAATTTATCTTGCCAAAAAACACTCGAGCTTTATTTTTATGGATAAATTTCTTTTTAACTCAAAATTTTTCCATTCAGTAATTTTGCTCGAAAAACTGACATTTGACAAAATCGCTCGACCTCCGGTCTCGCGATTTTTTCATGTCAGTTTTTCTCATAAAATAACTGATTGGCAAAATTATTTCGTTACAAAGAGAAATTTATCCGATAAAAAAAAGCTCTTGTGGTTTTACTGTTGACAAATGCACTAGTGGTTTTTTCACTTACTCATTTTTTAATCAATTATCGCGGTGTCCGTTGTCAAAATAATAGTTTGACATTTCTGTCAATAAGTTATTGAATTATTAAACACTAACAATGAATCGATTCGGTGATGCTCAAATAAAAGTGTTTATTTTTAGTGTTTCATAAATAAAGTTTGCATTCATATGTTTCTAAATTTCTTATTCGTTAAATTATCCTGTCGAATTACACTCGATCTTTGTATTGATACCGGATAAATTTGTATTGTTTAAATTCTAAACTGTTTCCTTTAGCAATTTGACCTCGAAAAACTGTCAACCTAACACTTGACAACAGCTCTTCTCGTCTAATTGCTTGGCAACAGTTTCTCATTAAACAATCCAAATTTATCCGGTAAAATATAAACCTCTTGTGCAATTATAAGTGAAAAAAAAAATATGAAGTATCTACTATCAGTTTAGTTATGGTTATTAAAAAGTCAAAATATCAAAACAAATTATATGTTTTCTTACAGCCAAACACAAACAGCTTTTCAATTGTTAGACAATCAACCGGTATGTTGCTGAAATAAATAAGATTTAGAAGAATAAGAAGAAAATTTCAAAAATTAATTGTATGAATATTATATTTACAGTTTTTAAGAAGAAACATAGGCACAATAGAATAATTAAAAAAAATATGTATTTCAAATAGAAGATGTTTTTTTTTTAGTATGTATACCAAAATATACTTTTTTTTTAGTCATGTAATTGAGCGAATTTATCACAAGTGATAAATTAAACATTCCAGCTAATCACCGACCCTCCTATTCGAACTCGATTGAAAGTTAACGCAGGAGCATCTGCATAGGTTACGTGTATAAGGTACTACAGAGGAGTAAACGCATTATCAGAATGCAAACATTTCCACAATGGCTGAATCCGTAATTTAGACGGCGGTCCGCGGCGGCGGAGGAGAAAAGCACGGCCCCCTAACCTTGCACGTGTGGTCCGCCGAACACGGCTTAATTTGAATTTCACTCAATTATTCGACCCGGAATTATATTCCCGACACATTTCAATGCGGGTGTGAAATCGACTGAAAATGAAATCGACGGACATCAATTTTCCAGACTATATAATTCAGTATAGTCCAGGCAAATTTATCTCACTAGCGATATCTAGCGACTAAGATAAGAGCGATATCTAGCGACTAAGATAAGAGAGATATCTCACCACGAAGTGTCTTCCAAACTTTAGCCACTGTCCAACGTCAGGGTGGCGGGCAGTTAAATATGAATTAATCAGTCTACATCCACCTGGTTCGATATGTGATGCCAAATTCGTGTCAGCAGATTCCTATAAGTTTTACAAACGGCGGTTAATTCAATTTTCTCTTTTATATTTATATTTATTCCGAAAATATTAATATAACAATTTGTCGTTCCTTCTTTTCTGTTGTTTTTGTTAATAAATGTTTTTTTTTATTTTTGTGTTTATTCTTATTGTACCGATATAAAAATAAAAATGATTAATGTGAAATATGAAAGTTTTCGGAACACCAAACGGAAAATTGAATTAGCCGCTATTTGCAAATGGCTGAATGAAATCTTCTGAAAATCTTGAGGCATCAAACGACCCCCCTTTTTTAAATGAAAAAAAAATATCAAAATAGCGGCAATATGTCATTTTGATAGAGATGTCATTAAAAAGAGGCATTTTACTATTGTTTACGTGCTTCCAATAGCTCCCAAGTAGCGGCAGGCACAATGGGTCGAAAGACCTGAGTGCTGCGGGTAACCGCGCCGCCTATCAACAACAACAACATTGTTTACGTGTACCAAACTTTAATGCAATATCTGGAGCGGTTCAAAGTTATGGAGGAGGCGGACTGACTTTATATCCTCAAAATCAGTGCTAAAAATTGGACTAACTAACTTCGAAATATTGACTGGGACGCATTTTGAAGAATGGACGAGTTTTACTGTTCGTAATAGTGCTGAAAAATAAGTTCCCTTCTTTTTCACTTATTCTTACAAAATTTATGCGACAAGCTTGTTGTATAAATTAATATAATTTAAAATTGCAATAAACGAGAAAATAATACACTGAAATTCGCTACATATCGTCGCTACATAAACGTATATTTAGTGAAGTTCACTATAAAATACAGCCTGAAGAAATTTGATGAACAAAAATAAGTTTGACAAAATAGTGCTGATTGTCCTAGTTATTTTTATTACAAGTAATTATTTGGCAAAAGCATCTATATCTATATAGATTCCGAAGTACACAACAATACTTACAATACCTACAACATACAATAGGCTACAATAGGCCTACTTATAGGGCTACCTACTTTAATACTTATACAATACAATATTAACACTCTCTATAGGCTATAAATAAAACTTATACACTTTTTTTTTAATTGCAGGACCTGGCGATTTGCACCTTTGTTATATTTTAAAATCGTAAAACATTTTGAAGTCGAAGCGATTTCATAATAAGAGATATGCTTTTTAAGAAATTTATAAATGAAAATATGAATGTTATGTCTAATTAATTCGTTAAACAACCAAAGTTTTAAACCAAAATGTATTTTTCTTATGTGGTCGACAATTGAAATTTCCAGTCTGTTTATTCACAAAAAATGAAAATGTTTACACAGAAATATAGTTTCTTCAATCAAATCAATGTTTTTTAGAAAATGCTAATTTTACAGTTTATTAACTGTTATCTTCATATTCACAGTCAGCATATTATTGTTAATGTCTGGAAGAATCTATAGCTGCTATTTTTTATTTTCTTCCATGAAACATCATTATTGCACATTTATATAAAAGTACTATAATGTAAAACATGTTTTTCCCCATTGGTTATAGCAAATTTATTCGACCCCAAACCTGCTCTGACTGAAATCTAGAAGACAGCCAAGATATTCAACATTGTTTATCTATCATCAGCTGATTAAAAAAAATGTCTATACTAAACATGACCGCACTTTAATTTGACTGGGCTAGGAGCCAGGCGGGCCTTACTAGGCCGGCTTTATGGATCGATAACAGTGGCTTGCCTTGCCTTGGTGGTGTCTTGCCCTCCGTCGGTCTAGTGCGTCCCGACGACGTTGGATGCTGGTGGCGGCGACGGCCTTAAGATCCCCGATGAATTATTAGGGGTTGTATGCCGCGGCATAATAGCCGTCGATGTACTCCGTTAAGTCAGAAATAGGGATTTCTTCCTGGTAGACAAATTCTGCCGCAGAATTTGCGGACTGGAGCATTTAATCAAACATATGTCTATACAGGGTGCTTCAAATTCGATGCAATACATGGGGATCTCAGAAACGGTAAGAGATACGAAGTTAAATGGAGGCAAATTTGCGTATTCAGGGGGGCAACATAATGGTGCAAAGAGATCAAGGCTAACTTGATTAGTTTTCGAAATATTTTGAAAAAACCGAAAATTTCGATTTTTGTTTTTGTTTTTTTGCGGGCCTATTTGATGAGGTATTCAAAAATAAAGAGCACTTTTCCATAGCAACTTTTTGCCCTTTATCGAATGGTGTTAGCAAATTTTCCGCAAAACGTTTCGTTTCCCGGAAACCAACATCAACTTAATTTTTTTAAATACGGACCTGGAATTTTTTTTCAATTTTTTTGAATCATTTTTGTTACTTGATAGAATGCCACCATAAAAGGAACCAGATTTAAACGTTTTGTCTAAGAAAAATCCATCATTAGTATTTTTGTTTCAACTTTTGTTAATTCTAGATATTGAATAATATTTTTGAGGTTTCATTTTTATTTACGATAAATAAACAAGAGCTAATAATAAAACGACGAATTAACAACTATAAACTTTGATGTAATTGAATAAACAATGAATAAAACAACAAAATATGTTAAAACTATAAAAACCCTAAAGCAGATGTTGAAATAATCCTCCGTCATTATTCATGCAGGGGCGTATTCGTCTTTTTAAGTTTTGAATAGATCTTTCGATTTCCCTTGCAGGTATTGCATTCAGAACCATTTCCAATCCATTTGTTTGGAAATGTTTCATTTAAGTAGTTGCGCACAATTCCAGAATTATGAGGAAATTTAAATAAAATTAAAAAATTCTAGATTGCTGAAAGTCATTTTTATGTACCGATAGCGCTTGACACAACATTGAAATGTTTTTGTCATAGAAAAGTTTGCCTAGATAAAACTAAATCTAAGAGGACCACGGGAAATTATTAATCATGGATTTTTCTTAGACAAAACGTTTAAATCTGGTTCCTTTTATGGTGGCATTCTATCAAGTTACAAAAATGCTTCCAAAAAATTGAAAAAAATTTCCAGGTCCGTATTTAAAAAAATTAAGTTGATGTTGGTTTCCGGGGAAGGAAACGTTTTTCGGAAAATCCACTAACACCATTCGAAAAAAAGCAAAAAGTTGCTATAGAAAAGTGCTCTTTATTTTTGAATACCTCATCAAATAGGCCCGCAAAAAAACAAAAACAAAAATCGAAATTTTGGGTTTTTTCAAAATATTTCGAAAACTAATCAAGTTTGCCTTGATCTCTTTTCTCACCATTATGTTACCCCCCTGAATACGCAACTTTGCCTCCATTTAACCGACTTCGTATCTCTTACCGTTTCCGAGATCCCCATGTATTGCATCGAATTTGAAGCACCCTGTAGAGTGTCAATTAGATGACCCCTCAGCCGCCATTTAATTATTTTTAATTTACCTCTATACAGGGTGTCCCAGTGTGAGCGTACAAAAATTTACCAGGGGGTGGACTAGACCAAAATAAGAATAACATTCTTATAAAAAAAAGTTACAGGGTGTTATTTTGAAAAAAAATCAGTAATAACTTAAAAGCTGTTTCCTAGATTTAGGTAATTTTTGAGTGACGAATTAAAGGTCATTAAAACTATATGGTGTTTAACTCTAACACCTGTAGTGGCCTAGGCCTACTCTTCCTTATGACTTCCTTTGCATGTATTTTTCTGCGTAAAGGAATGTAGTTGGTGCTTTACACACAATTTACTCGAAAATGGTTGATTTAACAGCTCTGTAACAAGAGCATCTTTTTTGTTCAGAATTGGTAGCGGATTAAGGAAAACTTAGTCAAGTTGCGAAAAAGTAGGATATGCAAGAGTTATGAAGACAAAATCATAAGGAAGAGTAGGCCTAAGCCACCAAAGGTGTCAAAGTTAAACACCAAAATACGTCACCCAAATATTACCTAAATCAACGAAACCGATAATATTATTATTAAACGCTTATTGCTGAAAATTGTTTTTTTTTTCTAAAATAGCACCCTGTAACTCGTTAGGAGTGCATCAGAGAAATTTTTTATAAGAATTTTATTCTTATTTCTCACACTGGGACACCCTGTATTGATTGTTATACAGGGTGTCCGAGTGCGAGCGTACAAAAATTTACCAGTTTTATTATATTATTATAACACCCGGTGCCAATTGAAATTTAAAAATTAAAAAAAATAATAAATGTCATGTCTTTGGTTCATTTCACTGTCCCATGACTTGTATTATACCCAAGTTATTTCAATATAATATACGGTTTTTTCTAATGTTTACCATCAGCTGCACAAAAAATCAAATAAATCATTAATTTTCCACTGTCTTTAGTAATACGGTAATACATATTAATTTTATTGCTAGATTTATTAATACTATATAGTCA
Source organism: Pogonocherus hispidulus (assembly GCA_963924545.1). NCBI lineage: Eukaryota > Metazoa > Arthropoda > Insecta > Coleoptera > Cerambycidae > Pogonocherus > Pogonocherus hispidulus. The sequence continues at coordinate 33,046,555 of OZ004692.1, read as the reverse complement.
ATTTTATTATTTATTGTTATAATATTATGTACAAATTCATAAAACTTTTATTTTTCAACATAATCGACTGAACGTTTTTTGGTTCAAAGAGCATTAAAAACTGCTTCTTTTGACCCTACTACCGCTTTTAAGACGAACATGCAGAGCCTACTGCGATTTTTTTATACAAGCGAAATTCAAAATTACCATTTGAGATTTTTTTTATTTAAAATGTAACACGATAGCGTTAATCAGGACCCCTAAAAACTCCCATATGCGAAATTTGAACAAAAAATATACTGGGCGTTTTTTTCTGTACGATATCAAAGTTAAGCAAAATATCAAATTTAAAAGGCACTAGACTAGTCAAGTGTGCCACGGAATTATGTCAAAACAGTTGAATGTTATATGGAATCACTTAATTTTGTTTTCCTTACATTTAGTAGATAGAGAAATATTAATGTACGCCATCAAGATAAGACTAAAAATTATAAGAAAAATATTGAGCAGAAAATTAAATTTAAGTGATTCCATATAACATTCAACTGTTTTGACAGTTGACTCATCTAATACCTTTCAATCTAATATGAAAATTTTCAAACAATAACCATCGCCACGAAGAAAAAAAAAACAATTTTAAAAATTATGCAGCAAGACCTTTTGTTAGTGAAATTTTTGTACAGTTAAGTGAATTTTTAATTTGACAGGGCTAATAGTGATTTTAACACTAGTTCTTAGGATGGGGGCTGATAATATACCTGATAATATCATCAGTTTGCCAAAAAAAGTTTCCTCCTCGTTCCAATATTTTTTTAGTTCAAAATATGGATCTTATAGGCATTGTATGAAAAAGTGTGTCACTGTTCCGAAGTCAAGCATATCACTAACCTACAAGGTTGAAAATCCTGTGTATAAATTTCATTTAGCGAAAGGCGATAGTGGCAGTATAAAAAACAAAGTGGATGATCTGTATGCGAGTATATATATATTGCAATTAGCTGCTCTCATGTACATGCAGAGTGCACAGTTACCAGCAGCCAATAGCAATAAGCATCCTCTGCTGCTCCCTATCTGATCTGAAACCGTGCTGTTCTCTATCTGATTATCGATAAAATGCATTCCGTAATATTACGTAAACATTGGATTAATAAAACTTTCTTTAAAAATGTATAATTGAATAATTATTAATGTGAATTTTACTCAAATATTCAGTCTATATGGAAAATTCACAATTTAGAAAAGGCATAGCGTGTTTCCTAGATACTCATATTTACATAGATACACATAGGTATTTAGATATTTAGAGGGGCTTAAATGATTTTATGAAGAAAACTTCATATACAGGGTGGCCCAATAGTGTGACAAAGTCCCATAGCTGCTTTATGGTTGCAGATACAATTACAATTTTTTGGGCCATCGTAAACCTCCTTGAGGCGCACATTTTAAAAATATTTTAACATGTACAGAGTGTTCAGATTTTCCGGGCCATATCAAACTTATGTTTTTTTAAATGGAAAGTACTATTTTTTATTACATATTTGGATTCCGCTTGTCATTCTGATTCTAGCAATATATGGTTTTAAGGGTTTATACAGGGCCGTTCAGAAGATATGAGCATTTCGTGTGTCGAAATCGCAATGACTCGGACGCCCTGTATATTGTGTAGGGAAGTAACTAGAGACCATTTCATGCTACCGTAAACCAATTTATATGGTCTACTGTTATTCCCTTCACAGATATCTTCACAATGTTATTGTTTGTATACGGGGCATTGAGGAACGCGGAACCATCATTTTCTCAATTTTTTTAAATGGAACACCCTATATTTTATATCGTTTTCATAAAGCTGTATCAAAGACCTTTCACTTATATTAAACAATTCATATACCTAAACCTTCAAATTTCTGAGTTATACGAGGTTTTATATTGGAATTACATTGGAAATTGAGTTTATACAGGAAAATATCAATATAGCCATAGTAAATTAGATTTGTTTCATACTTTCAAAGTAACAATAATATTTTGTAGGACTCAAAATATAATTTTTAACATGTGTACGTAGTTTTAGTGGTCATTTTGAAATAAAATTTAATGACGACTTGGAAAACTGCCTATTATGTATTAAATGTAATGCAAAATAAGAATGCAATGCAAAAGGCAGAACATGCGGCACTTTAACTTCAGATACTTATGATTCCGTTTTATAAAGAGTTGACTGTTTTTAATATGTAATTGTGTATAGTGTCTATTTTTCAAGGAAATAATGGATAGATTAATAGAATCACTCGACAAGATAAACCAAATGATTTATTAAATAGTGGAGAACACTAAACTTCTATTATTTCTAACAAAACTATTATAGGAAAATTTGAATAACAAAGAAATACTAGATATAAAGATCCAAGAAGTAACAGGTTAATAATGAATTAAACAGCATGAAAGGAACATAAGTATTAGTAAGTACACAATTAAGCTATCTAATTAAATGTTCAAAATGTCTTCCATTAACTTGTATGCAAAGATTAATACGGTTCTCAAACGCTGTATTTACATTTCTACACATTTCAACGCTTATTTCCTGAAAAGAATTTCTTATGCGAATTTTCATGTCATCTATGGTAGTGGGTGAAGTTCTGTAAACATTGGCTTTCACAAAGCCCCATATACTATATTCCATTTTTGTAAGGTCTGGAGTTCTAGCCGGCCAGCCTATAGGACCACCCCGTCCAATCCATCTTTCGGGATAATTTTCATCCAGAAAATCTATGATGGGCCGTGTAAAATGGACTGGGGCACCATCATGTAGCAACCATATTCTTTCTCTGATTTCGTTGGGGACATGTGCAAGTAATTGGGGCAAATGGTTTTGCAAGAAATCCAGGTATACTTCACCGGTTACTCGCCCTTCAAAAAAATGTGGTCCAATAACATATTCACCAACAATTCCCCCCCAGACATTTAAACTCCATCTATTTTGTGAGTGCATCCTTACAAAATGCGGGTTTTCGGTGGCGAAGTAATGAAAATTGTGACGGTTAACATTACCATTTCTATGAAAGGTTGCCTCGTCTCCAAATAGAATGAGATTGGTAAAATCTCCTTCATTTCTTATTTGGGTTTGAACCCACTGGCAAAATTGAAGACGTCTTCTACAATCTTCTTCACTTAGTTCTTGCAGAAACTGAATGTGGTAAGGGTGCATTTTATTTGACTTTAATATTCTTTGCACGGATGTTCTGCCGACGTCCATTTGTTGGGAAATTTGCCTTTGGCTTAAGTGCGGATCTTCTGTGACAGCCAGAAGGATATTTAACTCGTTTGCTTGGGTGAATGTTTTTCTTTCCCTACAACTTTTAGCGTATGTTACAGTACCGGCGTCATCAAAACGTTCCATTAATTTTTGAAGTGTTCTTTTGCTAGGCTGCCTTCTTTGTGGATATCGTTGACGATAAATTCTTGTTGCCAGTAATGGATTTTTATCACTTTCACCCAAAACATAAATCATATCAATCATTTTTGATTTATTAAAATTCATTTTAAGTTTTTTTTTTAAATCACTACTTAATAACTGTCAGACTCACAGTTTGTCACAAAGTATTGGACTGTAGTCGTGACAATGGCATTTGATGTTTAATTTTTTTGCACAGGCGTCTAGATGAAATAAATCTATACATAATAGGCAGTTTTCCAAGTCGTCATTAAATTTTAATTCAAAATGACCACTAAAACTACGTACACATGTTAAAAATTATATTTTGAATCCTACAAAATATTATTGTTACTTTGAAAGTATGAAACAAATCTAATTTACTATGGCTATATTGATATTTTCCTGTATAAACTCAATTTCCAATGTAATTCCAATATAAAACCTCGTATAACTCAGAAATTTGAAGGTTTAGGTATATGAATTGTTTAATATAAGTGAAAGGTCTTTGATGCAGCTTTATGAAAACGATATAAAATATAGGGTGTTCCATTTAAAAAAATTGAGAAAATGATGGTTCCGTGTTCCTCAATGCCCCGTATACAAACAATAACATTGTGAAGATATCTGTGAAGGGAATAACAGTAGACCATATAAATTGGTTTATGGTAGCATGAAATGGTCTCTAGTTACTTCCCTACACAATATACAGGGCGTCCGAGTCATTGCGATTTCGACACAGAAATGCTCATATCTTCTGAACGGCCCTGTATAAACCCTTAAAACCATATATTGCTAGAATCAGAATGACAATCGGAATCCAAATATGTAATAAAAAATAGTACTTTCCATTTAAAAAAACATAAGTTTGATATGGCCCGGAAAATCTGAACACTCTGTACATGTTAAAATATTTTTAAAATGTACGCCTCAAGGAGGTTTACGATGGCCCAAAAAATTGTAATTGTATCTGCAACCATAAAGCAGCTATGGGACTTTGTCACACTATTGGGCCACCCTGTAGATATTTTCCGTATTTTTCTCAAATTTCTATTATTTAAGTACGTCATTAGATGGCATATTATCATTTGATGGCATGACTTGCGTGGGGGACCTGGTCTCTATATTATCACGTCACTGGCATTTCCAATTTTCAATGTATTTTTTGTAATCTTCCTCTTACTAAAGATGTTTTTCACTTCAAGTTTAATTTAAGGGTCCATTCTCTGTAGAATTGACAGGCATGAATGTTGGGTCGGATTGAGAGGATGGGTGGCCGATGGGTGGAGACTTATATATTCCAACTATCGAATTATTAAGATTTCGGAGGTGCACGTAAAGCCGAAGTAAAAAGGCACATGGAAATAAAGTTAGCCCTCATTACAAGGGTAGGTACCGGATTTGTCTTATAATTGCAACAAAATTTCTTTTTAATGTTATAAATTATATATCACCGGAAAGATCAAAAGATAAACTAGGTCCCTATAGTAGCAAATTTTTGTTTAATACATGTATTTTAGAGAAAATAATTTTTGAAAATACGCTATTTTAGTACAAGATTGTTAGCCTGTAATTTTAAAAATAAAAAGAAATACCAAAAATTACTACTATAGGGACTTAGATTAAAGTCTTATTTTTCAATACTTTTTTACTAAAAGTCGCTATCTTTTATAGTTTTTTTATAATTAGACACGAGCCGAACGCCGATTTAGGGCTTATTTCGACCTAGTGAATGGACTCTTAAGAAAGTAGCACTATTTTAATGGGTAATTAATTTTCGTAATAAATAATACATGGAAAATAATTGGGTGTTGCAGGTGTACGAACATTCAAATACGTTTTCAGAAGAAATTGGTTTGGATTTTTCTTCCTCAATACATCACAAAGAATGAACATGAATAATATAAATATTTGAGAAACTTAAATCAATCTGAAGATATTTTAACCAGAACTGATGACATTTTAAATCTTAATCAACATATTTTATTTTAGGAACGAGACATTTTAGAACATATATGTTTTACGTATTCTTCATAAAATAACCTCAGTATTCTCACCTCCTCAATTATTTTAGAGTACTCAGCTACTTGTAACACCTGCTATAATAAAATAGATAAACAATAGAGCAATAATGTCTGTATCCCTCATTATAAGTCAGAGACTTATGTGGGAGAGAGGCGGCATATCATTATTTTGCGGCTCGCGAGTGCGCCCAGGAACGACTTACAATGTTATAACTTTAACTACCATTTAGTTCGAGAATAATGGAAACCTGGAACCTAAAATGAACAGTAAGTTTTTAGCCACTTATACAGTGTCACTACAACGTTTCATGCGTACAGATTTAATTTAGGAGGAATTAGAAAAAGGTGACAGGCGGCGAGATTCGAACCGTTGTCAAATGAGTACAATTATTAAAAATCTCACGTCTTTAACCGCTTAATCACGGGGCTCCTGTTGACCACGTAATAGAGTAGGTCTGATATATCACAATGTTGGTGAAGTACAGCGGTAAAGATTTTTCTAGTGCCTAGAGGTCCCACTCTGACTAATATGGGTACAAAATCAAATAGAACCAACCGCCAAATACACAGAGAAGTTCGGATTTCTGTGTGTTCGGCGAAAAAGTAAACTTACAAAGAGAAAATAGCCTGCAGGGTAATAACTCCGAAACTAATTGACGATATTTTAAAAGTTAGATGGCCACTAAATCATTTGCACAGTAAATGTTAAGGTGGCAACATCGATAAAGTTTGTAAGTGATGTATGAGGACTGTAAATTAGTTTCCCTTCGGAAAGGAAGAGGAAACTCGACGAAGCAAATAAAGTGTGGGATTACTAAAATACATAAAAGAAAAAATGGATCCTGAAATTTTGCAGCATTAAAATTTTAATATCAGCTATTCAACATGAATATGTAGTAAGTAGGGAATACTTATACTACAACATAATATAGACTCTTATACCAGTTTGAGAATATTTAAACCAAATTAATGGACTTGAGTAATGACGGAACGATAATTTTTTTAAATAAATTGAATGAATAATGTCAAGTAATTCACTATATGATACTTCTTAGTCTTCAGCTATAAAAATAATGAAATTTATATAAATATTGCACTAATGACAGTTTAATGTAATACAAATTAAAGTTGTCAAATATATTATATTATACAAGGTTATCATAAAGTAAGGGATATATTTCAGCTTATTATGTATTTTTAACAAATTAAGTTAATAACAGGATGTGAAAGAAATTCGATTGCTTAAACAGTAGGATTTCTTATGTCCAACAGTATAGTTAACGCAAATGTTCGATATGTTGTCCATTTTACAATCAGTAATCATCTGCTGTACAATCAACAGCCGTTCCTCCAAATTGTACACAGCATTATTCAGCATTTCTAGTTGAATTGCAGCAGTTTGCTCCCTAATAGTCTTTTAATTCTTCCAGCGTTGTTGGTCGTGTTCTAAACACCAAATTCTTTAAATAACCCCACAGGCAGTAATCAGTTGGGTTCAGATCAGGCGATCTTGAAGTCCATGAATTTACAAAATGTTTGTTTATAACACGATTTTGAAAAACATCAGTTAAAAAACCTTTAACTGGTTGGTAAATATGCGGGGGTGCACCATACTGCAATAAAATTATGTTTTCAATTTCTTCGTGCTCGTTTTGTATCCGTGGAATAAAAAAGAGACGTATACTTTCACAATTTTTTAAATCGAACACCCTGTGTATACATATTAGGATAGAACGTCCTCTCACAAATATATTGATATAGGGTTTGATAGATATAGCTCTAATAGTGAGGGAGATATACATAAAAGAGTGTTCCATAGGCAAAATGAGTTAGGAAGAGAATATCGATTTGTTGCTAGGCTACAAACACTACAAAGTCTTTCTCCAATATATTGGAGATCCAACCTCTTATGGTAACCATTTATGATCATATTATGTCCCTTACTATAAGAGATATCTATCAAACCCTATCTTAATGTGATATATATATATATATATATATATATATATATAAAAATACACAGGGTGTTCTGTTTAAAAACCTATTCTTCTTAACCTAAGACATCCTGTGAATACTTTTTGATTTTGTTTATGTTATAGATAATAAATGCTCTTGTTTTGTTTATGATAATATATTGAAACTCATACAACTCAACTTAACGGTTACATGACTCGTACAAGAATGTCTGTCAAAAAGTACAAAAACATATTGTCTCTCTCTTCGCTCGCCAATCCTCGGGAACGTTCGTTAAAGCAACACATTTTGCGCGCATTATTCAAATTCAAACTTAAGACTAAACATACCGCCCCTCTTGAAAGATTCCTTTCAAAAAAATACATCAACAAATGGGGTGCGGGCATGCGCTTCTCATTAACAAGTTAACATAATATATACATATAACCAGTACATACAAACATAAACTATATGCGAAAACATGAACAACATATAAATAATAACATATAAAGATATCCTTGTAAAGGACTATCGTTGGCATTGAACATTTGCCAAGAACACTAACTTATTCTAGCGGTAAGACACAAATTTTGGTAATTGCACGTTTCACTAGACCACCACTCGTTTTCACACTCACAACCCTGATTTCACCATCTTCGCCAGGATGCAAGGCGGTGATTCGGCCAAGTTGCCAGCGACATGGAGGTAGGTTGTCATCCTTCAGCACCACGAGCGATCCCACGACGGCCTGATTAGGTTGTTGGAAACGCCACTTATTTCGCTGCTGCAATGTATGCAAATAATCATGGGACCACCTTTTCCAGAACTGCTGTACCATCCTTTGTAAATGATTGAACCTGGAGACAAACTTAAAAGCCACGTCCTCTACATTGGATTGAGGCAAGGCGTTTAATGCTCGGCCAATTAAAAAATGCCCTGGAGTAAGTGGTTCAAGGTCATTGGGAGAGTTGGACAGCGGAAACAATGGCCGGGAGTTCATAATTGCTTCGATCTGGGATAGTATTGTGAACAATTCCTCATAGGTTAATGGATTGTTATTTAACACGCGTTTTAAATAATACTTCGCAGATTTTACTGCTGACTCCCATATTCCACCAAAATGTGGGGATCTGGCAGGAATGAATTTCCACTCTATGGTATTTTCAGTAAGATAGGATTGAAACTTATTTTCATTAACAATTTTTGATATACAACGATCAGCACCTACAAAATTAGTCGCATTGTCTGACATTATTAATTTACATAGACCCCTTCTAGATACAAATCTTTTTAATGCGTTTAAAAATCCATCAGTAGACAAATCGGTGGTTAATTCTATATGTACAGCTTTCGTGGCCAAGCACACAAAAATACAAATATAACCCTTGATAAATTTACGGTTACGTAATTTGCCGTCCTTCAACAAATACGGCCCGGCATAGTCGACACCTACAGAATGAAACGCCTGACTAGGAGTTACCCTTACGCTAGGCAAGGCTCCCATTTTTTGCACTAATGTACGCGGATTTGCTTTAAAGCACGTAATGCAGCTTCGCAACACACTGCGAACAGTGTTTCTGCCATTTAATGGCCAATAATTTTGCCTTATAGTCGAGAGTAAAGCCTGAGGGCCCGAATGCAAACTACGCCTATGCTCGTGCATTATGATTAAATTAGTTAGACAATGTTTGGGTAATAAAACGATTGGATGTTTTTGTGCAAAAGTTAATTCGGATTTATTTAAACGACCACCCACTCTAATTAAACCTGCTGAGTCCAGGAACGGACTTAAATCGGCTAATTTGCTATTCGAACTTACAGCCCTTGAGTTTTTTAACGAAGTCAGTTCGTTTGCAAAACCTTCAGCCTGCATTAATCGCAAAAGTATTATTTTACTGTTTTCAATTTCGTTTAATGTCAAAGGCCCTGTGACTTTAATCTGAACCTTTTTCAAATTATTATAGAAACGTAAACAATACGCTACTACATGTAACAACTTAGTTAACGATGAAAACCTTCTCATTATGTCAAAAGACATCCTAGTTACCGCGGAAATGCTTGCCATCGGTTTTATATCTGGTATATCGATTAATTGTTGATTATTTTGGCACGGCCATGAATCGGATTGTTGGATTAACCAGAATGGTCCCCTCCACCATAGTGCAGACATTTGGAGATCTGCCGGAGTACACCCGCGTGATATAATATCGGCCGGATTCTCCCCCGATGGGACATGAAACCACTGCTCATTTTGTGATACCCTTTGTATTTGCGCGATTCTGTTAGAGACGAAAATTTTTAGCTTTGACGGTTCGGTTGCTATCCAAGCCTTCACAATAGTACTATCCGTCCAAAAATAACACTTATTTATTGTCATATCCAACGCCCTTATTGTTTTGCTTACAGTTTTCGCTAATAGTACTGCTCCACAGAGCTCCAAGCGCGGGAGAGTTATCGTTTTCAGTGGGGCTACACGAGATTTCGAACAAATTAAATGCACGCTAACATTACCTAATGAATCATGCGAGCGCATATAAACGCATGCGCCATATGCCAGCATGCTGGCGTCACAAAATCCGTGAATCTCTGTACTGCAAGAATTTGATAGCATAATGTGCCTAGGAATCTTAATTTGATTAATTTGATTTAATTGGGTAATAAAATTTATCCATGCCTTAAACAAGCCGGGAGGTATTGAATCGTCCCATTTTAAATTAAGCGTCCATAGTTTTTGCAATATTAACTTTGCTTGCGTTACTACCGGGCTAACGAGGCCTAATGGGTCGAAAATTTTTGCAATGACAGATAAGACCTGTCTCTTTGTCACGTGTTTAGCATTGATATATCTTTGATCAATTTTTGTTGTATATAGAAAGCAATCCTCTTTTGAATTATACAATACGCCTAAAGCCTTGGTGTTGCCATTATCCGAAATAATATATTGCTCAGCGCTATGAATTTCCAACTCTTTTAAAATAACCGGATTGTTTGACATCCATTTCCTTAGTTCGAACCCGGCGCTTTTCAATATTGAATTTAGTTCCGTTATTAATTGTTTTGCCCTTTCGACCGAGTCCGCCCCTGATATGAGGTCGTCCATATAAAAATCTTTTAATATGATTTGGCATGCCTCCGGAAATTTGTCGGCGTTATCAAAGGCCAGCTGATGTAAGGACCTTGTTGCAAGAAACGAAGCCGGTGCGGTGCCATACGTTACTGTGTTTAATTGAAAGTGCTTTAATTCTGTATTGGGATCCGTACGCCATACTATCCTTTGTACATCGCGATCAGATTGACGCATCAGAATTTGTCTGTACATTTTAGCCACGTCAGACATTATAATTATGTTATGTTTTCTAGCTCTTATTAAAATTGAAATTAAATCGTCCTGTATTAGAGGCCCTATTAATAAAACGTCATTCAATGATAAATTTGTGTTTGATTTGCACGACGCGTCAAATACAACCCTTACACGTGTTGTTGTACTAGACTCTTTTATTACACTATGGTGCGGCAGATAGTATGTTAACATAGAAGCATTGACAGCATGCGGCTTTACCTCGGTCATGTGACCCAACTCTATATATTCCTCCATGAAATTCGAATATTGTTCGCGCAGTTCCGGATTTTTTAATAGCTTTCGTTCAACTGCTAAAAACCTGTTTACCGCAATTTCCAAAGAATTACCAAGCTGATTAAAATTTTCTTTTTTAGGAAGCGCAACTATAAAACGCCCAGTGCTATCGCGTTCATAATTATCAATAAAATGCTGTTCACACTTAGATTCATCCTTAGACAATACCTTGGTAGTTTCATACTCCTCTATTGACCAGAAACTTTCAATTTGCTGTTGTATTTCTGCATTGCTGTTGAAAAAACAAGAGAGAACATTTTGCGTGCCCTGCTCGCTTAAATTTAACGTACCGGATAAAATCCAACCCAATTTAGTTTTTTGCATTATAGGCTGATCAACGCCCAACCTGATTTGCCCTGTACATAACAGCTCAAAAAATACACCCGCTCCTAATAATAGGTCAATGGACTGCGAACTATTAAAGTTATTGTCTGCTAGCCTAATATGCTGCGGAATATTCAATTTTGCTTTATTAAATGAAGTCTGGGGAATGTTATCTGTCAGCTTATCGATAATTAAAAAATTTAATGTCGATTCATAATCATTGTATATAGACTTAATCATCGCTTGCGTAGTATACTGAATATTTATTATTGACTGATTTATCCCCGTGACAGGTATATGAATTTTACTTGATTTCAACTTTAATTTTTCATAAAAATTCTTTGTCATAAAGTTAGATTGCGAGCCGCAGTCTAGTAATGCTCTACACTGTGCTGAATTGCCCTCCTGATCTATTACATTGACTATGGCAGTTGATAATAAAACAAAGGCATTATTTTTTTGACTACAGTGCGCTGTAAGCGACGCCGAATCAGTCACTGAACTGTTTTCGACTGAAGTTTCATTTTGCACCGCCCTGGTCTGTGTAGTTGGTTTATCTTTTATCCCCTGAGCATCTAAATCTAAATGTAATAACGTGTTATGCCGTTTATTGCAAATCGTGCATGAAATTGATCTGCACTCGGGTCTAAAATGTCCACTACGTAAACAATTCGTACAGCATTTGCGCTTTTTTATTTCTAAAATTCTGTTACTTACTGGTAGCTTTAAAAACTCTTGACAACTAAAAATAAAGTGAGGCCCTTTACAAAAGCTGCAAGAACGTTCTCCTTGCACAGTCGCATATGCAAATGTTTTTTCTCCCGAGTTTTGATCCCTTTTACCCTTCTGATGTGTGTGATTATGATTATTTGTTTGATTATTTGTTTTAATTTCGAGCGTATGTAACATCGCACATTTCTCAGTCAAAAAATTTATTAAATCCGTCATTTCCGGTTTTTTAATGCTCTTAATTTTAATTTCCCATTCGCGTTTTGTTTTGAAGTCCAGTTTTGACGTTAACAAATATATTAACATAGAGTTCCAAGTGTCAACTGGTTCCCCTAAATTCTTCAACGCACGAAAATGCTTTAAAAATTCGTCTAAAAAATCCCTTAATTGTTTAAATGACTCCCTAAATACCTTATTTAGTTCAAAAATACTTTTTATATGATTTTCTATTATGATTTTTTTGTCCTCAAACCTAGTCTTTAACAGCTCCCATGCCACTGTGTAATTTAATTCGGAGACCTCCAGCCCCTCAATAACCTTGGCTGCATCGCCCTTTAAAGCTGCTTGAAGAAAAAAATACTTTTGTATGCAACTGATTTTTTGATTGCTGTTTATTAGTGCATCAAATGTGTCTCGAAATTTCATCCACTTGTCGTACTCGCCACAAAATTCGGGAATTTGCATTTCGGGTAATTTTACCTTCACAACTTCCGTCTCCGTGCTGCTTGCCGACGAAACCTGTACATTTGATTCCCCTTTGGTTATAATTGTCTTTGCTTTACTAATTACCTCAAAGTATTTATCCTCAAAGATAACCCGTTCATTTAATTGCTCCTCGTTATTTTCTAATATTTCTAACCGTGTTTGTATTGTACCGAATTCTTTAAAAACACCTTCTATTTGTTCTACTCGCGATTTTAATTGTATTGTTTTTTCTGGATTTGTATCTAAACTATTTAAAAATGTTGAAAATCTAGTTAAATGTGCTTTTAATATGCCTCTTTGAGTTTTTAATGTTGCTTTTTCTTCCTCTCCCATAATGGTCAACAATTTAATTGTGCAGGTACCTAATTATTGTTAAAATGCTTTTGTAACTGGAATTTTATTCTGCTATTTTATTTGCTTTTATTTAGGTCAGCAACAAACCAAAAAAAATGATGTGATTATTTCAATAACAAACTTGCTTAGTAATCTGCCCAGATCGAGACAAGAATACAGTGATATGGATATGATATGTAAGAGAGAAAGGGACGAACCACTTACTTGTTTTGCGCCCGCTTGATAAGATTTCAACTGAAGCGGTTGGCCGGCTTCTGGAATCCTGCTACTAGCCGCTACCCTGCTTCACGTTGACTGTTTTTCCTTTGATAATGCTTTAACACTTTGTTTTTACTGTAATCCAAGAGTCATCTGGCTCAAGCGAAGGACCATGAATATTTTTTGATTTTGTTTATGTTATAGATAATAAATGCTCTTGTTTTGTTTATGATAATATATTGAAACTCATACAACTCAACTTAACGGTTACATGACTCGTACAAGAATGTCTGTCAAAAAGTACAAAAACATATTGTCTCTCTCTTCGCTCGCCAATCCTCGGGAACGTTCGTTAAAGCAACACATTTTGCGCGCATTATTCAAATTCAAACTTAAGACTAAACATCCTGTATAAATGTCAATCATATAAAAATGTGTGCCTCTTTCAAATAAAAATCGACCTTTCCGTTTCCATGGAAACCAATCATTTGACAGACAATCGAGGATGAAACTTTTCGTTAATTCACCCTGCATATATGTTACGTGGTGGTACTAGTAAAGGCATATTGCTAATAAAAACCTTAGGATATTTATTATTATTAAAAAAAAAACAATACTACGATACGTTCTTGTAACATGTATGTATTTTGTATATTGTATGTATCTGATAGATAGTCTGAGAAACACAATAAAAAAAATGATGTAAAACAAAATATTTTATTAATAATACACTAATTGAAATTTATAAATAAAAAATTAGATGCATCCTCATCATATAAACATTTACGATTTGTAGCTGATATTCATAAGTATCAAATCAAAACTAGATCAGACTTATCACAATATTTCCACGTATTTAAAAAAGCAATAAAAGAATTTAATAATATTCCAAAATGTTGTTGATTTTAAGGCAATAATGTTAAAAAATAGATACACGTATCATTGAATAATACTAGTTTTCTGTCAGCCACGGATATTAGCAAATAAATTGTAATACTTTTTCTAATTCTGTCATTATCAAATATGTTTTATTTAAATTGAGAAGAAATCAGATTACCCAGAAAAGTAATAAATTTTCATCATTGCAGGAGAAGAACTCAATTAAAGTTGCATTAATGTAAAAACTGGAACGGGACGCGTCTTATATTAAAATTTATTAATAAAATCGTAATGAATGGAACCATGGCGGACATATTGCATATCTGGGACAGTTTTAGATGGTCTAACACGTCATTAAAATTCTTGCGGACCACCGAGATGAAGAAGTAAAGAATGCCATTGCTTCTAATTACTGAAGGATCCAAGGAGTTTGGTGTAAACTCAATGATAGATCGTTGGGATTCCAAGAGGAAGCGCTAGCGAGCTCCGCACCCCACTTAATTACTGCCCGTCTTGGATTACGGAGAAATTAATTTCTCGAGAGAGCTGGAGCATTTCTCTATATAATATATTAAATATTGCATTATATTAAATTTTCCATCTGGATATTCTCGGCATAATCCGCTTCGCTATTGAAAGTTTTAGTTCGCTCTATTCGGGAGCAGAGAAGTTGTTACTCGAGCATTCGTAATATTTTAAGGTAATGTGTATCGTTAATAGCATACCCTAGAAGAGGAGAGAAATAGCAAAATATCAAGGGGTGCCTTGGACAGGTATGAACTCCACTCAATTCATTTTGGGCCAGTTGATCGATTTACTTAGGAATGCTGTTGGACCAACATTTTTTTATTACAGTACTTTCACAATAATTGGTAAAAATTGTGATCACAGTGTAATCCATTACAGTTTATCCATTACTTGTATAATGCAAAATCCCAATCAACTTTAGTAGGTAACATACTTCATAGGGGCTGCGCGTTCGTTTAGATTATCAAATTTTGTAACTAGCTGATTTTACTATAAAAAACGAAGTTTTTCGTTCCAAATACGGGACTAACAAGTTTAATCGCATAAGGTAAATCAGTAATTGATCGTTACAAATTCAGATAGTTACATAAACTGATAAAAATAATTCTTTGTTGGAAGCTACTCACATTTATAAAATATTACAATACGAATATTTGTCTTTTAACTTATATGAGAAATAGCAAATAACTACGAATAGTAAGGGACATCACTAAGTATCCTCCATCTGTAAACGCCTTATTTAAATAAGGACTAAAACAAATCAAGCTAAAACAGCTATTCTCCTGGCAATATGCCGCGCCGAGCGCTGAATTACAAAGCAAAATTTGCCGTATTTTGTCTAACACAGTTAGAATCAAAATACAAGGATTCGGATTGCAACGAAAACTACGAGGAAATACTAAGACCACACATCGTAGGATGCCACTAATTGCAGACCGGTTTCGACCTTTTTATGATCTCATCAGTGCAATATAAGTGAGCATACCGACGAATGCGAAGACTTGAGTATTTGGCACAATAGGTAAACCTTGCGTACGCAAGACCTACGTAAGGCCTATTGGCGCCACCTCTGTGTAGTTTTCGCAACACAATCCAAACAAATCGTAATGGGGTAAAAATCCAATACAATAAAGGGTTGTAGAAACTAGTTCTACTACTATCAGATAATAATAAGGACTAAAACAAACCTTATTTAAATAAGGCGTTTACAGATGGAGGATACTTAGTGATGTCCCTTACTATTCGTAGTTATTTGCTATATGCAT
Source organism: Pogonocherus hispidulus (assembly GCA_963924545.1). NCBI lineage: Eukaryota > Metazoa > Arthropoda > Insecta > Coleoptera > Cerambycidae > Pogonocherus > Pogonocherus hispidulus. The sequence goes on along the minus strand of OZ004692.1, from coordinate 33,030,556 downwards.
GCCATCTGATAGTAGTAGAACTAGTTTCTACAACCCTTTATTGTATTGGATATATGAGAAATATCTTTACCGATTCCGCATTTGATGACTTGATAAAGACCGTATGATACCATTATATTGTGGATGCAGTATTAATGGAAGCAAATTTATGATTATTATGACATTCAACGTAATGATATGCTGCCTCGTCCTCCACACAAGTGTCAAGCCATTAATAATGTGTGGGAGAGTGACGAGTAATGTGTGAAAGCAGCGAGTGCGTCCAGGAAAAACTTTATCACTGTAACCATCATTTATTAGTCATTTCAGTGAGATTACAGTACCTACTAGTTGCATATTAAGAACGCTACAATTTCTATGCCCATAGATATAATTTAGAAGTAATTATAAAAAGTTGACCGGCGGTGAGATTCGAACCTTCGCGTCGTCAAATGCGTGAAACGATTAAAAACCTCGTATCTTTGACCGCTCGACCATGGAACTCCTTAAATTATTAGGTTTTTGGTTAAAATGAGGGGTGCAGAGATGTAATAATACTTCTATACGGACTGTTATCTCTGAAAGGATTAGTATTAAAAGTGAACATAACTATTCCGATAAATGAGCCGGACTAAATCTAAGTAACATTATAACCAAGCTCGACATCAATAGTTGCCTGTCCCCGTAAGACACGTTTGAACGAGTCGTTAAGCTCTCAGTTAGAAGCTCGTTAACGTTTTAATTGTTTTGCTGAGCGATCTACAATCCGTGCAGATGTTGCTTGCACTCGCAGATACTAAGTAGATTTACAATCAGAGTCCTACTCGGGGTAATTTCCTAGCCGTACTATATTAAAACTAATGCAAGACACATTATATATTGCCGCTCAAAACTTCTCGCTAATATTTAAAGATATATTCTAAAGTTTCACCATAATATGCAAATTTCTCAAATGCTAGTACATCTTCTGAAAGTTTCCAAGATACGTTTTTACATGAAATATGTGCCCTCGTCTGCGTATATATTCTAATTTAAAATATAGAATACAAATTTATACGAAGCGCACCGAACGGAGTTCAATTCCCTGTGGAAACGTTCAATTTGATAAATGTGAAATAAATATTAACCAGAATTTACCTCCCTTACCGAATAACTCTGCTCATCCACTTTAATACTTTTAATATTCGTTAAAAGAATTGTTGTTTACTCTTTAATTATTAATTTTTATTTGCCTTCTTTATGGCCGACCTAATCCACAGTAATTGATTTACCATTATTAATGTAAATAAATATTAAAATGATTTAATCCTCGTTCTAAAAGGATTATGCTGTCCCAGTTTTAAAATATATCTGTATTTTCTCAAATTTTCCACAATTATCACTGCTTATTAATTTTCTCGACACAATGTTATTAAACATGATACTTTAATGTTAAAATTAAAATTTCCCAAGTAGTTACTATTGTTTTCATTTATTTTAATAAATTAAATTATTGTTTTATAAAAAATGTATTTTTTTATTAATGTCTTGAAAACTCTTTCGCCGATTTGGATGTAACTTGGTACGTTGGTTTCAAGTAGTAAGGGGCTTATTTTAACGTGAAAGATTAAAATTTTTCTCTCCAGTGGCGTCCAGGAGGGTAACCTATTTGAAATTTATGGAAAAAACATTGGACGCCATGGGTTTTTTACGAGTTTGTTATAAACATAGGTCCGGTAATGCTTCGTTTTCAAGATACAGGGTGTGAAACTTTTTCTAAAAAGTCGTTTTTTCGTAAAATCTTTATAATCCTTTAGCCGATTTTGTTGAAATTTGGCAGAGCTATTTATGGTAGAAAGGGGCTAATTCTGCCCTAGATTAAAATTATTAAGTCCAGTGGCGTCCCGGGGGCACCTTAACCAATATTTCTGACAAATAAAATGTGCGCCACTGACTTTTTAAAACTCCTTTTTCACATTCAGCATCTAACAATACAACTTTTTTGTCCATTGAATTTTGTTCGTATCTTGCTTCGTTTTCAAGAAAAAACAAAATTAACAAAACATATTAAACAATTAAAACTACCAGCTATCAAAAACAGGGGTGTACCTGTTATTTTTTCCCATATCAATAGTATATTCTAGTTCTGGAAATTATTATAAAAAATAATGGTAGCTAAAAAAATTTTTCGTGTTTTATTATTTATTAAAAAATGTTTTTTTGTTGTCCATGGACATGCAAAAAAGTGATATTTATTCATGATTAAGCAATTAAAATAACACAAAAGTCATTTTTTGAACTTTTTCGCTTAGATTAACTGTTATGGAGGAAACAAATAAACAGAATGTGCAGAATCAGATAAGAGATACGCCGGCAATACGCAGTGTTCGGCAGTGTTCGGCAATCGATGTTAAGACGAGCTAATGCTTGCATTGAAGTTAAAGGAAAACATTTTTAGCAACTATATATTGTAAATTTCGTGTTACTTTTTGTTAGATGTTTTTTTACTAATAAAAATTGCGTACCAATTGTTAAAGGGTGGTTTTCATAAAACGTTTTTCTTGTTTTATTTTTTTTTTTAGATTTCCGTCGTTACCCCTGTGCACGCCACATTAAAAACTGTCACCAAGTCACAGACCAAGTTTCAACGTCATATTAGTTTGCGTCTTCTTGTTAAAAAACACATCCGTTTAAAACATATGTTGTTTGACACCCTGTATTTTGAAAACGAAGCATTATCGGACCTATATTTATATAAACTTTCCGTCTTAGAATCACCCGAAGAATCACCCCATGAAGTTTGGCCACGTACTTAAATAAGACCCTGTATACAAATATTATTTTAAATACACTTTTATGTTTGTGTAAAAATAACAAAAATGTCATATTTAATTAAATAAATAACTTCTTTCAAACACATCTATATGAGTAAGACAGGATGGAAGAGCGTCTGCTGTGTTAGTGAAAAGTAGTGATAGTAGTTGACGCTTCATTGTCTTTCTAGTGATGTTTCTCTATTTTTGCATTGAATGGAGGTTATATATCTTATTAACACGATGTCCTGTGAATCCTAATCATCAAAGAGCATTAATATAGCAATCTACAAGCTTGAAATATATAATAATTATAGTTAAAACCAAATTAGCAAAATTCGTCCAATTCATTACCTACGTAAAAAGTGCATTCAATAAAATGCTCAAAAAACCTCCATTCAAATTATTGATTACGTTAATTATACTGAAAATTAAATTGCACATATTCACGACTTCTATACTCTCGGTAGAAGAAGGGTATTGTGGAAAGTAGTCGCATAAACTTGGTGAATAGGGTGAAGCCTGCTTTTCGATATACAATTAAGTATATTAGGTAGAATTACCCCATTGTAAGCATTCTTATTTAAAAATACAAAATGCGCATAAATATTCTGCAGTCGCAGAGTCACAAATTAAACAAAACAATGAAAATATATTCGAAGCAAAGCTCCTTTTGAATTTGACGTTATGGAATTACATTGTGTTATGAACTTTTAAAATATTTCAGTTAATTAGTAGGGATTGAAAATAAAAGAGACTATTTCCAGTGCAACAATAATACGAAACTATATTTATTATTTTGTAAGATTACGTTTTTAATTAGTTGGTCGTATTCCGTCTCAGGCAGGATAAAAAAAGAGTCGTCGTTGAAAGGCAAACAAGAGACTGTGAAAAGAAGTGGATGTGCATGAATCTTTTGATTCATTTTTCATAGCGTATTAATAATGTATAGTGCAATATATGTCCTGTTTATGACAAGGGAAGTGCATATTTTTGCATTGAAGTTGTCGTTTTGAAACATGAATCATACATGTTCAATACGGTTCGACACTTTGATAATGAAGCGGTGTTTTTTAGCTTTTTTACAGCGACATGCGCTCCATTTTTATCACCATTGACTATAGTATTACGTTTACATATGTATGTACATGTATTTTGTATATTTATTCCAGATGCATAACGATTTATGTACATGTATGTGATACGAACAACTGCATATACAAACACTGTCGCCCTCATCCTTACAATCCTGAAAAATGCTGAAAGCATAATACATCATTCGTTATGATGCGTCACGTTAATTTTAACTATATAAAATAAACACTTTTAATCTTAATTTATCCCGGGACGTGTTGCAATCACGCAAAAGAAAAAATAACCCATTCAACGATACAGTATACTGCCATAAATATTTCAAATCAAAATGCAATGCGGGATATATAGAACTTATGAGTAATTACTAGTATTATCTGTTTTCTTTGTAATATACTACATATTGTGAATGCTCTAAGGTTCCTTTTTAATAAATATATAGGGAGCTCGTTGTGTCAGGAACAATAGACCGTATGTTAATGTTGATGTTAATGTAAAAATAAAATTATACACAAAAGTCTCTAATTTCCATTGCCCAGGAGAAATAATGTGTCATTAATATCAGAGTCAGTGTAACTTATATCTTGACTATAGGGAATTCTTAATTGAACATTACCTTAAGAAAATATACCTAACCCAAACATTAAATGGAAGCTCTCCAAAGGTCTCCCCTACTACCCTTTAAGTTAAAACTTTATTAGAAACTTGGACAAAATATAAGGGGCTTTGTGTAGAATGAAGTAATTCTTGATAATGAACCAGGTCCTTTAAAATTAAAACATGGTGCCACAGGTGCCATCAAGTCAGTATTTTAAAATGGTAGAAGGATTATATTGCAAAACATAATTTGTAAAAACGTTTCAGTTTTCTAAATATTAGTTATTCAGAAATACAAATCAAGTTATCCATTCTTTAGTTAAAAGCGTTTCTATAACTGAACTGGTCAATCAATAAAATGCAGTTCACTAGATTCCTGTTAAGATGACGCCACCTTTTCTTAAATAAAAAAAAAAAACAGTTCATCACAAAAGTACTTCATTAATCACGACTCATCCTGTATATACTGTCTGTAACTTATTTGTGGTGTGTTTCAATGATTGATTGTAGACGTTTATTTAGGATTACACAGCCTGTAAAAGTAGATGTTTTCTCCGATAAATATCAGCTAACGATAAGAACTCCACAAGGAAGCGTACTGGGTCCACTGATTTTTTTTTACGTTATGTAAACGAGTTACCTCAGTATATTAGTTCTGGGCATGTATTCATTTACGCAGACCACACGTCATGGTTTAAATAAGGTAAATAAGGTAAAGTTTAGTGTACAATGGAAGAAGTAGGCTGACTAATCATGGATTACGATATTTACGATACGAACTCAATTCATGTTTTTAGACCTAATAGACATACCTAGTTGAATAAATAAGCTAGACGTAAATGTTACCATAAACGGTCACCGATAGAAATACCTACAAAATGAAGTATACTTATACTGCTTATCCTATGCTCCTTTGTAGTATAATGTTGCGCATTATAACCTGGGGAAGAAGGGGAAAAAGCTCATCCATGGAACGAATGGGTACCAACTCGTTTTACAGAAAAGAATATCGAGAACGATTTTCTTTATGAAAACTAGGAACTCATATATATTAGAAGATGAATCAGTAGAAATATATGCTTATGGGAAATAACAATCATTACGTAGATATAGCATACTGCTGAAACAATTAAGAGTTTCTCTGTATGCTGAAATTTAAAATTTAGTACTCAAATAAAAACCACGCAACAAACTTTTTAAATATTCAGTTTATCAAAAATAATTTTTACGTTTTACTTTGTGTTGCTATTTTTTTAATTTGTCCGCAAAAAAACCAATAATATACCTCCATGCCAAACCAAAATAAATATAAAAATCAACCGTACTGTTGTGTTTCCGGGACAAAGTATCTGATATATTAAAAAAATTAATCAATATTGGCAGTGCACTGGAAGCACGATAAAAATAGGTTGGCACAGTCGGATTATACAGAATTAAGCTTACGGACGTAACTATAAATTTTTTATCGGATTCATATACTAAATTTTACATACAGAATCAATACAAGGGGAAAACAAAAATGTGTAGAATTACAGATACCCTAACACTTAACACTTAAAAAAAATATTCGAAAAATCAATTTGTGGTACAGTTACTGCAGATTACATAATTATTGTATTATTTACAACAATTATAAGATAGTTTTAAGTATAAATCCTTGGATCAACAAGAAAATTTTTAGAAAATATTTTTGTCATATAATATTTATTGAAATGAAAATGCTTTTTAAATAAAAGAGTAAAATATATTGAACGACAACCATGAATTGCTGTTGTACACACTTAAATAACCCCTGTATCTTTTTGGAGTTGCACTCTGATATTGGATTGCACTATGTAAGTAGTATAGATACCCAGTTACTGTCAACTGCGTAATCAGACAGATACGCTTAGACCCTATATCAATACAATAATCCCTGTAAACAAATTGATAACTAAACTTGTTTTAGTACACATAGGCAAATCTTTTAGATAAAGAGGTCCAAAAATAAAAATATATTCAATTAGGAGACAATGACACAAGATATTAGTACGTGATAGTAAAATAAATATAAACAACATCACACTGGAAAAGTTCTTCTAATTCGTTATTCAGTGGGGGAACGCAGCTGAGAACCACACCCACAGACACCTCTGTGGCCACACCTCAACCTCTGTCACCCGTCTCACGTCTCCCACCGATAGATTGTTACATCGGCCCACCATGCATCTTTTTTTTTTTTGTTTAATACAAACTTTACTCTATGGATCCGTCCTTATCTCCAAAACTGAACATATTTTTGTTTGGGGATTCGTATGTATATGCACAACGCACGCGAAAGCAGAAATAAACTCCGAAATAATAAAGTTAGACACAAAAAAATAACGTAATGTGATCAGTCCAAATAGTTCTTAAGCCCATATACAGTGTGTCCCAAATTGGTCGTGAATGTATTGAGATCTAGAAAACTATAAGAGATAAAAAAATTTGTTAAATGGGAAAGGTTTTAGAGAATTTTGTTGGTAACTTAATAGTGCTTACTGAGCGGTTCTAGGTGTTAAGGTGTTTGAGATATTTTGAAAAAATTGATATGTGGCATTTTGAAGAACCTATTGTAACTTTTTTATTCATTATAACATTTCAAGAGGACCATTTTACGCTGAGTACGCCTAACTAGTCGGATTTCAGTTCAACGTTGCGGTATTCTAGAAAAATATCAACCTTATTTTTTCTTATCGTATGGTCACATTGGATTTTTTCCTCATTAAAAAAATATAGTTTTTTTCCTACCATACGAATAAGACACTATAACATTAAATTATTTTGTATAAAAAGAGGGCCATTTCGGGACTGTTTGAGATCGCCATAGCAACTGTACAAAAAAGAAATTATTGTACAGTTGTACAGTACCGAAAAGTAATTTGACATTGACATTGCATGTCACATAATATATCGAAGTTTAATTAAATAGAAAAATAGAAACAGATAGTGACTCCGATGAATCGGTAAATTGGAAGTGCTAATTAGAAGCGGTTGGAAAAAAAATATTATATTAAACTCGTACAAAAAATACGTTTTCGAGACTCGTAAAATTGCCGGACAGTAGGTATACAAAGCCATTCCTAGACCACTCGACGCGCGTTTCACTCATCAGGGGTTCATGAGCATCATCGGGAGGGAAGTTGGTATAAAAAGTAATATAGAACAGAAAACAGGTATGAAAACAGAAAACAGGTATCGGGGAACAGGTATGAAATAGAAAATAGGTATTTGCAAACAGGTATGAAAATAGAAAATAAGTATTTGGAACTGTTTTCATACCTGTTTTTTGTTCTATACCTGTTTGCAAATACCTGTTTTCTGTTCTATACCTGTTTGCAAATATCTCTTTTCTGTTTTCATACCTGTTTGCAAATACTTATTTTCTATTTCCATACCAGTTCTGTTCCATATCTGTTTGCAAATACCAGTTTTCTGTTTTTATACCTGTTTGCAAATACCCATTTTCTATTTCATACCTGTTCCCCGATACCTGTTTTCTGTTTTCATACCTGTTTTCTGTTCTATATTACTTTTTATACCAACTTCCCTCCCGATGATGCTCATGAACCCCTGATGAGTGAAACGCGCGTCGAGTGGTCTAGGAATGGCTTTGTATACCTACTCCGGACTCCGCTACGCGTCGTCCGGCAACCCTTTCCCTCGTCCCAAAAACGTGTATTTTTTGTACTAGTTAAACAAATAACTATTTTACCTTTCAGTAATGTATCACGCACAGGAAAAAAATAGTTTGGTTATTAAAAATCAAAGAAATATGATTTTTCGATAGACTTGGCAGCATCACACAGCAAAACATTTCACAACATTATTTATTTAACAAATGAATATTATTTTTTCACAACCAAATTGTTTTCGTTTCATAATAACGTTTCATTTATTAATTTGCAAATCATACTGTAGGTATTATGTCAATATTTGATTTAGTTTATTAATTATTACCCATACATATGATAATTTTTCAGATCAAAGCCCTGTGAAGCAACCTTGCAAATGATTTTTATATTGTATTAGCTTTAGTTCCTTAAATAAATAATTAGATTCGGAAATATTACATATTTACAACAAAAAAAGTTATATAAAGGAAAGCTAGTAATGAATATGTACGTGTAGTAGCATAATTTGTCTAACAAGTGTAACGCTTGCAGTTTCTCTTGATCAGTTCATTATGTTTCAGATCAAAGCACAAGTCCTGCTGTTGTTGAGTCGTCTGTGACGCAAGCAGTGCCGCGACGCGAAGGCAGGTCAGTAACAAAGCAACGTAGTGCTGCCTGCCGCGTGCCCATGTCTTTATACTTCACAAGCCTCTCGCCCTTTCTTTACTGTAGGCCCAATATCGATTTTTCAGCTTGCAATATACTCTGTATTAGATACTCTCCCCCGCTGTGTTCTAGCAAAAATATATTATGGAGTATACTTTTTCTCTGTCTTGTTCCATGCAATGAGAACCAAAATAAGTAATAAAAGTGAAAACTTATATTCGATACAGTTCGTATATTTCTGCAGAATATAATATTGGGAAACAAACTTTTATTAACTTTTATAACCCTACGATTCTTACAGCCAACAAAAAACCGCTCAATACCAACAAAAGCATTATTAGAAAACCTCTGTAGTCCTGGTTCATGTATTGTATTCAATGCTGAAAGCGTAAATTAGTAGATATCTACATCGAAGGTGTTTGATGTACTCGTACGTATTGTAGCCATGGCTACAAAACGATTTGAAATGGCTTGGCTTTTGGAATGGAAAGGCAAGCCATACAACCAAGTTGGCGAAACGCGCGTCGAGTGTGTAGTGTTTTGGTGTTATGTGGAAAACTACGTCAGTGTTATACATTTTCTGTTGTCGATTTTTTGAAGCATCTAAACTTTCAATTGAAATTTTTTAGGGTCAAGACATGCCCGTTGCTGGATCCTACAATATTAAAGGATCAGAATCTACTTGAACAGTAACATAATAGAACATTATTGTAGTGGTAAGATACAGTGAAATACACTGCAGTGCCCTCTTTGGGTCTTTGCTACTACCTGTCTGACAATTAATGTCTAATTGACAGACAGATAACGATCTGCAGAAAAGCAGATGCCATTACAGCGACCTCTATTGTCTTTGAGGAAGACAATCCTACTTAATTATTGGAAGGAGATGCTGAAAACAACTACTCCACGGGCAATATGTCCCGACTGGCGTTGCATTACCTTACATCAACATCTCCATTACATCATCCTCGAGATGTTGATGTAATGCAAAGCCAGTCGGGGAATCGTGGAGTAGTTGTTTTTAGCATCTCCTTACAATAATTATACCGGGATATCAAAAATTATCTTGGTCAAGGGTGGTTGTGGAATGTAAAACGTGTGTCTTACTTTAAATTTGAAATAATTATGTCACTGTCACACTGACATCATCAATAACCTACAAATTTCATACCTATTTATTTCAGTTGTAAAACAATAATGAACTACAAATTATGAAATAACGGTTTTAGTAACAAAAAAAACTAAATTACAGGAGAATTATTGGAAATGTCCCCCGTTTTGTTCGATGCACAAGTTGACGCGCCTCCTCATGCTGTGAAAAGCGTTTTGCAGCATTTCTGGCGTTATGGTTGCACATTGCTGAACAATTCTTTGTTGCAGTTACGAAAATCTTGTTTTTTAAGCAAGGAAATATAAAATCGTCCATCATTGTCAAACAAGGTGACCTCGGAGGAAACTCAACTTCTGTATGCAAACTTATCAGCCAGTCATCAAAAAACTTGCGGAGGAAAGCAATATTTTCTCGTGTAGTATGTGCTGTTGCACCGTCATGCTGGAAATAACCGTACCAAAGTTCATCATCTGTGTCTGTACCTTTCTGCGTTGACGGTGAAATCGAAAAAAATTGGCCCAATTATTCTTCTGCGAGAAACTGCCATCCAAACACCAATTTTTTGAGCATGTAGTGGCGATTCAGTAAAAACATGAGGGTTATCATTGCTCCACATTCGCATATTTTGAAAATTGATGTATCCCGAAAGGTGGAACCACGCTTTGTCAGAAAAAAAAGTTAAGTCCAGAAGATCGTCATTCATTAAATTATTGACAAACCAATGGCAGTAAAGCTGGATTCATAGTACGTAAAACTTAAGCCGTAAGCTATAACCGTAAGACATATTAAAAATAAATTATATGAAATCCGCATGACAATTCATAGTCACCGTAACATAATTCGTATGCCGTAAGAAATGGTTCATTTTTATTTCTTACGTTTATGGTTACGGAATCGGGTAAAACCGCTGGTGATCGGATAGAATCGAAGTTTATTCTGATCATAGACCATAAATTGTAGAAATTGAAACGTTGTTCTGTGTCTTCGTATTATCAATAGAATACAAACCTCAAATCGGAAATTTGAAAATGCCAAATACTTAACCACTTCTAACTAACTTGGATAAAATTAAACAGCAATTATTGATATAAATTTTGATTTGACATTTAACCTTATCCCATCTGCCAGTTCTTTGCGCGTGCGTACGGCTTACGTTATGTACATTATGAATGCACTTTCAAGAAATTAAGTCATACGGCGTACGGTTATAGCTTACGGCTTAAGTTTTACGTACTATGAATCCAGCTTAAGCAAGGCGTCTGGGGTGGTCTGCGGGCAGAAGAGCTTGATGTGCTTGCATCTTATATGGATGTATGTTCAAGTCTTTCTTTAAAATCTTATGACATGTTCCATAAGAAAGTCCAATTTCCTGAGAAAGACGTTTAAAAGGTTTTGCAGGCTCCTCTTCCATACGTTGACGAACGTCATTGACAACTTCTTCTGTACGAACTCTTGGTCTACCAGCACCTTTTTTATCAGTCACACAACCAGTTTCGCGAAACACTTGACACAATTTGTAAGGCACGCATAAAAATTGTCCGGTAATATTGCCACGTTTGGGAAGTGCTCTCGAAAATTGTCCAAACACAAACGTTGACTGTATTGCCAATTTCCATTAACTAGCGCACCCGTTCGAAAATAGGCTTCAATCATGAAAATTGTGTGCTGTGTGGTAAGAGGCATGATTCAAAAACTGGATTAGAAAATTTCAGCACAATGACTTGACGGATTCTGACACAACAAAACATATTCAAAAATTTAAAGTAAGACACACGTTTTACATTCCACAACCACCCTTGACCAAGATAATTTTTGATATCCCGGTAGTATAACATTTATTACACATTTCTTTTCATTTAATAGTGATTAGCAACAGATGTACTACCGGGTGTAGTACCTAATAATGTTTCTACACTTTTATATGAGAAAGCAAAAATACAATAATAAGAGTACCTACGCTTTATTTCACAAACAACACTCCAGAATATGCGGAAATGTATTCAAAAAAATTAATAACATAGAAGCTAGTAGTAAAACACTGATTTAATGAATCAGTAAGTTCGTAACTCAGTAACTATTTCGATTTACTATTTAGATTAAGAACATCACTTTTCGAAAACTATTGACCCAAATGAAAAAAATTGTTTAAGAAATAATTTATTCCAGGAACTAATATCAGAGTAAACAAACTAAATAATTTAATTAAATAAAAAAACAAAATAAATGTAGAAATAAAGAACTTTAAATTAGCCGCGAAGAGAATTTCGAACTAAATTAAATAAAATCCGACGAGGCATATTGTAGGCAGGGAACAGGGAACAGGGATATGCCTGGTATAATTCTGAGATTCGCGGCTATAGTGGCAATGTCGCCGACCCTAAAAATCTCGTTTGTAGATGTTTTAATTAGCGTGGTGGAGGTCGTAGAAGGATCTGGCTGGCTGGGGAGGCTGTTAATTGTATTGTCGACCGCGAAATTCAAAAAAATTAATAACATAGAAGCTAGTAGTAAAACACTGATTTAATGAATCAGTAAGTTCGTAACTCAGTAACTATTTCGATTTACTATTTAGATTAAGAACATCACTTTTCGAAAACTATTGACCCAAATGAAAAAAATTGTTTAAGAAATAATTTATTCCAGGAACTAATATCAGAGTAAACAAACTAAATAATTTAATTAAATAAAAAAACAAAATAAATGTAGAAATAAAGAACTTTAAATTAGCCGCGAAGAGAATTTCGAACTAAATTAAATAAAATCCGACGAGGCATATTGTAGGCAGGGAACAGGGAACAGGGATATGCCTGGTATAATTCTGAGATTCGCGGCTATAGTGGCAATGTCGCCGACCCTAAAAATCTCGTTTGTAGATGTTTTAATTAGCGTGGTGGAGGTCGTAGAAGGATCTGGCTGGCTGGGGAGGCTGTTAATTGTATTGTCGACCGCGAAATGCTGACGGGTTGAGTGCCGTACTATCAAAAACCAAGCAAAGGCTAAATTTCACTGTTAAAACAGACCCTTCGTTACAGAAATACATCGTAGACTAATTTGTTACTGTTTTTACGTGTATTCCGATCACTTATTTGAAATAGAATATACTATAAAAATTTATAGAAATTTTAGTTCGATAGGTGCTAAAACAGTATTAAATAATGTAGACTACGAGAATACATCGTATTTTAAAATAATTACATATTTAACTATCAGCACTAATACCATAAATCTAATCTTATAATATAATCTTATTTTTATTCAATGCTTTTAATAATAAAAATAATAATAATAATATGCCTTTATTTCTCAGTAACAATTTTACATAGAGAAAACAAAAAAGAAAATAAAATAAATTCGATTGTATACAAAGAAAATGCCGAAGATCAGATGAACTTGCAAGCAAGTTCTCTGCTTTTCATCTTAAGCACAAGAGTGGTATAATAATAATAATATCTCTACCCCTCATTCTAATCACAAGGATTAGCCCGAAAGTCTGAGACTTGTGTGGGAGAGGGGGCGGCATATTATTATTTCGCGGGCCGCATTTGCGCCTCAGGAACGACTTACGTTGGTAGGCCCTAACCACCATTCAGTGCTGGAATGAGGGAAACCTGGAAAACCTCATTAGTTAGGGAGACAAGTCAAACATCAACTGATTTTAATCTCTCACATTAACACCAAGTTGACATTTTTCCCATCCTAGGCCATCGCCAGGATAGTTGCCAAGCCATCCCTGCGAATAAGCCTTGATCTACAGGCAAACAATTTAATTAAAAATTGTTGGCGGAGTGGGAATTAGAACCCACGACCTCTGGGTTGAGCGATCGAGACGCTAAGCCCTGAGCCACCGGCCGATGTCAGTGAGAAACTTAGATAACTACCAATAGTTTTGTAAATATGTACAGGAGGAGGAGAAAGTATAGAGAAAATATACTTTACCTAGAAGTATGCTAAAAATTTGAAGATTACTCAATTATTTGAGAAGCAAATTGATCATAAGATAAGACACACGCAAGAAATTTTTGTCTAATGAATATTGTTCTTGTCTATTTTCGATTGCACCAACACCAGACCCATAATTTTGTCATTTTCGCCTAGCTTCTTGGAGGAAAAATTATGGTTGCTTACTTGATTGACATTTTCTATTTCCAAGACAAGGGTATAGTAATGAGTCATTATTTTCTTATTTTTCAGCTGAATATGACCTAAGCTGAAAAAATCCCATCAAAATTACAACCAAATCAATTTATGATGAACCTATATTACTCAATATAAATGTATTATATATTTCCGAGGCAAACATTCAATTATTTATTTATTTATTTATTTATTTATTTATTTACATACACCATCCAACGGAATTTCTTCCAATTATAGGATGGGAAAACAGACCAATTAAGTAAAAAATAAAAAAGAGAGAAACATAACATGTACAACAAAAAACAACAAATTAAATGTACAGCACTAAAAAATAAAGTAGAGTAAATCACATTACTCCCTAACAACAAATAACTTTTTAATAGAACTTAGGGTACAATGGAATATATCCAAGCTATCCTGCATGTAATTGTAAGTATGACATAAGTTAAATAACGGAGAATACTTGAGCAAGTTGGTCCGTGGGATAGGCAGATAGAATGTGATATTGCGTCTAGTCACAACAGTGGGGGCGTTAAAATTTAGCTGACTCAAAATAGGTGAACAGTCCAAATGGTTGTGTATAATTTTAAATAAGAAAATAAGACAATGCATGTCTCTTCTAGAAGCTAAACTTAGGAAATTATGTCTGGATAATAATTCATTGTGGGGAATACCAACAGCCGGACAAATACCATCCATTCTGAATGTTACACATTTTAAAAATTTCCGTTGGATATTTTCCAGTCTCTGAGCATAAGTGGCATATCCTGGATTCCATATTATACTAGCGTATTCCAACTTGGATAAAACAAAGGTATTAAAAAGTAAAAATAACACGTTTACGTCAGTAAATCCATGTGAATTGCGTATAACGAATCCAAGGCTTCTGTAACTAGAAAGTACCACGCTGCTGATATGCTGATTAAATGTTAGTCTGGCATCAAATATAACACCCAAGTCCTTAAGTTCTGTAACTCTTTTAATAGGTATGTCATTTAGCGAGTATTGGAAATTTAAAGGCTCGGTTTTTCTGTAAAAAGATAAAACATTGCATTTTGCAATATTCAGTGGTAAATTGTTTTTATTGCACCAGTCACTAACTGCATTAAGACTGCATTGAAGTTTAAAAATGTCAGCGGAAGAGTCAATTTTGCTATAAAGTTTCAAATCGTCAACATACAGGAGACACTTAACATCAACATTATTTACAATATCATTGATGAAAATAACAAAAAGCAGAGGACCCAGAGTGGAGCCCTGAGGAACCCCTGACGTGACCAAAAACTGATTAGACTGATATCCAAGATATTCCACATATTGACTTCGACCGAGTAGGTAGCTAGCAAAGAATTTTTTCAATTTCGGTGAAAAACCACATTGTTCTAGTTTATGAAAAAGATTTATGAAGTTTTTTTTTTTTTATTTTCTAATTAGGTATTATTTTTTTAAGTTTGTTGTCCTAACATTTAATATAGTTATAAATAATTTTATTATGAACGACATATAATTGGGCAACCAAAAGTACTGTCTGTAATTACTGTTATAATTACCACCAACGCGATAAAATCTAGAATATTCCATACAATTTAGTAGCATTCATTTAGAACTCAGCCATATTTAATTTAATAACGCAATAAATTTACAATGTATCGAAATTATTATACAATTTACATATTCACATTATAATACAAATTACAAAGCTGAAATATATAGCTCATATTTAGTTGACGCTTTTAAGTCCCTAATATGAGTAATAAAATTACGTGTGCGGCTGTAGAGATAAAATTTACAAATTTACTATAACTGCACTTACCAACGTTTACGACCAATTTTCAACTGCAAACAAGAAATTACACTGGAATATATATTAAAACGACATATTAAAAGAAACTACACGAGAACAGAACGGATGGTTTTAAATCAGATCAACAGATCGTCTCTGTACAACTTACATTAAACATTGTTGCATGCAAAGAATATATTAAATATATAATATGGTGTCGGAATGAATCCTTTTCTTATGGAAAGTCGGACATAGGGAAAATATTGCCAGGTATGTATTAAATTTATAAAACTGCCTCTTTTATTACAAAAATTGCAATAATTTATTTAGTAAATTAATTTTGGACTGTCTATTACTAAATAAATTGGATGTTTGTTAAGGTTGCCGCAAATATTTTTTAAACTCAAATGATTCGAAATCTTCATAGGCATACGAATTTTCAACGCGAACTCTCAAGAGATTACTGGACTAGAGAACCAAGTCAGGATTCTTCTAAGGCAAAACTTGTATCTCGAAGCTACTTGGAATGTTTGAACAGAATATAAAAGGAACTGCACAAGATGATAAAGGCATATGGAGAAGTCTCATCCAGAATGTTCGACACTGTCATATTCGTCAAGGACAAAGGTTAACGTGATTTGGACATGTCACAAAACGAGTAACATTATAGAACAACAAAAAAGACCATGAGTAACATTATAGAACAATAAAATGTATCAGGGGAAGATCCAGAAAATGATGGCTGGATGACGCTGAAGTAGATGTAAATATGAGGAATAACGACGATGAAAAAGAACTGAAGAAAAGGCAAAATGAACGAAAATCATTAAAATATCTGTTCTCTTATAATAAATAAATACTCCCTAATTCTCGCCCGTTTTCTGAGGAGAGTCGGTTAGGCTAATTGTGTATTCCACTAATTCCCAATTCAGCGAGTATCTTTGTTCTTTGCATCAAGTTCAAAAGTCTACTCGCTGAAATTTCCCTTATCTCACAAGGTTCCAAAAATGATGTTCCAAGAATGGTTTCCTGAGAAGCAGGTCTCGTACGAGCGTAGGACATTCACCCAGAATGTGCAGCGCAGTCTTGTCTGCATCATCACAGACCTGGCATCCCGAGCTTTTGCCAATCTTAGATTATAAAGATGTTTACTGAGGTGGGAGTGCTCTGTCCAGGTTTACTCATGTCCAGCATCTCGTTTCTGCTAAGGAACTTCCATCAGTTCCATCCATCATCACTTCCATCAGTATCAGTGCCTTCGCATGATTGTCCTGGTTTTTAAGCCCAGGAATTCCTATGTTGTAGGTCCACCTATTTCCGAAAGTAGTTTTGGTAGCGCCATAAGCGACTCTACAAGCTGGCTCCGGTTCAATGAAAGCCATTCAGATCACTTTGTAGCACGTTCATCTACAGGTTATAATCCATAAAAAAGGGTAAGTTCATATACTTTAAGTTATAACATATTTTTAACTATGTTTAGATTCTCCAAAAAAAATTTGTTTAAACAATGGTTCAGTTGGGAGGATTATAAGATTAAGGATATTTTTTCATATAAACGCACTATATAAGAGATGAGATAAAATAGAAGAACGTATACATTAGAAAGTTGGGGCAACAACATTTTTATATGCATGAGACAAAATGCATAATACCCATTTACGTTCACACAAAGTGACATAAAGCCAAATTAAATAGCTCTTTAATACTTAAGATCAGTTAATACACTTTAAAATTGCTTCATCAATTTATTTTAGTTTAAACTAACAAAGTGTCTGCTGGAAAATAAAAAAAAACTATCATTATATTCATATATTATATCGATCTTTACCTTAAGATCAGTTAATACACTTTAAAATTGCTTCATCAATTTATTTTAGTTTAAACTAACAAAGTGTCTGCTGGAAAATAAAAAACTATCATTATATTCATATATTATATCGATCTTTACCTTCCTTTATGAATAAAACTTTTGATGTAAGCCATCCAGAACCTTAAAGAAAGGCTGTTCTCGCGTAATTCTTCTTGCAAAATGTGCTGCTTTTATACTTTTTTGTACATAGGTACAACAAAGGAATTTAATTGAAATAACGGGATCTTCATTCTTTTATTTCAAGAAAACAGCATATGTAATTCTAATTCTAGTATAGGTATAATTTGCGCTGTATGAACGATGCTTGAGAGTCTGTGTGATGTTTAAAAGCACGTTTCAAAGCTTTGAAGACAATTATTATGCTATATTTTATTGTTACATTTTTAATAGTGTTTGTAAGGACTTCTTTCTTTATAGCGTACAACTGCTACCAAATTAGCTAGTGGCATTGCATTTTCATTTCTTTGAGAAGCAGTAGGGGATACTGCACAACTTTTGTTTCCCCACTTGCTGAATATTGTTTCAATAGCTATTACATATTTAGTATTATAAACCTCTATCTTTTAAAAAATAGGCTTTACAAACCATCAATATAGTAGTAAGTATATACAAAACAAGTATAAAATACTTTAAGTAAATCATTTAGTGCTCAATAAAGTAAGGAGGCAAAAATACTGCGTACAAAAATATGGAAAACATGATTGTACAAAGGAGCCCAGAAACGCATTTTAAAATAAGCTGGACTCGTGAGATTAGCAAATTTAAAACATGATCACTATTTGACACGTCAAATTGTATTCTAAATCTGTAGCTGGTGAAATTGAAGTTGATGTATTGCGATATTCAAAAAGAGTTTTCCAGCTATATAGCCATAAATGTAGACATTTTAGCATCGTGTAACTAATTTTACTTAATTATAAATTGTTACGAAATATACGAGTTAGTTACAATGCAGGTTTAAGTTGTAAGTTGTTGATCTTTCCTTTCTATCAACTACAAGTATAAAAATGAATTAAGTACATGTACTATATTCAAGCAGAAGATAATCAATTTCATTTCGTTAAATATAAGGAAGGATATTCCTTATATCCTTCCTTAGGAAGGATAAGGGAGGAGACGTATTTCTTCACGAATATATTGAACAGGAGTTGATTTTCGCATTTCTTAAAGATGGATTCAACCACATACCTACATTAATGTATCCGTTGAACTATACAGGGTGTGCCAGTTTTATGATGAATAAAGTCGGGAACATGTAGCACCAGTAAAGATAATGAGACTTTGCTAAATAAACTTATTTCCAAATCTGTACCGTTTCTGAGATACCTACATAGCGTTGAAGTTGAAACAAAATTTTATTTTATTAATATCTCTGGCAGTAATAAACCAATTATTTTAAAATTTCATTTGCTAGATGCTACTATGAATCTTTACTTCCACAATAAATTTTAGCTCGATATGAATAGCCAGTGGCGTGCAACCTCCACTCTGGGGACACCTTTTCTAAAAAATATGTTACTCCACTAACCAGCGTTAAACATATGATATTTCGATGTCCCACCCATTTCGCTACAAAAAAGTATACTTCCTTCTTTTCACAAAACCCACCGTTACGGAGTAAATCGATATTTTGACGGCTGAGTATTTGTTTGTTCTACGAATCGAAAAGTACAAAACGAGAAAATCAGGTTTGAAGTTCAACCATTCTTAATGCATGATTTTTGTTCGTGAATAATAACTATCTATTGTTCATTAAATTGATAATGTCATTTAGTTTTAATAATTTCATATATTGTGTAGTTTAATATTAAATTATTCATGTTCTTAACAAAAAATGATTTGAAGATAGAATAAAGAGCACATTTTAATCACAAATTATCACATATAGCGGACACAGAACAAAATTAAACAGAGAGATGGCATAAACCAATACTAATATAGGCAGATAGCACAAACCAATATTTAATCTCATTTCAATTTAAGAGGAGATCAACAGTAATAATTATTGTAATATGTAAAGGACGTAAATATGTGTAGCACATAACAATAATTCTAATAAATTGAACTAAAAGATCTTGCACATAATACAATCTCTATTTTCAGTAAAAATGGAGATAGAACAAACCAATTCTGAGCCGACGATTTTATGAAACCATGTCATGTTCTTCACTAACAAAATAATACCTTAAACTAAAATTGTAGCTCTATAATAGGTGTAATTTTATATTAAGGTATTATTTTGTTAGGAAAGGACATCATGACTCGGTTTCATAAAATATCGATTTACTCCGTAACGGTGTGTTTTGTAAAAAAAATATAAGTATACTTTTTTGTGGAAAAATGGGTGAGACATCGAAATATCGTATTATTTTAAAAGTTAGTCAGTGGCGTAACATATATTTTTAAATAGGGATCCCAAGAGTACAGTGCAGGGGTGTTCCCATCGAGCTGAAATTTTTTGTGGAAGTAATGATTCATAGTAGCATCTACCAAATAAAATTTTAAAACAATTGATTGCTGCCGGAGATATAAATAAAAAAAATTTATTTTTTTCAACTTTAACACCCTGTATTTCTCAGAAACGGTAGATTTGGAAATAAGTTTATATAGCAAAATCCCATTATTTTTATTGGTTCTACTATTCCCGAATTCTTTCAGCGTAAAACTGGTACACTCTGTATACAGTATAAATATTTGCAATATGGGTAATATCGAATTGCAGGTTTCCTTAAATTGTCTGACACAAATTTAACTGTTATAATAACGTTAACATCTAATAGGTACTCGAAAACTTGATGGAAGTTCATGCCGGATTCTCGCATAAATAAACATGTTTAATAATTTTGAATTATATAATTACCAATTTTTTCAATATACCTAACTATAAAGATTACCTAATATAAAAGTTCTGCTTTCCAGTTATTTGCAATGTTAGTTGTTGTGAACATATGAGAAAACGCTCTGTATAGCATTCCGGAAAAGTTCCATGGAATTATTTTTTATGAGATCAAAACTCAGTGTTCTAAAAACTATACACATACCCTATATACCTTGAAGGAGGTTACAGGTTACGAAACTTTGTTAGTCTAATTATATCAATTTAAAATTCGTTTTCTTTAATTTCGAGTATCACATTTTCCCTCAACCACGTGCACAGTCAGATTCAATGTACAGGCACAGGTCAACAATTCTTTTCTGTAAAGTGCGGCAATAAAATCCGGACACTGTGCGCGAGCTGACCCCGTTTTCCCTTGAAGGAGACGGGATATCTTGGGGAGTATTTTGCTTATGAGCTTCAAGTGCGTTGGCTTTAAGGGCTCTTCACTGCGGTGACCCGCGCGCACAGCGCTCCTGTTTACATCGGCCATGTATAATATATACATCTATCTGCGTGCTGATAAAACTTGTATGAATGTAAACCCCGCCAGTTCATTATTTAGCAGGGGGATGATGCCGTACGCAGAGATGTACTCCTCAAATTTATGGCCAATCGTTAATTTCGAGACGTGACGAGCCTGGTTGACTGCTTGCCAGCTTTCCAGAGTAATTTAAACGCCATCAAGTTTTCCACAGTGAACTGGGGGCACGCAGTAATTTATTTCTTAATTTTAAATGTCAAATTCCTATTAAAAACTTGGTTAATAAATCCGGTGATGGTATGATGCATATTGCATACTCATGCATATATAATATAATGTGAAATTTTGTTAGATTCGTTGAAAATTACTATTCATTTGTTAATTAATTTCGAATTGTTACTTATATCACCTTTAATGAATAGGTATAGTATTTCTAATCTAAGTTGAAACTACAGAAAACATTCCGACAAACGACACATGTGCGTAAACAAAGAGGCCTCCGTCGAAATGCAGGTGTTTTTTTGTCGTAATTTTTTTTTTAAGTTTTAATTGACGTTATATAGACTATATCTACATTAAAAATATACAAAAACTTAAAAAAGCCAATAACAAAACCTTTAACGCTCGTCACTCAACCAAAAATTTAAAATTTGGTCATTACGAAATGCAATAAGTAATAAAAAAGTCCATCAGATGTTGTTCAATTCCGAAAAATAAACAACGACTACAAAATACAAAGACAAATACTTACAGGAACAATGGCACAAATCCTTTTATTGTTACAATTACATCTTGGTAATTTCAATCTAGTAGTTTATTTAATATATCTTTAAAACAGTACTTTTATAGCTAAAAGTAATATGTTTACTGTAGGTTTTAAATTAGATTTTGCACATTCAGGAACAATTTAGTTTAAAATTTTTGTTTAATTTTAATTATTTAAGTCATACTAAACGTATTTCGTTCGTATTTAATAGGGTGTTTTCCGTATGTGACGAATCAAGTTATAAACCTATACATACTTAGTAATACATCCACAAAGAAGTTGTAATGTGTTAAAAATCCAAATTCTGCATTTTTCAGAATAAAATCGAAGTTAGAAAATTTAAAAAAAGGATCTATTTTAAACGGGAACCAAAACACAAGTGACTTCATTAAGCATATAAATGGCATCCGTTTGCTGTTTGTTTATTAGATATTTTGAACTGGAACTTTTTATATATATTTAAAACATACAACAATATAAGTAGTACTTCATAATATACCTAACTTAAAAAATCTTGTTACTATACACGCTGATCTTTATTATAATGGAAATATAATGACTGATGTTGACAGCTTCCTGTCAAATTGTTTGTTTATATGCCTGATGACGTCACCAATATGTCTGCCGTAGTACACGCGTTTGCGCGCCCAATGCTGAATTTAAATTTCAACTCACTTTTTTTTCGGATATGCAAATGTTTGTATATTTTTTTAACTAGACATATGTATAATAGGAAAGGACAACTCACTTTTTTGGTATTAAAAAAAATATGTGAGAACACCCTATTCTACAAAGCTACATTTTAAATGCATCCATTGATTTCTAATAAAAGCACCAGAGATTTATATAGGTAATTTATATTAAAAAAATGTTAATCCCAACAAATACAATAACCTATTATAATTGGTCAATCGGTATCTTTATTAATATTGTCGTCTGCTTGTAATGTTTTAAAAATGTTCGGTACCTAGTATTGAACACAGCCATAACGCTGTTCATGTTATTGTGGGTGTGTTCGGGGAGCACGCTATTTGCGGTATCTGGTACTACTCTTCGTTCGCGGAACGATTCTCTAGCACTATAAAGCGCTTGCATGACGTCATTGGTTTTGCAGGCTACGTCATTAATAACGCAATGAAATGCAAATTTCAACCAGGTGGGGCAGCTTTGAGCGTGTTGAAGCGTTAGCGCCATTTTGTACGACAAAGCTCCGTGAACAGTGTGTTGTATTAGTTATTTTTCATTATTTTTTAAATTGAATAGTTTTGTGGAAAAAATGTCTACGTTACTCAGATTATTCAATCCGGAGACGGAGGAAACAACAGAAATATTAGTTTCGGAAGCTGAGGCACAACGGGCAGAAACTGGTGAGTTGTTGGGGTTTTGAATCACAATAATTATTGCTTTTCTGTCTTTAATGTATGTTTTAATACTCGGAATATTTTACCACTAAACTTATAATACCTGCATGTAATTTTTTAGATCTGGAATTTGCGACGCAATTGCTGGCATTGTCCCAGTCCCAAGCAAGTCTAATTTCTCCAACAAGTATAGGTAAGTATGTATTGTAGATAGTAGATTAATGGGTTATTTTATTTTGTGCTTTTGGGTGGTATAAATTTGATAAAAGGTAACATTTCTACAAATTTAATTACAGATACGTCCAGCTCTTCAAGCAATAATGGCAGAACAAATATTGCAGATGATGCTACTCCTAGCAACGTTGGTGAGGCCTCAGCAGTGAATGGTAAGCATTTACTGGATTCTAGGGGCTTGTAGCTTACTCCTTATTAATTCTGTGTTTAGTTATTTGTTGATTTGCACATATCTTTTTTTTTCAGGTTTCAAGTGGCCGCACGAAGCCATCCTGCTATTAGTAGAAGAGTTCCGCAAGGAACAAGCCAACTTGGTTTCGGGGCGAGTAAGCCAGAAGAAAGTGTGGGACCGGATTGCTCAAGTACTCCAAGACAAGAGGCACATAGCCACTGGGCCACAGTGCCTTTCGAAATTTAATGGAATGAAGCGTACATACAAATCAATAAAGGACCACAATGGGAAGTCAGGAAACAATTTAAGATCATGGCCATACTTCGATGTAAGTTTGGATGTGATGTACTTTCGTGTTTCTATTTTGTGTTTATTTATTTAATAGCTTATGGAGAGCCTGTTGGGTGAAAAACCATTTATGCAGCCAGTGGCCACACTTTCCTCTACTGGGACTGGTACAGACCATGCAACCACATCAACTGCCCTGACTGCTGTTGAACAACAAATAATTAGCCCCAGTTCAACACGTAAGTACCATTTAGAATTTAATTTTGTGGTTTCAATACATAATATTATGGCAAGTATAACTGAATAACTATAGTAGGCTGTATAACTACGTGTAATATAATTTGCGTTGAAAGTATTTTTAAGGCACTCTTGTGAATTGCAGAATGTGCTTCATTCATTCTGCAAACTTTCACATGTGGGCCTTAAAAATTTACTTTTCAACACATATCATTAATAACTATTAATTTTAAGGGAAAAGGAAAGCCACTTCGGAAATAGCCGAAGCCATTTTGGAGAGCCGAAGACTGTCACAGGAGTCAAAAGAAAGAAGACATCGTGAGAGAATGATGGCAAAGAGAGAATTCCAGGACAAAATGTTAAGATTGATGGGCGAATTAATAAATAAAGTGTAAAGTTATTAATCTTATAATATAATTATTAATAAAGACAATTTTTGTTAGTTATGTTTGTAAAGTTATTAATCTTATAATATAATTATTAATAAAGACAATTTTTGTTAGTTGACATGTAGTTCTTAAGCCTAAATTCACACAGCCCTCATCAAAAGCCTTTGACATATTAGGTCCCTTTTGGCTGCACCGACACCGGCCTGCGCAGCATCCTGCTGCACATTTCGAGGCACATTATCTGCATCACCTTCATTTACTGCAATGAGTAGGTCATCGCCCCTAAGTAAACAAATATTGTGTAAAACGCAGCAAGCAATAATGTGGGCAGGGATTGAATCAAGTTTCCGCATGGGTAGTACAGTCAAGAGGCTGCGGAACCGTCCTTTTAGAAAACCAAACGCTCTCTCAATGGCTATCCGAGCTGATGCATGGCAAAAATTATAATTCCTCTGTCGTTCTGTCAGATGGCCATTGTCACGATAAGGTACCAACAAATTCTCGTGTAACTTGTAAGCAGAGTCACCAAGTATATGACAATCGTCATGAAATTTTTCTGCATCCCCTAAGTAGCCATTAACTTCAGACAGACGAAAGACACGTTGATCATGAACAGAGCCAACATGGCCTGCATAGCAATGGAGGAAGCGACCGGAATGGTCACAAACAGCCTGCAAGTAAAACAATGTCACAAGGATGCAAGTCAATTACCTATGGTAAGGGTTCTATTACCTGAAGAATTACTGAGTGACATCCTTTCCGATTGACATATGATTCTGGATTTGCTGATGGGGCAGGGATATTTATATGGGTTCCATCGACTGCTCCTATGACTTTAGGAAAAGCACTTACTGCTTCAAATCCAGCCCATATTTGTTGAACTCTATCTCCTGTTGGCCATTTGATAAAAATTGGTGACAGCTCATTTAGTGCTCGTGTGACACGTCTTGTTATATACATTGCAGTACTTTTTCCAACATTGAACCTTTCACATAATGACCTATAACAATTAAACATAGAGGTCATGCACACACGATGGAAAAAAGATTAATGGGATAAGAGAAAAATACACTCACCTTAATGAATCAGGCGTGGCTAGTCTCCAGATGGTAACTAGAAACTGCTTCTCAGGTGAAATCATTGCAGTTCCTGGTATCTGCCTTTTTAGCCGTGGTGCAATCATAAAAAGCACATAATCAAACGTTTCTCGACACATTCTAAAATGAAATGATAAAAGTGGTAAGGTATTGAGTTATAAGAAGTAAATAATAAACAATTTATAAATAATGTCTGTAACTTATTTGTGGTGTATTTTGACGATTCATAGTTGGTTTCTTTTGGGATTACACCACCTGTAAAATAACAAAAAGCAGAAAACCAGAAGTATACAAATTAATTATTCAAAGTGTAGTAACAAGGCAAACTTCTAAAGTTTGCCCCAAAAAACCACTGTATTAACGTGTGATAAAATAATATTTGATATATTGACTAAATTTTATCAGTGGTTTTTCAGTTTTATACAAAATTTTATAATATTACATGTCATATTCTAAAATATGTCCAAATAAAATAGTTATAATAAAAAATTAAAAGAAATTAAACACTTAACTAGCTTTCGTCTAGACGTTTCGAGTTGATCCTCAACTCTTCTTCTGTAGACTATTTTTATACTTCTGGTTTTCTGCTTTTTGTTATTTTACAGGTGGTGTAATCCCAAAAGAAACCAACTATGAAACAATTTATAAGTTGTATTACTATTAAATAAATAAAATACCTAAAATGTGACTTGAATTCCTGGTCACTCAGTGCAGGTAACACTTGTTCCACATAATTTTCCAGTCTTGGGATCACTGTTCTTCTATGAAGCCCATCAAGGCGTTCTAATTCTTGTAATTCTTCCTCTTCACTGCTATCTGACGATGTAGAGGAATCGATCATTTGCAAACCCACCGCAACCAAAACATTGCGGATATTGTCGGCCATCTTTTAGTAAACAAATAAACAAATGCTGTTCTCTGCTATTCACTATTCACGGTCACGGAGCTCGATAACACTAACGCTCTAAACGGTACTAAAACCTCCCCGGACGGCCCGCACAACATTTGCGTTCCGTAGCGCGAGAGCGCGCTCCCCGAACACACCCTGTATAAAACCAGTATATTCAAAAGATTTGGTCATAACTTTCTCTCACGAGTTCACTGATATAGGTCCTATATGGACATACGGAATTTAGGTTAACAATTTCTTGCATTTTTATTTAACATATTGTTCATACGGTGCACTTTTCTACACATATTTATTATTCGAGAAGGACCCTTCAAACGTTGTAACAATCAATACATTCGTGAGAGAAAAATTTACTAATTACTGTATCAAAACGACAAAATGACAATTTTACCTATACTAATTCACCCGTTTTAGCATTTTCCAAAAATCAGTTCCTACTATTTGAAGCACAGTTCTGTGTATCGAACCGAATTTAAACCATTTTACCCTTAGAGACGCAAATAAAGTTATTTATTCATATCTACTTATTTATGAAAACCGTCCTGCACGATGCAGGGCCCCAAGTTATTTACAATGTCAGGTGCGTTCGATATGCGAATTTGGAAACCTATATCATTGCATTAAACTTTAAATATACTATATTTTACTGTATTTGACGTTAAGATGTATAACCTCCCAAACGTTCAGCGTACCTCACCTGCTTTCAAATATATTACCTTTTCATACGTGAAAGTAATCACATTCGCATTAAATATGAGTTTTAAATGTTGGGTTATAACCAAGCAACAATTTTAAGCAAAAAACAAATAAATATAACCGTTATTATTTTACTAGTGAAAATAAATATTACAAGGACCAGAGTTCTCAATTATGCAGTTTCAAGTAAATTGAACCGAACTATGGTTTAAGAAATTGAATAATAAACTGATTTAAATGCGGTTCAGCTTAATAATCCTAAATCAACTAATAGCTTTCTACAATTATTTTGGTGACTTAGGTGGCTGCGAGACCTCCATTACTTTAAGTAATCACTACGATAATTAATAATAATAATAATAATAATAATATCTCTACCCCTCATTCTAAGGATTAACCCGAAAGTCTGGGACTTGTGTGGGAGAAGGGGCGGCATATTATTATTTCGCGGGCCGCATTTGCGCCTCAGGAACGACTTACGTTGGTAGGCCCTAACCACCCTTCAGTGGAATGAGGGAAATCTGGAAAACCTCATTAGTTAGGGGGACAGTCAAACATCAACTGCTTTTAATCTCTCACATTAACACCAAGTTGCCATTCTTCCTATCCTAGGCCTTCGCCAGGATAGTTGCCAAGCTATCCCTGCGAATAAGCCTTGATCTACGAGTAAACAATTTGATTAAAAATTGTTTGGTGGAATGGGAATTAGAACTCACGACCTCTGGGTTGAGCGATTACTGTGATACTTTTCATATTATGTGTAATAACGCTTTGAAATAATTTCAGTGGCCAATTTTCATGATGTTTTATCGTACCGTTCATTCTCATTTGTAGGTTTAAACAATTTGGAATTCTTGAAGCTAAATATTGAACAGGTCAATGACAATTGTTAGGTATACCTAATATTTCTATTTTCAGAGTTGTTTTGCAAATCCGTTTTCAATTAGCTCAATAATTGTATTCCATTCTATTCCACACTAAATAAGTTGGAATAACTTGATTAAATGATGTCACTGTCAGTGATTTGCTTTTAGGAGTTATTCTCAGCTAATTATTCTCTGACAGATGTATAATACGTACGTATACATTATATTCAATATGCATATCACATATTATATTTTAGGTACAGCTGTAAAACATCTTTTCCGGAAAAAACTTACAGGTATTTACTTAATAAAAGCTATGAGTGCGTCTCGGCATTGAGTTTAAGTCAAAGGTCTCGGCAACAGGTTGTAAAAATTGTTTGTACCTTTTTATTGCACCATGTTAAATTTGTATATTTACAGTATTTCCTGAATAAAAATTGACCACAAATTATTAAAAATTAACAAACATCAATGACTAACGACATAATACATTACTTCCGATAAGGGTCCCCTAACATCATGACGTTTCTAAATAACACTGACAGAAGTGCAAATTATAAAAAAGTGTAATTTTAGCTAACAAAATCTCATATTCCTATTTATTCAGTGTAAACCGTTGACATCAACATTTTCGAAAGTAAAATAAATGAACGGGAAATAATCAATCAAAAGGTCCTCTCTTAAAAATGTGTTAAATAATATTAAACAATAATGAAAAACCTCAAAATCAAGTCACAATATGTGACTATCCTCAAAACCTGTTGATATCAAAATGTGTCTTAAATAAAGTAAGTTAGGTATATTCGATCAGCAATTTTTTAGTTGTTCTGGAGTTCGTGAGCAATCTTGTTTGAAAAGAGTCAACTTTTGATCTCACGCCCACAAACAAGAAAAAGTCGCCTAGAAAGCTTAAAGAAATTTTCCTGGAAAGAAATTTTGAGATATAACACGCTGGAAGTTGCAAGCAGATCCAGACAAAAGACTAATTAGTTCAACCACATTTATATAAGACGAATTTTTACAAATCGTTAAGCTATGGATTGAGAAAACTCTTGATGGACTGTAAAGAATACTCTTACATATTATAATTTAATAGACTTCTTTAGAAAGAAAGAAGAAACTGTCAATTAGGGTGCTCCAACACACAAAGGATTGAATAGTTTCCAAAATTTGCAGAGGAGAGAAACATAATTTTAAGTCACAACTAGTGGATCATTAGAAATACAGTGAATAAAGGCATGAACAGGTATAGGTTAATTTTTCTTATTTTTGATTTCGGAATATATAAAAAATTACTTTCGAAAAAAGAAAGCGATACTTCTATTGGAAGTTTTCACACCTACTTCTATTGAAAGAAATAATTTCTATTGGTGGATGCAAAGGGGTCAGTCATTAAATATATTCATTATATAGTCTGATGAAAGAAGTCTCAATATTGCAGAATTCAAATTTACTAACCACTGACGAGCCACTACAGTAAGTCATTTGACAAGACAAGTGGTATTAATGATAATTTGCCTGTTAAAAAAGTCCAACTAATCAGCGATGATCTTGATAACTATACATTTTTTATTAGCATATGAATATGGACAATATATTCCCCAATATATTGTTAATAATTCTTTTAACATACCAACATTATTTATTTCATGTTTTGTCACTTGTCATTTCTACTTGTGTAAGCATTGAACGATCATTTCCTATTTCACCTTAAGACAATACACATCCAACCCAAAATGTAAGGATTCAGTTGCAAAATAAAAGGTTTTGAAAATTCTGGATACTCTATGTATTATGGAAGATTCTATGTACGGCTATGAATTGTTTGCATTTTTTATACTGGATAATTCTCTATGATGTCAAATTCTTGGATCTGGACCAATTTCGTTGTCTGAAATTAAATGACCTAAATAATTTACTTCTCTTTGCAAAAAATTTTATTTGATTGGGTTTAATTTTAAATTGTGTTCTCGGCATCTGTCAAAAACAATCATTAGATTTGTATTATGATGTTTAAGACTATATCCAAAAACAATAATATAATCAATTACAGGAGCACAGCAGCATTCATCTGCTTATTTGCTTCCAAACCTGACAAAAAATAAAGTTAAAAAAATAGGGAACAAATTTATTTTTAATAGTGAAGGCTGAAATAGTCAACTTCAAATGAAATTGACTGTCGTAATCTTATACATTTATAACTGTTTGCTTGTAAAATAACACCCAACCAGCAGATACGATAATATTAATAATAAGGCCGTTCTTCCAGCTATGAAATTTGGAAGACTTAGGGCAACGTAACGCTCGGTAAATACCATTAACACTGATAATGCAAATTATCAAGAGACCAGGGGTAATACGAGTGCATGACGCTGTAGGATTGTTTATTTGCAAAAGCAGTTATTAGGAGCCAATGCACCCGTTCATTTGGGCCTATAAAACGAAAATTTAAAAGATATCGAATTTTTCAGCAGTTAACTGCAAGCGGTGGTTTATAAGATTAAAACCGGTAATTACCACATCAGCTCTTGAATATACGTTGATTCAATAATTTCTCCGAAATCGAACACTGAAAATAAAAGAATGCATAACGAGGCACAGTTGAAAGGTATTATTCTTAACGTGCATTTGACAGAACTAGCAATCTGCCGCAGTTGGGAGTAAATAATAAACCTTATTATAAATGTTTTATGTGGCCATTATGGGGAACTAGTATTGTATAATGCATATTGGATCTTGTCAAATGCATAGAAACTGGTACGTACATTCATGAGTTTGACATCGCACATTTATAGTGCGTTTTATGGATGATGCATTTGATTTATTTATTCCAATAGGATTGATTTTCTTTCGCGAATGTGGCTCTTCCAGTTGAGCATGCATCCCAGCAGCTTAGAGCGCACTTTACGACCCTAATACAAATGCATTTTTTGTACTTTATTACAGCACAATTGTTTTAGAGAAAGTTCAGCACAGAGGAGTAATGCTAATTCCCCAGACCACCTGCGTGGTTTCTGCATTGCATGCGAACATAATATACATGAATAATTGAACATATAGGGGCTTATTTTGTAATATTTACGGTAACAAAAACTCATTAACAATGGAGTTTCTTTTAATGTCGGATTTTAATCTGCGTATCATACATTATTCACCGAAATCGCTACAAATATTTCACGTGCCCTGTATTTACCACCGATAATCATGCACACCATTTATTTATTTATATACTGTTTAAATAGTTGATATAGAAATAATTATTCCCAATAAATATATTATTTTTGAGTGATCATCTTAGTGTTTTTTTAAAATTTATTTAATTTAAAGGTCGGTCTATTTCGGCGACTAAGGCCAATCACCGACGCTAGGAGACGAGCAACCCCCAACCTGGAAATTTTGCCGAACCCCCACTTTTTATTGCAGGGTAGGGATCTTTAACTTTAGTGTATTTGGAAACACTGGTTAAACTGGCTTACTTCCTCCAGTGTCTATCAAATTACTATTTATTCTTTACCATCACATCTTTTCACAGACTACAAACGAAAAAATGGAATGTCCTGTTCATTATTTTCCTTCCTATCTTAGTTATATGCTAAGTTATATCCCTCAATAAAACTAATGACTATTCCAAAGAAACGAATGAAGATGAATATATAATGAATTAGTTAATAAATAAATTCAAAAACCCATCCATATTTTATTGATATTGGTAGTGATTGATATACCTAGAAGATACACCACAATTGGGGGAGAAACGTATAGGCTCGTAATAAATTGAAATGCCTATGTCTATCATTACGCAACACGTAGTATTTTCATTAATATAATAAAGACAATTAAGACAAAATTAAATTAATAATATCTCCAAAACGCCTTCGATGGATATAATCAATCATATTTTATAAATATATAAAATATGTACCTCACACACTTACATATGTACCTTATATGTGTATGAATAATTTTTTAATATCTTAATTTAATATTAGTGTATCACATTCAGGGTGTTGGAAAATGTATGTGGAAACAAAAGCATTTGTGCACGAATACACTGGATACGCTTAGATGTTGGCAGATTCATCTCTAACACTAAAAGTTAGATTAAAGTGTTAATAGAACAAAATATGTTAAATTCTCGAAAATTCAATATATTTCTATTTAATATACTTTTCATTAACGTAGCTGGTACTTACTTATATTATCAAAAATATTCATATCCATCAAAATATATAAATGTTAACGCAAAAGGTGCTAGCTAGTATTTGTATTCATTCATCCGAATAAAAGTGGATGATTTTTTGTATAGGTAGGTAACTGTAATATAAATATGCTTTATCTTACTTGTTTATTTAATAGCTTTCTATTCTTTTTTAAATGATAATTACTTACGTACTTTTAGTATTGTTTACTAACTGTTAGTAAAATTGACACGTATTTTTGGTTTGTTCATTTTATATACAAGGTTATTATAAAGTAAGCGATATATATTTTTAGCTTGTTATGTATTTTTAAGAAATTAAGTTAATAACAGGATCTGAAAGAGATTCGATTGCTCAAACAATGAGATTTCTTATGTCCAACAGTGGTTAACACAAATGTTCGATATGTCGTCCATTTTGCTGCTGTAATTATCAACCGTTCCTCCAAAATATACACGGCATTATTCAGCATTTCTGGTTGAATTGCAACAATTTGCTCCCTAATAGTCTTTTAATTTTTTCAGCGTTGTTGGTCTTGTTCTAAACACCAAATTTTTTAAATAACCCCACAGTCAGTAACTCGTTAGGTTAAGAGCAGGCGATCTTGGATGCCATGAATTTACAAAATGGCTGCTTATAACATGATTTTGAAAAAGAAGAGTTAAAAATTCTTTAATTGGTCGGTAAATATGCGGGGTTGCTCCATCTTGCATAAAAATCATGATTTCAATTCCTTCGTGCTCGTTTTTTCGTTCACCACTAACAGTTACAGATACGGCCTCTCCATTCTATATTCCTTGAAAAAAGTATGGTCCAACGATAAAATTAGGTGTGAAACCGCACTAAACGGTGCCTTTCTTGTCATGAAGACCTTCCTGAACGATTTCATGTGGATTATCTGTTGACCATATTCAACAGTTTTGAGTATTGACTCCACCATTTAGGGAGAAATGGGCCTCATCTGTCCATAAAATACGGGATAACCATTTGGGTTCAATTTCCATCTGAGCCAATATTTGTGAAGAAAAATCATACCTGAAAATCTGCATCATTTAATTCAAACAGCAGTTTAAGTTTATAGGGATAGGTACATTTTTAGGATTTGCGTAAAATTTTCCAAATCATGGTGTATGGCATTTGCAATCGCTTTGATACCGAATTCACACTGCTGATTGCTAACGGATTAGTGTTGACTATGTTTTGATTTTCCCGAAGAACTTCTGCAACTTGGACATCACTAATTCTTGGTCTTCCTGATCTCGGTAGGTCAGTTACAGACCCTCATCTTTGAAATTCGCTAATCAAATTACGGTACGCTATCATTTGACAAGCTCCCGCTCTCAAACCCATTTTCGTACGAAATCTCATAATCTAGCAGCGTAATTTCTGCTGCATTTGTAATAACATTGTACTAAACCAATTCTTTGTAGATCCATGCTATTAATGTTTAAATTGTTTCAATTTACGTTTTTGTGCGTTTTATTCTGACAATTGTCTAAATCCCAATGATTACGTATGACACCTGTATCAGCAGTTGACACAACTCTTTTGTTTTCCATAGATACAGTAAAATCCAATTATTATTGAAGCAACTAGATTCCATTTACTTTTTGCTACTAGCTTGATTTCTTAAAATCATATAAGACTTTAAAGTATACCCTTTACTTTATGATGACCCCATATTTAATAGTTACCATCTCAATTTCTCCAATTTTATTTTCGAATATTTGTATCGTTCGAATCTATGTCTCAGAGTAGTACCGCAAAAGGAAATTAGTGTATATCAAGAGCGCGCCCCTAAACTGAAGTGGACATATAGCCCTATATAGTAATAAGCCACCACCACGATGCATAATTTATAGAAATAGCTTGTTTCCATTTGGGTAGCATATTCTTGGTACATTGTTGGTGCATGCTAACATTACATCGCAATATAACTAAATTAATATTAATTCTGTTATAAACAACAGTATAATGTAGCGCCAGGAAGCACGGGTGCTACTCGCTAGTTCAATAATATAATAGAACACATAATGCTAATCGCATACCTGAGTATCGTAGATAGCAAACATGTCAGCTACACAAAAGAGCAAAACATCCACGTTGGAAATACGTGAATTGTCAGGATTCATTGTATGACGACCGTTATAATAATATTTGATCTGTTTTTAATCCTGTTTTTGTTTACAGAGATCAAAATTACAATTGTGCAGTCATTATGGCCGAATTAAAATTATCTGTATAAAATGTTCTACATGGACAGTAAATCATTTAATGGTTTGATTCTACACTGTTGCGCACACTGCTAATATTCTCATATACGTTTACCTTGCTTAAACAAAAAACGTGTACTATATATATTTACTTACGTGATACATATAATTCAATATCCAGGAACATTTGGTTACAAGATAATCTGCATTAAAACCTAGGAATTTGTGTGTTTATTTCTTGGACCTTGAAAAACACAAATACTTGGTGAAATTATTACTACCACTCACTACGCATGACCTGAAATTTAATAGCAGCCTCAAAAAACGATGAAAACAAAATACAATTTGAAAAGTATATTTCAAGACCATGATGAGCGGCTACTATTAAACTACCTAACAAACCTATTTCAAAATTATTATTCTAGCTCAGTTTAGTCCACCATTCAAAGTCTTTTCCCGTACTTGATCTATGGCCGGACTCGCTCTTGCTCTCCGAAGCACCACCTAAATGTTCTACCTGTCCTGGTCTTCAGCACCCCAGTCATCATGGTTCCCTTCATATCCTGCTGGATGTGGCGGCAGTTTCCACCTTTTCTATGAGTGGGTCATCTGGTTTATTCCTTTCTTTTACACTCATTCACAGGACAGAGCATCCAATAATGTTTACTAACCTGAGAGTGTTTCAGAATAAAATACCATATCTTTTTCTTCAGTTTTACAAATGTATTTTAATCAATATTTAATAATACGATGACAATAACGTAGGATGAGATAAATGGGACTTTCTGGTATAACCAGAAGCTAATAATATAATTTCTAATATCAAGTGTATAGACAGAAATGTATACACCATCACTACATGAGTGTCACTCACTCCTAACATCAAACCTTTCGATCTAAGTATTATACACTCTTAACATAAACCTTTCGATCTAAGTATTATTTTTTCTCGAAGCTGTATAGGTTTCAGTGCGAAAAAACTCATACATAGACTACAGTCATAGATCCACAGCTCCGGCACTGCCAATTTCAGTGAGTATGGGGTGTTTGTTCTGATTTAGCTTTGTTATAGCTTTGGGAGTTGTCTAATGTATGCGGTATTTTTAATTTTAAACTTCCATAAGGGCAATCCGCACCAAAAAGCCTTGAACGTGACCCTCGTAAGTTACATATACTCAAAATTGATATCAAAGGATATCTAATACCTGTATGTTACCCTTATATGATGTCATTTAAACATATCTGAATCTTTTAGACACTATTAGTGCTCCATTCGCGAATAAATATTATTTAAAAAATGTATTCTAAGTATATTATCTATACTTTGTTCTATGACAAAATATTTTGGCTTACTTATTCTAGAAAACTATAGAAACCAATGAATAAGGCAGTAATCTGGAATTAAAAAATTATTAATATTAAAAAAAAGGAGGGCGAATTATTTATTATTAACTAGGCTGAAACCTTTTATTTTTCTAGTGTCATTGGTAGGAATTAATGAGGGTTGAGGGACAGTTTGAGAACATAAATTTCAGAAAATATAATACATATAAATTTCTAATGTTTCTGTCAACTAAAACTCTGACGTACGGATTCATCAACGAGGCCTAACGTTAGTCCGACTAGCGAAAGTTACGCGAAAAATTTGCGCCCGCCGTTGTTGCGCGTGTTAAAATAAAAGGTGTAGTCGGCGGTGCAAAGTTGGTTAGTCCAGTCCGACTAACGTCTTACGCCCCTTTCATGAATCCGTGTGTGATTATTTATATCTAAATGGTATTGCTCTAATCAACCTATCAAGTGTATTTCACAAATACAATTACACTATGGGAAACTGAAAGAGAAATATCACTGTGGGAAGAAAGGAGAACATAAATGGAGAAAGGAGATAAATTTTCTCTAATATTCAATGTGCCAAACACCCGTGAAGTTCTTTATTATAGATATGAAGAAAAAGAGCATTACCATGGTACATATTTAGTTATATAACAAAATTGTATTCGCTTTAAACTATCAGTGCAAAGATTTTCTTGTAATTCTGAACATAGAGTGTCAAACAGAAAAGCTGTTCAAACTGTTCACAGAAATTCCTCAGAACAAAGAAAGAAACAGAGCAGCTCTCAGCCTCAACTCTCCTCAGCCGAACAGAAGAGAACATAGTATCAAATGCCCCCGTAGATCAATTATTAAAACGAGACCAAATTCCCGTTGAAAATTCAAACGTTATTGGTTCATAAACTGGTGCCTACTTTAGATTTTGTCATGGTTCGCTTTTTGGAAAAACTTTTCGTATTTTATGGATGGCAAAATGTAACTACCTATGGCAAAGGAATAGCGAAGTTTGGTTGTTTGTAAAATGCCAAAAATATTTTGTTATTAATTTTTAATGCTAAAAACCTATTACCTGGAAGAAATGATGTTACCTGATCGAGAACATAGAAATTATAAAAAATATAGAATGTTAATATTCATTATAATATGACTCATCCAAAAATGGCCACTCGATGCAGAATACGAGAAAACGTAACTGTAGGGAATTTTTACACCACACCATACGGCCATGGTGTGGTGTGGTGGTAAGTATTGGTAGTGCATAAAAATTACTTATTTTTTTAATTTCGCACCCGGCGACTAATGCGAAGGCTAAATGCTAGTGTGACCAGAGGCTACACCTATATAGAAAACCAAAGTTGCTAGAGTTACGTTTTCTCTATAGGATGGCCATTTTCAGTCTCCATAAAACCATTCTATATTTTTATAATTTCTATAGTCGACAACCGGTTAAAACACCCTTCCTAGTTTTAAATTTCATGAAAAATATGAATACAAATGTTTTTCTTTTAAAACCTACCTTATTTCTCGACTACATTTCAATAAATGATAATATCTTTCTTTAAAAATAACTTTCAGAACTGATGTACATAATATTAATGTAAGGTTTAAGGGCAGACTAACGCCTCCAGTTCATAGAACAGAGCAGTTCAAACGCTCATTTTCTTATCAAATAACTAAAATTTATAACTCCTTACGATCATCATTAAAAAACATGACTGTTGTGCGGTTTAAACAAAAATTAAAACAATAACTCTTTTGTTGTCAGACTAATGCCGTCTGTCCACTGTGAACTAAACTAGATTTTTTCCGCTTTTCTTTTGGTATATATTTTCTATATACTTTCTCCTCCTCCTGTACATATTTACAAAACTATTGCTAGTTATCTAAGTTTCTGACTGACATACTACTCTTGTGCTTAAGATGAAAAGCAGAGAACTTGCTTGAGAGTTCATCTGATCTTCGGCAGTTTCTTTGTATACAATCGAATTTATTTGTTATTTTCTTTTTTGTTTTCTCTATGTAAAATTGTTACTGAGAAATAAAGGCATATTATTATTCTTATTATTATTATATAAAACTGGTTGATTTGAAATTTGTAATTGAATAAATTAAAGCGTATACAAAATATTATTCCTGCATGTATTAACATCTTAGTTGCAGGTTATTCGGGTTGGCGGAAGAGGAAATATGCGGCTATCGGGGAACAGGGCGTGTTGGTGGTTTCTCGGGTCGCACTAGGAGCTGGTGAGACGGCGGCTGCAACGGGGCGGCAGGGAGGAGTTACACGGCGCACATTAATTATAACTTGCGTAAATGTAATATTACATTCCGGTAGTGCCATCCCAATGTTAAATTACATTGGAAGTTGCCTCAGTAGCAACGAGGCGCGTCATCAAAAGTAGTGCCCCAGCGGTAACAGGTCGAATTATATTATAATGAAAATTAACTTTTAATTGACAGTGCGGATAATTTCAGATTTGCAATCCGGGAATAATGGCTCGGTTCCGAAAGTGTTACACAAATAACCGCAACAGTTTTCATTATCGCTAATACAAAGCACAATTAAAAACAAATCAGTTATTATTATTAGCACGCCAATGAAACAATAAATTTCGTTAATAAATCGTTCGATTCAATCACTTTTATACCAAGCACGCTTTAAAACAATATTCAGTTTTATATTTATGTGCGAATTTAATGAAAATGTTTCAAGGTATTATTAGTGACTAACAGCCACTGTATGCCTATACAGTATACAATAGATGCGTAATACATTAAAAATCAATTAAGAATTAGGATTTCGCATACTTATCGCTATGACTCTTATTTTATTTATCTACAACGCATAGGTATTTACCGATAACTTACATACGGATAAAAGCAAATATCTTGTAATTTATAGATTTTAATTCAAACAATGCTGCCAACTTTCGATTTATAAAGAATCAAAATGGTAAAATATAACATATAACTTCTAAATTCACTTCTATAGAATTTTTATCGTTCGATCATCACTGAAAAAAGAATTAGTTTATTTGGTCCGGCATAATATAACAATATAAAGAGTAGGTATACTAATATTGTGAAAATTCGGTCCGTTAAATACTTACTTTTCATAAAAATTTCACAAAACGTTAAATTTAAGTAGTTCTTGTAGTAAAAAAATATTTAAATAGGAAAAGAATTGTATAAACTGACTTAATAATTACATACTTTATCAAGCCGATAATCATCCTTTGATTTATTTGATGGACATTGTATCGCAAAATCGAATTTCAACAAATGAAGTAAGTACCTATGTAATTGCATCGCTACATCGTAATTATTTATATCGCTATATTACATTGGAATTCTTATTCGTATAAATGTGATCGTTATTTCGTTATGATCTAAGGATTAAAATAGCTAAGCCAAGGGGAGAACAGTATTCAACTGGAAATTGATGAAGTGGTTGGGAAAAGAATGAAAAAAATGGCTATATAATATGTAGATACCTATATGATGGATATCTAATAATATAAAAATTAACAGCAACAAAATCAGTACCCAAAATCTGGAAAAACATTTATTATTACAGTATATAAGAACGGGTATCATCAGAATGCGAGAATGATTAAGTAATATGCCCATTTCCAATATGCAATATGAATAATTTCAGTAGGATTCAGAGTTTATATGAAAATGGTATAGATAAAATTAAGACTGATTGTAGAAATAAATTTGAAAGACAAATACATATCCTCCGTTTATATCCAACCAATAGACAAATGATGGCAACAGTAAAAAATCGAATAAAAAAGCAAAGACAACCACGGTTCTGAGAGCCACATTTTATATGCTAAAATCAACGTTATATTGAGCAGTTTAGAAGACCTTAAACTATATACAAAACTACTGGAGGTATACCAAATACAAAAAGATTAAGGTAAATAAACAACAAACACAAGCTTCTCAAATGAAAAAGGGTGAAATAAGGAGATAGCCTGAGTCTACTAATATGTATTACAGTTATAGATGAACTAAATAAGAAAATACAAAAGTAAAAGTGGTAGTAAAGTAGTAGTAGTGGTAGTAGTGGTAAAGTAAGACAAACAATTGGATTTAGACATCTTACCCCACAAAAGTAAATGGCCTACTGTATGGATATGCCGTAATACGCAGCCAAGGCTCAAAGGAAAAATCATCATTCTCAAATTCATCAAGGATCTATGAATATAAAAAAATAAATATTTAGATGAAAAAAAACACAATATAATATAAAGTTAATTAATATAAAGTAATGATAATAATCATCGACAAAAAGGCAACAAAAGTGGAAAGGATAATATCATGTAAATAGCATATATTGATGGTAGTGGCTGCTCACGAGAACTTGGGAGAAATTACGGAAATCAGGATTAAGGAGTAACGAAAAAAATTAAAGACAACCAGTAGATAGAAACCACACAAAAAGTAGAAGAAATTTAAAGAAAAATAAAATTAATATCAAAACAAAAAAGAATATACGACATACTAATAAAGATGAACAAAAGGAAAGAAAAATTAAGATTGGTAGACCAAGAAAGATTTGAATAAACACAATAGAAGTACAGGAAACTAACTAAAAAAATTCAATGACCTAACCTAAAGGAACAA
Source organism: Pogonocherus hispidulus (assembly GCA_963924545.1). NCBI lineage: Eukaryota > Metazoa > Arthropoda > Insecta > Coleoptera > Cerambycidae > Pogonocherus > Pogonocherus hispidulus. The sequence continues at coordinate 32,990,143 of OZ004692.1, read as the reverse complement.
AAGTATGATTGTTAAAGGATGTTATAAACTTGTCTTTAAAATGGGAATATCTATTAAAAATGAAAATATAACTTATACACACGTATTAAAAGGGTTAAGTTCATATGGACAAATGGGGAGATAAAGATACCTATCACTCAGATTATTAATCAATTAAAGTTGAAAAGAAATATGTAAGTATACCATTTTTAATATTTTTAAAAAGAATAAATGGCACACCTAATTTCATAAAAAATATATTTTGAATCTCGCCCTGATCTTTTGTTTGTATCATAAATTAGACGACTTTGCCTAAATTTACCTTACTATTTTTACCCGATTTGAGGTGGAGGACACCTTCTAGGTGTATTAAATAGTCTACAATGACGAATTTAAATATTTTATAATATATAAAACAAACTCATATCAAAATTCAAATCCTCTACAACTTTGTAATTTAAATAACTGGAATTTTTTTGAGGAGCCGAGCATAAATTTCTGTCCCAGAGCGGGCACGCGTTGTGGCGGCACGCGCATAGTATCACTTGCCCGCAAAATAGCTACAGGTACATACACGCGAACATCACACGGACAGCGACGGTTGCGTTGATCATTTTTGTGCCTAATCTGACAGCGGCCCGTGGCCGTGCCCGGGGTGGGCGCCAAATAGCGCGAGTTTAACGGCATCAATCATCGCTGTTTTACCGGCAGAGATTATGGTCCATCCGGCACTCTCTGTAATGCGATCATCGGGCCCGCAATCGCTCGATCAATCGATATAATGCAATCATTGTGTGTTAATTATGAAATACTATCGTAAAGTGTTGACCGCTGTTTGATTTCCGCCGCTATTTTAGTTCCAAATGTCATTTTAATACGGTAGTGTTGTGCGGTTCGCCGTTCTGACGGCTCCTGGTTTTGTAATATGATTATTTATTATAATTGCCGATTTTATTGAGCTATTACGCCCGATTGAAATTATACGAATTTATAGACTGCGAGTTTTATCCCGAACTAATTCCCCGTGAAATTGTACCGGTGAGACGGTCTCACGAGAGGCCATTTAAAATATAAATAGAAAAATTATTAACGAAAACAAAGGTTGTCATTATTTGTAAATTCATTAAGTACGTTATTAAGTCTCATTAAGATATTAAGTCACATTAACTTATTGATACTGTTTATAACCAAATCAATATTCCTGGAACAATATGTAATCTTGATTCAAGAAAAAAATAACAAGACTTGCCAAATTTATTACCTGAATTAATGGTATAATAATATTAGAAAATCTATTTAATTTGTATTTGTGGCGAGTTCCATGGATTGCGGGGTATATTTCAGAAAACTAATGAAGGATCTAATAATCTTATACCACGGATTTTCAATACACAAGTACATTTCCAATACTTGTGTATTGAAAATCCACAGTATTAGATATTACCTACTAAAGTAGGTCCTCCTTTACTGTTAAAAATACGAAATTTGATTATTTGTTTTCAGTTTATAGTATCACTAGACAGAGCAGTATAAGCCAGACAGTATAAGTCAGACAATGGCAATAAGTATAATTATTATTCTTAAAATCTCTATTAAAATTCAAGTGGCCATACTGTTTTCATTGGGCTTATGCATTTACACATATATTTTTGTTTATTGCATTTACTGAAAGTGTACCTACTTCACACCAACAAATAAGCAAAATTGAATTATGATTACTCGATATATTACTGAAATGTGAAGTTTTAGCATAACTTGAAAATAATCATGGAATATTGTAGTATTTTTTGGGAATACACCACCTGTAAAATAACAAAAAAAAAAAAAAACAGAAAAACAGAAGTGTTCAAATTAAAAATTCAAAGTGTAGTATCAAGGCAAACTTCTAAAGTTTATCTTGTAAAATTCCCAAAAAATCATGACATTATAATCATGGAAGTTCTTGAAGACATCCCTCGTGTAGGTACACATTTGTCTGTAAAGGGCGTCAACTCTAATTTTGACCCCCTGTGTCGCCCTATTTGTTCAAATATTCCAAACAGTCACTTAATATATCTTGAGATTTTTTAAATTTTGAATATGGTTTTTAAAATTCATAAAATGCCGTATAAGGCGGCATTTTCAAATATCTTCAAAAATAAGGATATAAAGGATGGTCAAAATTAATTGGAGTTGATATAGTATAAACGGATACATCGTGGACAAACTGATTTTATATAATTGTAATTGTAACGTTAGTAACTGTTTAGTTTTACTAACCAGTAAACACAATTACGCAGTAATGTATGTAATATGTTATCTAGAAATATAATATGCAATATTAGGTTTAAAATAATATTGATTAACAATAATTATACTCATATATTATTAGCTAGTGAATATAATTTAAATACAGCCACAATGCGGCTTAATTAATTAGGTTAGAAATAATGTTGATTAAAAATTTGTATATACTAGCATACTATTTAATAAAAAATATATTCTAAGTACAGGCATAATCAAATTTACAAGAATAAAGTAACTAATATCATGAAGAAATTATACATTCCACATTAGGTATACATAAATATTCATTACTCTTACCTAGTTCTTTCCAAGTTTAACTTTATCCCGATTTGAATATTCCATGCTAATTACAAACAAGGACCAATTTGAAGTGTTTATTTTTTAAGAATTAACCATTCCTTGCAACCGAAATCCTTTGGTTAGGTAAAACTGGTTTAAAAATGTAAATAGTATTTAATCATATAACTTTTATGTAATATATTTAACAGGTAAATTACTCGATTTGTTAAGTAGCCTACAAGCTCACTTGACAAATTTAGATAGTTTGAAATCGTTTCACACTGCATTTACGAACTGACATCAAATATAAAATTTTATGGTAGGTACATACCCAACTCTGAATTTAGTGTATCAAATAATATATTTCATAAAATTTTTCTAAAACTCAACAATTAGTGAAAAAATTAAAACAGGCGTTAAAAATTAATAATTATAGATGAAATATTTTTAACTGTAGTTTCCAGAGAACACTATAGTGCAGTGGTGGCGAACCTATGATCCGCGGGTCAAACACTGATCTACAGAGGCTTTTTAAATGACTCACGAGTTGATTTTTATAAACGTATTTCTTATGTCATAAAAGACAGAACAGACAATCGAAAATATATATTTAAAAATCAAAGTAAAAATATCTAATGTTGAATTTATATATATAAAAAATATATTTCCAAGTGGATGTTGGCTAACTGATTTTCCATCGTATCACTCCACTAATATGAATTTTTTGACGTCGACCTTTGGTCGTCACTTGCAAAAGTGAAAATTATAAAACAAAAAGGAAACGTAAACCTTTTAAGAGGATTTTAAAAGTGGGAACCAAAAAAGGGTCAACTGTGTCAATAACAATTAGTGACCTACGGGATAGTATTAAAAGAAATAATGAACAAAATTTGACCAACTTCTCAAAAAGGTTCGCCAAGTTGTAAGTGAAATAAAATATTTAGGTGTCATATTGGATCTTAGTCTAACATTTTATTATCATGTTGATTATTTATGTAAGAAAATTGGCAAAAGTTCGGTTTTTTCTATCGTATATCTAGAGACTTATCACAGAAAACAAAACTGTTAATTTATAATACAATTATTCTTCCGCACTTCACTTGCTGTCGTTCTCTGTTCATAGCCTGTAATAAGGAAGAAATACACAGGCTACAAATATTACAAAATAAGTGTATGACAAATATTTTAAATTGTAATAAACGTACACATGTAAGTCATATGTTAAGTGAATTAAGAGGGTTAACCGTGTGGCAGAGCGTTTACAAAGCAAATCTTGTTTTAATTTACAACATAAGTCATGAAACTTTACCAGAATATTTCAGCAAGTTTTTAACAAAACGTTCCGATATGCATACATATGATGTTCGATCCAAAGAAAAGTACAATATAGAAATGGTAAAGAATAGTAAACTACAGAAGTCGCTGTTTAATGAAGGGTTGCATTTGTTCAGTGGTCTGCCACATGATGTCAGGGATGCACCCAATTTCAGAATTTGCTATAATAACTTATTTATTTATGTATATTCTCTTCCATTCTGTGTATATTAGCTTTGCTAAATAAATCTTTCCTTACTTACTTACTTACTTAATTTTTGTTAATTCTTAAAAATGCCTGCATTCTTAATATGTTCATATTTTACGTATGTTCAAAGTAGATGCGTAGAATGAAACTAATGAATCTTGTAGTTGTAAACACCCATCACCGAGCAAGTTGTTATAATCGTGTAGACGGTCGAATTTGTGAAATTTCACGTTCGCTTTAAATCTGTGTAATAAACTATAAACCTTAAATTAGATAGATGGAGGCATCAGAATCGAGCGAGCGCTTTCGAATCCGAATCGCAATGTTATCGGGCAAATCCCAGAGCGCGAACGGTTATTGCAGATTAACATCCTGTGCATTGTATTAATGCTGGAAATTATAAACCGTACACATGATAGATAGAGAAAATTTGATTTTAAAACTGTCCTATCTATATTGGATGTTGCTTAATATACGATGCAATCTAGCGTTGTTATTACATGGCGAGCGGGCCCTACCTGTATACTCTGCCACACATACATATGCATGGAAACATTGATTGCCAATTTACAGCTCTAATATATTAGTCCCTGATTGAGTTTTGCTGTAAAATAGGAATAATGCTGACGTACAGGCACTGCACATTATTACGGAGCTTAAACTTTGATTAATTCGACGGCCGAATTGCGACGCCGACGCCGGCATATCGCCGCTTCCACTTCGTCTTCATTTGCAACCCGACTGTACGTTTGCGACCCGGATTGTCGTTTGGTTGTATTGTAGCACATGCTTTCCAATGATCTTTATGTGGAAGTCAGGGAAGAGACGTAAAACTGAAAAGGGAGACAATTTGAACAAATATAGCGAGTTAATCAATCAATAGGATGGGATTGCAGGGTATCTCGGGTACAGTTAACGTTATATACGAAAGAATTTATATATTTCTCCAGGTAGTTATCATAATTCCGGCATCACAACTCGTTTTTAGATATGTTAGCGTTGCCTCTTCTCGAGGGGCATCGTCGAGGTGGATCGAGTTATTCGATAATGCAACCAGAACCGGATACGCAACCGTTACTTTAGTTAAAGAGTAGTCTCTACGATGTATTTTCCCGTTAACTCGGAGTGGTGGAAGGGGTGCCAAATTTGTTTACAATAAATGGTTGTGTTTATCAAATTGTTTTACTAAGGGTGTTATTACCCCTTGAACTCTGACAGATATATATATATACCGTTATTGATTTTTATACTCTCGAAAACCTCTGTCAAAAATATGTCGATTATTTGACCAGATGGGAAACACTGTAAAAACAGTGTTTTGTCTATTTTTTAACGTAAAATCCAAAGGTAAATCTAAAGAGTAACAGGAATTGTTTGTATCTTTTGCATTACTTACAAATATCAGAACGTATAGAGGGAGGCTACAGGGTGTTCCACCCGGAAATATATCCTTCGATTATGGAAAAATTATAATTAGGAGAAATCTGAAAATTTGGTGGCATACCAACCTCGATTGGGACTATTTAGCTAAAATATTTTTAAGCTCATGGCACTTCAGATTATGCGAGAAGTAGATGTCATCTTGCTTATTTTAAATAGGACATCCTATACATTATTTCACTTTTAGATTATATGCGAAATTTTAAAGGCATTTCATGTATAATGCCATATACCTACCTAAATCAAACCATTTATGAAATTTTATGTAAAAAATTTCGTTTGCAGACTGAAAAATAATTATCAATTTTGAATATATAGGATCGTTTATTATTTAATTTGGACTGATTTCTATGTATCTAGAAAGGAACTTCCTTTAGCAGTCTTCGTACAATATTTTGATAATTATTAACAAAGGGTGCTAAAAAAGAAGAATGAAAATGAAACTGGAAAACTCAAGAGTCCATTTTTCCGAATGGAAACTCCCTGTTTTTGTAATAAAATCCCTGTTTATTAATTTTATTCTATAGTTAACAAACTTGCGTAAGGTTGCCTGCCTATTTCGAAATTTTGTAGTTTTGGAAATATTGGCAATGTCATAACATTTTTCAAGTGCTAAGGTTTTTTAAATTCAATTACTCTTAGTTGGCCATGACGACGTTAGAAAGTGCTGAATAAATGTTACTGCCACCTACCTGCAAAAAATTACCAACAATCATGCCGGAAATTATTATCTATTAAATTGCCAATATTTCGAAAACTACAAATTTTCGGAATTGACAACCTTATACAAAGTTAGCGTTATATTGTAATTCTGAATATGATAAAATAATTGAAAAATTGACTTTTGGCAGTTTTTTCATTAACATTTTTATTCTTTTTTTAGCACCCTGTAGACCTACCCAAATGAATAAAGAATAAAGATACCTGTATAGTTAAAATTGTTAATTATTTTTCAGTGTGCAAACGTAATTTTTTATGTAAAATATGAAATATGTCAAAAATGGTGTAGGAGATTTATAAATAATGTAATAATAAAAAAATGAAATACCTAATGTATAGTGTCCTATTTAAAATAAGCAAGTTGACATCTATTCCGACACAGAGAAAAACCATTTATTAATTTAATAGTTTGCATTTTTTTGTACTCTATTTTTTTTTAAATAATAAAGCAATTTGTTGTTTAAACTATTCCCATATTGGTTAGTGAAATATAGTTTTATTATATAAATAATGTTTCTTTCATTTGCTTCTTGTTGTTGTTAGAATGCGGCGCAGTTACCCGCAGCACTCAGGTCTATCGACCCATTGTGCCTGCCGCTAGTCAAGAGCTATTGGAAGAGATCCGTGCTATGCGCAAAGGCCAACACCCTTCATTTACTTCTTAATATTTCTTAAAAAGTAGTTTGCCTTAAAAACAATATACATATTTTGTTGACATTATTACTAACTTAATAAAACTTATATCAATTAACGCAAAGAAGTTTTTCTTTCATAAAAAACCAGAAGTGCCTTGATACAATGAAGTATTTCTTTCAAAGAAAAATTATGGAAGGTTATTACAACAAGACTATTTTTTATTCGAATGATACAGTTGATATCATTTTTATAATCATCAGCTGATTATTTCAACCCATAGGAAGACGAGTACCCAAGGCTAAGGACATCACCATTTTTCTGATGGTGAATAAACAGGGTAGACTCTAGGTAGATTTGCCGAAGGGCACGAAACTTCAATATCCAGCCATATGAAAAAACAGAAAATTGAAAGAAAAAAATAAGTTATTATCATTTAATTAAATTTATTCCTTTCTTCAAATAAATAATTTTTTCCGACAAAAATATATTGTTTTGTTTGTTTTAAAAAACTCAAATCTTTGTTTTAAAAAGCAGGTTTACTTAGCCCTATTGAAAGAATAGATTTCTTTAATTTAAAGTAATTTTCTTTGTTAATTTTAACCTTTTTCTCTGTGTTAATAAACCTTTTTCTCTGTGCATTTATTGAAAAACTTTTCAATGAATAGAAGGATACAGCAGAGACAATACTGAGCACAACACATGCAATCAAATACAAGTAGTATTTGGTAGTAGGAGAATATTATGATGTTACAGTGTCTCGAAGGTAAAGCATAAACTGCAAACCAGATACAACTTGAGTGGTGGAAAGTTTTAAATAAGAAATTTAACTAATGTAAAAAGTTTTCTCATAAAAGGTTTGAAATGTGTTGCTAATAAGTAAGAAATATATTTCACCTAAAAATAAAGGTATACTTTCTATGAGTAGCAAAACACAGTTAAAAAGTATTTTAATTTATGTCTGGAAAGGAACATTTATTTAACTAAAGTTATGCAATTCCGAAGGAAGGCCGAGAGCATCGGAAATAAAATATAAAATATCATAAAAGTTTAATATCTCCGCAGCGAAATATTTCTCCTCCGTCGAGTATCAGAAAAGAATAATTCACAAAATTAGAAATCTACCTTTATTATGTTCCTGAAATCTTTCATAGAAATATTTTATTGCCTTTGTTATGCCCAATAAAAATTTCGGTGTCGGTCTATCAGTCAACAAAAAAATACATTGTTGGTAGTTTTTACATTTTATAATGTTCCCTGCTGCAATATACAGCCCGAACGGGGCTCATAAAGTTGGATACGGTCTGCAATTCTGATCACCGCCGTGTAATGGAAAACATCCAATAGGCAGCATATAAAAACTTTTCATATAACATAATAAAACCGCGCGCTCCGTTTGTTTATAAATGTGTTCATATTGTATACTTATACGACATTACGTATAGTAAAAATGCATTTAAAGCGCTCGCCTTACTTAATTTCATCGGATCCATCGTATTCGGAATACTTTTTACGGCGCCGTTAAAGTCTCAATAACTAAATTTTCAACGCCCGCATTTATGCGACATATAATTTCTCTGTTCATCAAAGTTATAGTATATTGTTCGTTAACACGTACGGCATTAAACGAGTATTTGGATTTTCATTATTTCAATTTATTAACAGGCGCCATAAAGAAACATTGTACACTGGACGATATTAACTAACAACACTTTTATCCCGATACTTTACTTTGTTATTGGCACATATACGCTACATTGTCGCAAAAAGTACCTGTCCATATTTTATTTAATTCCGACTCGCGGTATTCAGCTATCGCTGCATAGGCAATCATAAATATAACGTCATTTACGGGTAAATGTATAATCCGGCCTTTTTGTGAGCACATGAAACGCGCATTGTGCTGATGCTAACGTCATGTAAGTATTTTAAAAAAAGATAAAAGGCCGAACCAATAGGGACATTGTTCAGGTTTTGTAATTCAAGCTATTTCATATTTGCAACACGTACACTGAGAAATAGTTCTTTAGACCTGCAATTCGACTTGTCTACGAACTTTCCTAGTCATTTTCATTATACAATAGTTCTCATACTAAATGTATAAAGGCGGTTGCTAAAGGTAGCTACAGGGTATTCTTTAAATTACCCTTTCTTCGTAAATTATTAATTCAAATTTTGGGGGAAAACCTTTATTTAGAAGCTATATATACAAGGTGTCCCACCGGGAAGGGCCGCGATCGAAATATGGAGAAGTTCGTACAGGGTGATTTTAAAAATTTGGTTATTTACAAAGGTCAGTGGAGCCTACCTTTTTAAAATATTTTCACATTTCTGGTACTTCCTGTATAACTAACTGGAAGTCGACACCAACTTGCTTATTTTAAATGGAACACCCTATATATTATATCATTTACGGAATCCACGTAAAATTCTAAACACATTTCATGTAGGATGTCCTATTCTATACCTATCTTCAAGTGTTTTACAAAACGGTTTGCACATTCCTATCTTAACTTTTCATAAGCTATCGTTTGATATTAATTTTAGATTTAGCCAACAATTAAAAATGTTCGGTTAAATTTAATGTCTTGGTTGCCATGCCATAGGTATGCCGAAATATAAAATTTATTACAATTAACCAAAAAGAATTAATAAAATTAAAATAGAGATAATTAAACTATCAGTAGTTAACAACAATAAAAACACGGAAATGAAATATTCATTTGAACTCATTTAGCAGAGAATCTTTTCCAAATTACCTCGTCGATATTCAGTAATATATTTTATTCTAAACCGAAGAGTTAATAACAAGATGTGAAAATACAAACACGTAATATTTTTAACAACATGCATTTGAAGAAAAAAGTTCCAACTGCAAATTGTATAATGTCTATTAATGTAGCTTTAGCTTCAAACAGTTTTGTACAAAACAGTATAAACATTCAAACAAAAGAAATAACGAACACAAATCGAATATTAAAATTATTTAAATATCATAAGAATAAATGAGGTGTCACAAATCATTAACCAATTAATTAGTGCACTTAGTTCTCGATGTTAAAAGACAAGACAAATATTATTTCAAACTACAAAATTAGGTATAGATATGTCACACCCAAATTGATCGATATATTTAATTACATAAATAAATCATTATGTATAGACATATGCTTCATTATTAAGCAATAATGATGAAACATAAGAAACAACACGATACAAATCCAAAACGTCATGAGAAAACTCAAATTAATTAATGAGTTAAATTGAACATGAACGCGTTGAAAGAGGTTGTGGTCCTGCTCACCAATTTTTGTTGGTTTGAAAGATTATATAAACCAAAAACGTTCAATGTGTACTGATAAAAAATTGTTTGGTGCATCACTTAAATACATTATTTTGAATCTTTTACAATTAAGATGTAAAAATAAGTGACCAATTACGGGAATGTTGCAGGTTAAGATTTTAGAAATCAGCAATCCACAGGACACATTTGGATCCGTGGATAAAATCACCACATCGGAAAACTGATTATTTTCTGACTCAATTCCTGACGGACTACGAAACGTTCAGAACGAAGTAGCACGAAGAATGTTACTAGTGGTGAGAAACACACAGTAGTGCCGTCTTTTGGTCTTTGTTACTATCCGTCTGAGAATTATTGTCAAATTAACATACAGATAGCGACCTACTTTTCCGCAAATGGTATTACAGCTGTGGCCTCTATTGTCTTTGAGGAAGACAATTCTACTTATTTATTTGAAAGAGATGCCGAAAACAACTACTCCAGGGTAATGTGCCCCGATTGGCATTGCATTTACACTGTCATCTCCATAGGAGTCGCCACATCCTTCATCGAGACCAACCACCAGACACTGACCGGTTTCGCACTTACTCTGTGCTCATCAGAGATGAGATAATTTCTCGCCACTACTAACATACCAGATGCTATTTAGGCATCTGCATAATATGAATGAATAATATCGCAACAACATTCATCGACTCCGCTACCTATGACACTCTGACGAGCACATAATAAACGCGAAACCGGTCAGTGTCTGCTGGTTGGTCTCGATGAAGGATATTGCGACTTGTATGGAGATGCCGGAGTAATGGCAATGTCGTGAAGTAGTCGTTTTCGGCATCTTCTTCAAATCAATCTGCACGTAGAAGATTGGGAAAGAGGTTGACAATTATTGCATATACCATGAAGCTTTGAACATGAAGCTGAATATTGGGTGTTGGGTGCGAGATATGCAATAGACAAATTTAGAAAAACTATTGATGGAGTTTATGTTAAATATATGTAGTAACAAAGAATAATCCGAATGCCTTATAGTCAGATATAGATAGATGAAGCACTTAGGTTGTATACACGGAAAAAATTCAGCACGAAGAACATTGACACCTTTGCATTCATGAAAAAATGATACCCACCTAGGTATAGTACCGGTACTGTCCAAAATATTTGAATCTATCATCAAAGATAAATTAATATCTTATCTAGAATCTAAACAATTGTTGTCGAATTCGCAATATGGATTCAGGAAAAACAAATCGACAATAAGTGCTCTTGCCGACCTAATTGGAGAAGTGGTCGATGGTCTGGATCATGGCCTTGCCACTCGGGCGGTAATGTATGACCTAACTAAGGCTTTTGACTGTGTGTCTACTGATATTCTTGTTTATAAGCTCCGAGCATTATGGAATAAGGTGCAATGAATTAAAATTGTTCACATCCTACCTTTCAAATAGAAGGCAGTGTGTCAATTGGCATGGGATGGAGTCCACACTATCGCCGGTGACAAATGGTGTTCCTCAGGGGTCCATACTAGGACCCATTCTATTCCTTATTTATATAAATGACCTTCCCCAGGCAGTTGACAATCACTGTGTCCTCTTTGCAGACGATACCACCATGCTTTCGGTCGGTGACTGCCAGTCTGATATAGATGCTACTCATCTAGTTCGAGAATGGTTTTCCGCAAATAAACTCAAGCTAATAAATAACATGACAATAAAACCCAAAATATCTGTTTTTCTGCCGATAGATGGGCCGCAAAATCTTCTCCAGTGAAATTGCTCGGTGTAACTTTAGACACCTATCTAGACTGGAAGTCCCATATCGACAAGTTAAGCTCTAAAATCTCTTCTCAAATATACGTATTGCGCCAACTTAAACACTATGTTTCAAAGAATGTACTTAAATCTGCATACTACTCATTAATTAATAGTCATATAACATACGGAATAGCCCTATGGGGGAATTCTACTAAAGCCGATAGAATTTTTAGACTCCAGAAAATGGCAATACGGATTATTTCTGAAGTTCCTCCAGGGACTCAACCTCAACCTGTCAACTTTTATTTAGAAATTTGCAAATTCTCCCCTTACCTTGTCTTTTTATTTTGGAAACATTGTTATCTATACATAAAAACATAAACAAATTTACTGTCCATTCAGACAATCATAATTACAACATCAGACATGCTGAGGATCTCATAGTGGAATATTCAAGAATAAACATGGCGAAGAATAATAAATTAAATGTTCTGATATATAACACCATTTGTGCTCGTTTTTCTAGTGATAACTTAAAAAACATGAACATTTATAGATTTAAGAATTTTATAAAACATTACTTATTAGATCATTGCTTTTACAGTCTGCAAGACTTTTTAGATCATTCTCTGTAACATGTATTTATTTTATTATTGTGACACAACATGTACCTTCGTATATATAGCTGTCAATAAACTACTACTACTACTACTACTATAGGTACACATTAAGCGGTAACTGGATGCAAAGAGAGAAGCATTATGGATCACTATATCACTAAATAGTACCTATGCACTTGCACTACGTTTTAACATTTGAAATGTTTAAGGAATTCACAGTGTAATAAATGGTCGAGATCGATGAGGGAGAGGTGGTCGGATCAAAGTGATTTTGATGCCATTTTATATGTTGGACATTTCTGCATCGAATGGAACTGGTAAGGGCATCCCTCAATTACGGTTATTCCAATGGGGAGGAAAATGGTGAACCTCTACATTTTGGCTATTTTTATAAGACTTTCCATGTTTAAGTATGCTATAAATAAGTGAACTTAGCGTGGAAACTAAGGTTTCTACGGCACATAGGCTAGGGAGTGAAATTAGTGAATGGTTTTCAAAGGCAAAAAAGGTGAAATTAGACTTGGTAGTGTTGTTGATAAAGATGTGCAGTTGGAGTGGCTACAGTGTATTGTTTTCGGCGTTTTTCGTTTCATGATTCTGGGATAGGTGGTGGCAATATATATAGGGTCCTATCTTTTGTCATTTTATCATTTTCAAGCCACAAGGCGATTCTTAATTTCCTGCAAAATTAATGCTGTATTTTTCTTTTTATACTAGATATCGTAGAATAATTTAAATATTCTAGAGATTTTTTTTTTAATGCATGACATGAAAAAAGTAATATTGAGTTTATTTTTCGCTTTTTAGGTATAGGCACAACTTGTTTATTTTTATATGGAACGCTGAGTTTTTCTTTAAAAAAGAAGAGTAGGTACAAAAGAAAATAAGAATCTGCAAATCTTAAGAACCCTATTTCCTTTCTTATGACATGTCTAGAGGTCACATGTCACCCTCAATCAAGAGGCTATTAAAGAAAATTAAAAATTATAAGTCATACAAATGAATAGAAATTGAAAATATATAAGCATAGCTTTTGGGGCAAGCCGTGGTAGCAACTTGGCGTTCATATTAACGCAAGGTAGGTCACGGTTAATAGGTACTTGCATGGGTGACCATGCATGGAAGACCGTCGGCGTTTGCCCGCATCTTCTAGTGGCCTGTACGTCGGCGAATTCACAGAAGCTATGCAAATTTAGGCGAGATTTGCATAGAAGACGTACCATCCTTTGAATAGGATGTAAAGCCGTAGATCCCTTGTCTATGAAATGATAGGCAAGTAAAAGATCCTTACCGTGCTATAAAAAGTGGGGGTTCGGCAAAATTTCCAGATTGGGGGTTGCTCGTCTCCTGGCGTCGGTGATTAGCCTTAGTCGCGGAAATAGGCCGACGTTAAATAAACGAAAAAAAAAACATAGCTATTTGACTATAATTTTAAGAAAAACGGAGGGTGTTCTAAAAAAATAAACAAGTTGTTCTAATATCTCAAAAGAGTGGCTATTGAATGTTTAGACGGTAGGTATGATATATAGTATGTAACAAATTCCGAATTGAAAATGGTCAAGTGGCAGCATCTGATCCAACCGACTATGTGCACGCGATGATGCTCATGCAAGTGCGTGGTTCTAAAATTACCTAAAGTGGTAGGAATTTCTCTCAATATGTTGATGGTAGATTGATTCAATAGAATTCCAATGATTTGACCGCAGTCGAAACTTTGTAGCGGCAATGTCACAGGGATGTCAACCGTTCCAAGATGTTAAAGGATGCGTCTTCTTCAGACGATGATAATCCTTCGGAAGCGTAATATGCTCGGGGCGTTAATTTTGGTACCGACAATAAATTGGTAACGATTCGATGTTGAGAACATCTTACGTTCTTAAAAATGTTATTACGCGCATGCCTGGTATTTGATTAATTTGTGATTTTCATCTATTTGTGTGTTTGTATAAATAAATTCATTAATATATCAGTGATGAGGTGTTTTATTGTATCCATGATAGGTGACTCCATTCATTTTCAATGTGTCGGAAGTATGCTTAGTGGCGAATTCTGTAAATTTTTTGTTCAGATTTTGAGGGACATTATTTTCGTATATAGAAAGTTGTCACTGTTGATGTTTATACCGTAATGTTACGTGTCCTTCCAAGATATCGGTGTTAATTTTGTCATCCCTCATCCTCATCTCAATGACGAGTCCGGAAGTTAGAGACTTGTATAGGAGAGGGAGAGGTCTGCTACCCCTTATACTTATCTAAATAAATTATGATGTATGTGGACAGTATATAGACAATAGTATTATTATTTTATTACTATGTGGTAACGACAAAAGTATAACCAATGCGTCATGAAAACATCCAAACTGGTTAATCGGCTAATTTCAACGTTGACGTGAGCACGTTGAAAAGGTGTTGCACACCAGTTTACGGTGGCTGAAAAGAGCCCGTCGGTAATTAAATCTTTGAGATACGTCCAACAGCGTCAGTTTTGCGTTAATCCCGTGGCCAAATTGAGCATATTTGCGGTGACCAAGTGCGACCTAGCGCGCAGAGCAGGGATCATCAGGGCTACCGGCGGCCCGTGCGTGAAATAGGGTCCACTCATGCGTCCTCATCGCTGTCCACCGCTGCGATTTTATCTAGTTACTTGTTCATGTTAATGTTCACACTAGTTTGGGTAATTTGGTGTGTTTAGTGCCGGCGCGGATTTATTTTTGATGCGATTTGTGTCCGGATGCGTTTTTACCGATGTTGTCGTTGCAATTCGACGGCGTGGCACGAGTTTTATGTTTGACGCTTATTCGTCGATTACCGATACAAACGGTGAAATATTTTATTTTTATTTTACATATCAAAGCATCTATCTTCTGTAGATAAGATATGGTAAACATTGTAGGTATTTTAGTTCGACTTGACTAAATAAAACCAATAGTGTTAATAGACACACTTCTAGAGAAGGAAAAAAAATCCAAAATGTCAAATGTTTCGTCACCGAGTAAAAGTTTCAAGTCTTTTGAACATACGAAGTAACTTCATCCTCTGTTCTATACCCTCACGTATTTGGTTTTTGGGAGGTCACCTATAAGAATGCAGTATAATTTACACACCAATAACCTGCAATTTTAGGTATACAAAACACTGAATTTCTTGGATACCATGTTCAAAAAAACTCAAACTTTCTTAGGAAACAGTTGCGTAGATATTCCTTAAAAATGTTCGAGGTAAATCACATCTAAACTTATAGCTAGTTTAACTACTGGTTAAACCGTGTTAACCAAGCATTGAAAAACCGGTCCTTAGGCAAGTTAGAATTTTTGACATTTGCAGGGTTAAGATAAAAAAAAATAATTCCATCATAGCTCTCTACGATTTGAAAACTTTTTGATCACGTGTTACTATTTGTAGTCCTAGTTAGACTTATAGAGTAAAAATTCTTATGTGGCCTTTTTTTAGCAAAAGCAGTATTCTAATTATTATTAGAAGATTCAAAAGCGTTAAAGGTACGTGTCCATTTGAGAGTGTTACTAGCGCGAGAACCTCTCGAGAGTAGTTCTCGTAAGTGGATACGCGTCTGCGAGTAACTATCAGAGAGTATTCATTTTACTATCAAATAGCTTACTCGCAGCATTTTACTCTCAAGTGTATACATATTATTTTTACTAGCGGACAGTTACTTCTGAAATACGAACACGTTTCGTATTGTGATAGTTCTCGCCATAATTATTTAAAATGGCAGCTATTCGTAAAGAGTGGTCAAAAGACGAGACTTGTAATTTGATAAGTACTTATATATAAGAGCAAAATACAGTTTTATAGGATACCAAGGCTACTGAGTATAGAAATAGGGATACAAAAAATAAAATATTACTGGATATTGCAGCGAAGTTCGAGTGCACATCCGACGAAATTCAACGAAAGCTTCACAATTTAAGAAACCAAGTAGGTACAGTAAGGATTTTAAATAAACAGATTTTCGATCAGTATAGATTTCAAATGTCACAAGAACTGAAGAAGACAAAAAACACAAAAAGTGGAAGCGGAGAAAATGAAATGTACACCAGTAAATTACTATATTTTGCAGCACTAAATTTTTTCTTTCTTTGTTGCTTTCTCTTTAACAGTGTATGTGCAATAACAATTGCTCGAAGTTATTTACATTCATTATTGATTATCTATCTGCACCTCACTAATTTTTTCCTTCACACTACACACAAAGAAAGGAAACTGATGAAACAGAAATCTCAAATGGATATCCTCCTGACATATATCTCTGAGAGTAAGCACTCGGCGAGTGTTTCGTTATCTAGCTGAGAGTAAAAATTCCTCAAATTGCTCTCAAATGGATACCCTCTTAACATTAACTATCGAGAGTCACTCGCGCTAGTTGCTCTCAAATGGACACGTACCTTTAACTTATTAATTCAATTTGTCCTTTTAAACATATCAAATAACATGATTAAGAAACAATGGGGGAATCATTTTTTTAAATTATTTTTTGATAGTTTGCTTTTGCACACAACCGTCAGTGGAAAAAAGTTCTAAATTACGGGATGGGGGTTCATGTATATTTATATCACTACACATCTGAATTTATATATTTTTTTTAAATCAAATACTCCATGTATTCCTACTATTAGTTCCAAATGTTACTAATTGAAGACTATTCGATTTAAATGATTCTAAACTGATATGGACTGAACTCTCCATGAAAAATTCTGGACAAATGTGATTAACTCGAATCTGCTGACAGATATGAGTCAATCAATCGATCAAATTAGATTAATAATCAACCTTTCCCCTTTTTTATTTTCTTTTAGGCAGGAAAATCTAATCCATATCATTCTTATACTCCTATATCCCATGAGATTGAAATTATTATCAACAACGCTCTCAAAGGGGTTTACTAACCATGTGGTAAGTATCGTGCACCAGTCAGGTATAGAGGTATAGAGTACGGAATGGGCCTGGACTTCATTTTAAATTGCGCTGCGAATTTTTATGCGAGTTCAGGCAATAAAAAGTAGTTCCAGTTTGCCACAGAACTATATTATTATAAGGTACAATGAATGCAACATTGTAATACACTTGATGTTATATTTTTATTGCTGAAGATTTAAGTGGCGAATAAATTTTTTTATTGGAAGCAACTAACCGTGTATACGTTTAGAAATGTATACGTATTTGCACAAGGTATTTCTAGCCACTGCGATACGACCTCCGTAGCTTTTTATACACGCAGTAAAATTGTAATGTAAAAATGTAACACTAACTGCTCTAAAATGTTTTATTGTCACCTAAGCTATTACTTTATCCGGTATTTGTAGACACATTATATTCCCAGTTTGCTACAGTTTTTATAATGAAGAGTGACTAACTTTAAAAGTACAACATCCATAGTAATCTGCAATAATTTCAAGACGTGACATTTCAGTAATAAAGTAGGGACCAGAAGTAACTTTTCTATAGGTTTTAACCACTGTCTAAATGTATAAATGTAACTATATATGTAGTACCTATGTATGGGGGGTTAACTATGTATAATGGAGCCATATTACTGGTTCACGTTCTCTTTACATGATGATGTCTCTCTTCTATCAATTCCATTTCTAGTTGTTCATTCCAAATACAAAATGTATTGGCAACATTTAAAAAATGTTTTGGATAGTTCAGTACCATGAAAATGTTATATTATTAGTAAAGTATAGTTAATTCGTAATTAACACAAGGAACTGTTACTACAAATTGCAATTGGTTTTGTATAAATCAAATATTTTGCAATTTATGCAAATTATGAACAATTTGAAACCATAAACACTTGAATGTTTATTTGTCTTAGCTCACATAGTTAAGATATATCTATTGACATAGAAACATTTACACATAGACACATTTTCATACGGAAAAAGAAGTTTTATAAGAAAAACACATTTGAATATTGATTCCAACGAAAAACTTGGTAATTTTTACAGTTTTTAGGGAATAATATTTACACATTGATAATGGCGGCACTAAACCCTTTCACGAATTTATTATAAAGTTTGTTTACCTATTCCAGCGAACACGAATGCATAAGTTTTTAAAATTATTGTACCTAATTTGAATAAGTCAGTAACTTCTATAATTATAGAGCATTATTTATTTATTTATTTAAACACAAGTTGCCAAAATGTTGATGAAATGCGTTATTTAACCCTCTCATACATAAATATAAAAGCTATAAGTATTTGTTTTTAATCGAGTCAGCAGCTCAGGGCTAAAATATATTCGTCTTTAGATCCAGAGGTAGCAGATAAGTTTCCATGAGGAACTAACAATCTTGAATTAAACTGTTGGCTCATATAACGGTTTTCTCAGAGATGGGATACCGACCTTGCATATCAACCAGACTGGAAAGTACACCTACAAGGTGCTAATTTGGTCTACAAGGTGTTAAAGTTTAAGATAGGTGAGTGCATGCCCATGTTACGGTTATCCAGGTTTTTCTCATTCATGCACTGGTGGTTATGGTTTACCAACCTAAGTCGTTCGTTGGCGCTAATAAGGCGCAGAAAATAATAATATAGTGCCCCATGTTCCACACAAGTGTCTACGTTTCAGTTTAATTAATGTGATTAGATTGAGGAGTAGAGATATAATTATTATTAATTTATAAAAATATTTAAATATAAAATAGGTTATTTGCCATGGTTAATAGTGCGTAAGAAAAATTTAGGGTAAAGGTAAAATTCCATATACTGAATCGAAGTAAGTGTGTCACGTGTGGTTGATTTTTCCAGTGCACATAATGATATAGTCTAACTTTATCTACATAGAAGGTGCAGCATATAAAAATAGGAGTCTCATCAGTCGACATTCAACGTATAACCAATTTACATACGAAATTACATATCACCCAATAATATACAAAAAGTAGACAGTAAATTGATGCACGGAATTCACCCAGGCAAATTATTTATTAAATTTTCAGATAATTTGCATTTCTTTATCTATGGACGTTAGTTTATTATTTTAGAGGGTAAAAAAATTATTTGACTAGAGGGCTCAACCCCCAGAGAAAGTCGCTTGGATTGCGGTTTTTTTAATATTATAACAGTGTCTTAGGGCTTTTCCAGACGGTGCGACTGCGATGCGATTTTCCGTTTGCGGCATGTCGCAACGATATCGTGGAAGTATCAAAATATATGTAGGTAATGTGTAATTTTCACATTATGCGGAAGCGACAAAAAAAACGGACGCTTAGTGCGGCATTTTGTTGCGTCGCAAGACAGTACGTTTGTTGGTCAGATGCCGGCCGATTTTTTTCCGTGCGATATTAAACCAACCACTAAAATAAATGCACATTTCCAGACGTGTCACTGCTTGTCGCGATATGTATCAGTAAAATAAAATTTCAGTGTTGCAATTTTGTCAGTGTGTCTTCAGCTTGTGCAGCGTATCGTTTGTGCCTTCGCAATAGCTTCGAATAATTTTACGTTTCCTTCGCCTTCGATGTAGCAATGCCAATAAAATAATTCATCTTCTATTATACATAGGTACTGCAAATACACTCCACTAACTGCGAAGAGCAACTGAGCAATGACAACACTGCGCACAATATTTTATTTTTAAATCGTTGGAGAAGAAATTGTATCGCCTTGTGTGAAAGCTTTCTGCGAATGCAATACGATATGTCGCAATCGGAAAATCGCATCGCAGTCGCACCGTCTGAAAAAGCCCTTACGGTCGGCATTTATTGTTTGTTCTTCACTCGCAAAAGTAAGAGTTGTAAAACAAAAAGAAAACGTTAACCTTTTTGGAGGATTTTAAAAGTGAAAATAAAAAAAAAGGTTAGCTATCAAGTTTTTCTGTTAACAAATTTCCAAATTATTGATACTCTTTTAACCACACCCTCCCTTCTTTCTAAGTGAATTCACTGAGTGATCCACAGGCTAGTATTAAAGAAAAAATAGTGAACAAAATTTGACCCACTTCTCAAAAAGGTTGGCCATCACTGCTATACTCACAGGTATTCACTTTTCGTTTCAATTCTTAACTCAAATTTAACTCTGACAGAGCTATTTAAAACAAACAAAAATTAACTGTTTTTAAATAAAGCAGAGTATCTGCTATCCTACTTCACCTTTGGCTCCTTGGCTTTAACGTAACGACTAAAACGAAACCAGATTTTGTTAGAAAAAAGGTTTTGTGAAAAAAGTCGTCGTCAAAATTATTCTGAAACGGCTCAAAAACGCTGATCTATGAACGGAGTCAATTCCTTGCAGTTTCTGATAGTAAATAAAACAATTCCGAAACGCATTTTTTAAAATAGGTGTGCTAATACCCTTGGAATTACGATAAAAAAACACAATCTATTCTAGGAGACTCATGATTTGTCAAATATTTTAAGCAGATCTTCCATGTTTTCTGGTCGTTTCTTTTCTTCTTATCGTCCCACGTTCCCTGAAACGTCAAGATTAATATAGTAGAAGTAAGTAAACACTGATGACAGATAAACTTCGATACTATGGAACAATATGACGAATTGTCAGATGCGGTTAAGTGGGTAGGAAGTAGAAGACAAGAGTGGAAATAAAGAACATGTTGACAGAAGGAGTGAAACTTGCTTGAAAAGGTGACTAGGAAAAATAAATCAAATAACGGAAGCCTTAATATCCGTAAGTAGACACAGAAATAATGTTGCATAATGTATTTATAATCTCTGATATTACCGATATCTTAAAAGATTAAATGAATCAAGATAAAAGTACCTAGAAAGGCAGATCCCTATTGTAAACGGAACAACCATGAGAAAACTTCCTCTTTCATGAAAAACGTGGAGGCGATCCTGAACCACGTGCACCAAAATGTGTGTTGATGGCCACTTGTTCTTCTTCAACTTTCTACTAATTTTTTATGATCCTAAGACTTGACAATACATTACTTCTGTTCTTGAGAAAACCCATATTTAGAGTTCCACAGCCGTTTAGCACAAAATTGAAAGAACTATAAACTCATGCTGCTGGTGACAACGAAACATTTTCAGCCTGAGGGAAACCACACCCTCTGCTCAAACTTTCCGAGTCTGTCTGAATATGGTTTTTTAACATTTTTTACATGCATTTTTTAGTGTTTCAATAAAGTATTTTATTCATAATAAATAATACAAGTTATATATGATATTGGAAAAGTTGTTGGCTGTTGAAATAGAATTTATTTGTTCAATAAAAAAATAAAAAAAGAGGACTTTCAGCCAGATACATGGACAAATATCTTTATGTTTCGTCCCAACTTTCGGACTTTTTCAAGGTTACCTAATAGCTAAGAACAATGGTGTTATATAAGTATTTAATTAGATTAGTGACAGAATAAATATCCAAAAAGTATTTTCTTACCTAATATCAATTTCTTATTTTAATTTTATTGTATTGATTGGTTTTATTTGGTTTTCATCTTTTTTATTGTTTAAGAATGCAATGCAATGAACAGTCTTTCTAATCTAAATTGAAACTGCATAAAAAAATTCCGACAAACGACACACGTACGTAAACAAAAAGGCCGCCGTGTAAACAAAGAGGTGCAGGTGTTTCTTTTGTCGGAATTTTTTTTACAGTTTCAATTGATATTATACAGTGTTACTCAGAACTTATCCATAATAAAATTTGGGGATGTTCAAGATACATGTACAAATGCGGTAGTGCAAAAAAAATTTTTTTTGGGGGTCTGAAAACTATTTAAAAATTTTTCATTGCACGCCGCTGGATACTGGTCCACTGTAATG
The DNA here is from genome assembly GCA_963924545.1 of Pogonocherus hispidulus. NCBI lineage: Eukaryota > Metazoa > Arthropoda > Insecta > Coleoptera > Cerambycidae > Pogonocherus > Pogonocherus hispidulus. Next base: position 32,967,853 of record OZ004692.1, on the reverse strand, counting down.
GAAGTGACCTTGGGACTGACTATGCAAACTGGCTAGCACGAAAAAACTTCGGAAGTTCTGAGAGTATACCGACACCCGGCGCAAAAAAGATTTGCAGCGTTTTTACTTTAAAATAAACTTAAAGATAGATAGATGTGACCAAAGTGACGTGTCTTTAAAATGAATAAAATTTTGTTACACTAATTTTGAGGAATTGCGCTACTTGATTACTAGGTATTAGAAACATGAAATTTATAAAAAATTTGCACATATCTTGTTACAAAACCTGTTCGAAATTTTGTCCCTAAAGCTATCCAATTTTGCCGCACTAAAGCGAATGTTCCTCCTGGTTGCTGATCTTGTAAACTCAAATTATTAAGTAAATTGGGAATTTTCAGCATTTTGCTCCAACAACCACTCACAAAACCTAAGAATTGATAATCCACTGGTACAGTCCATTAACTCAACATTACAGTACACATGAGCTATTTTGAAAATTTTACAGTTTAACACTCCTACGATAAATAAAACACCGGCATAAACTGATGACTGAATAGACAATGGAGATATTATCCCCGCTCCAACTCTATTCGTTCGGTCGTCGTTCGAGGTACAAAAACGTGTTTACTTTTTTTACCACATTCTTAGGAATGTGGTAGGTATATCAGATGTTGAAGTACAGTTGCCCATCTACGTAGTCCTTTATAATGGTATAACTTTAAACATTGTTTACGGGAAATCCTAAGGTTTTTATTATAAATTATTTTGGTGATATCGATTTCTTTTTAAGGATGCACATATCCTCAAAGTTTTAGAGATAAATTCTGAATAACCCGTATAGACTATACGTCTAGTTTGAAGAGTAAGCAGAGAATCATCAGTATTTGGCGTCCCTCTTGATGTGCTTCTTTTCGAGAGCAGGTAATTCTGTCTCTCTGTAATGTATCTGTGCAAAAGTCCTCTTTTTTTTTGTTTTTTATTGAATAAAAATTATGTGTAGGTATGCGAGAAAAGCCTTTAATCAATTTTTTAACTGTGGTGACTTATTAAATTAACTTGTTAGCGGTATTTTTTGTGGAACGGCGTGCGTCGAAAAGTATGTTATTGAATTTGTGAGTTACGTAGAGACGGTGCTAAGTTTTAAGGTAAATATTTCTTCTCGGTCCGGCCAACGCCCTGCAGGCCCGTCTCTGCAACTCTTTCCGAGAGCTGCTTTTGTACTTTTTATATTGTTACCGTTCCCCGATAAAAGAACCGAAATAATCTAATTTACACATTTGAATTTCTTGCGCGAGACTTTACATTTATATAACCAAAATGGATGGAAATGTTCTTTTGTCGTTTCTCTTTTAAATTTTATTTTATCACTGAGAGAGGGGTTCGTTTTTATTATTCGATTTTATATTTTATTTTCTTATTGAAAAGAAGCCGTATCCATCCGGCTTGCATGCACTCCTTCTTTAAATTAATTTCGAAATTCTTTTAACAGTGAACTTTGAATTATTTCTAATATTTTATTGAGTACACAATTAAAAAAAGTAGATAGTGAATTAAAACACAGTCTTCACCCATGCAAATTATTTACCTGAGTGAAATTTTACCCAGTAATCCAGGTTAGCCATTTTATTGTACAGAATACTTTTATTCACCATATTAAACAGCTCCTTTACCAGCAAGTTTAAGACACTATAAAAAATCGCATTTAAACAAGAAGTTTTTTATTTTATTATTTAATATAGAATCTGTTTATATAACTTCAATATCTAGATGGCAAAATATTTTTCAATAAAAAACAAAAAAGAGTAGTTTCTGCCAGATACATACATGGACGGTATCCTATGTTTCGTCCGAGTTTTAGGACTTTTTCAAGGTTACCTAATAGGTCAATACGTCAATTTCCTATTTTAGTTTTATTGTATAGGTTGGTTTTGTTTTGTTTTTCATCTTTTTTATTGTTTAAGAAAGCAATGCACGTGCAGTTTGAAGAATGAAGCACATAATTCTCTTCTTAACTCTTCAAACTACACGTAAACTATGAAAAAGATGAAAAACAAAATAAAACCAACTCATACAATAAAATTAAAATAGTAAATTGATATTAGGTAACCTTGAAAAAGTCCGACCAAAAACTCACTCGGACGAAACGTAGGGTATTTGTCCGTGTATCTGATTGAAAGTCTTCTTTTTTGTTTTTTATTGAAGAAATAAATTCTATTTTAACAGCCAACAACTTTTTCAAAATCAAAGATTTGTAAGTATTTAGATTAAAGCAAATAAACTATCTAATCGCTGGACCACATAAGAAAACTGATGTCCAGTTTTCTTATGTTTACCCCTACTACTTTACCCCTCAAAATATTCTTACTGAACGAATAATATTTATAGTAACACATCATAAATATTAAGAAGCAGAAAATAAAATAACTAAATGCAACTAATATATAACGTGTCACTGATAACTTTGAGATTAATTGAGTTAAGAATCCTTAAGGCTCTACTTTTAACCCGACATATTAAAAAAGTAATTTACGTCACAGTAAATTGTGAATACTCCATCATATTAGATGTATCAAATTTAATTAACATTTTAATCAACTGCAATAATCGTAAACTAATTTACATACCTAGCTCGGAGCGAATGCTGGATTGAAAATGTACATACCTGCAAAGAAAATAAAAGAAAATTAGTTTAATTATTTTTATGACAAATTTATTACTTGGAATCACAATTTAAATGACTTGTATGACTCACAGCGGAATAAATTTATATAGGTAAATGGAATACACCCACTCGTTTGCATAATTTCTACCATGACAATAATAGTTCTAATAAATTAGATGCAGTGGAATAAGTGCATTATACGATATTTCATAATAGTGTTTATTAATATAATGGTACTTATACGGTGTACAATATCAAGGAAAAGTTATTTGACTTGAGGCTTGGGGCAATTTTAAATAGGGTTGTAATGATATACAACTGTATTTCTAGACTACAATAAAGATATATTGCTATAATTTATTCTCTGCGTATCTAATATTTCTGAATAAAACTTTACCTGCTTAATAAATAATTCAGTATCAAAAAATAATTTACCTATTTTGATTATATAGAAGTATAAAATTAAAGGGTTGGATTTGAAGGATTGGACTGGGGTTTGTTATGAAATATATATTTAAAATAAGAAAATCATTCTTGTGTATTTTTAAGTACTCTCATTAAAATATAAATGATATAAATTACTAGAAATAAAAAGGGGAATTCAATACTCATAAAAGACTTGATTGCGTTTTGCGGAATTTGATAATTAAGTACTTTTGATTACTCTTAAGACGTAGAATTGGTTTTCTTTACGTTTTAACCATAATCTAGGTATATTGATTTACTACAAAAACCACACATTGAACCTGCTTCAATTAAACTGCAAAAAAACATGATTTTCATATTCTTGGTCTACTAGAAATTCTTTAATTTTAAATAATTGTTTATGTTATAGTTTTTGTGTAGTTTGTCATGCTGGAAATACAATGAATGATATTTTTTAAAATTAAATATGCATAACTGATTTTACATTAATTTTTAGAAGTAGTAGTATACTCGTTAATTAATTGTAAAAACTTCGATGAAGATAAAAAACAATTATCGAATTTTACAATAACGGTGATATTGAATGGAGGAATGTAGATCCTATAACGAATTAAGTACACAAATTATAAGCATTCCAGTATATATTTCTCTTTTCGCAAAAACATAGACGGATGATTTAATAAAGAAGAATCATAGAAGTATAATAATGGAGGTGGAATAAGGTTAAGTATCGGATTTGTGGTGGAATCCTCAAATAATACACGTCTCGTCCCGTGAATTGAAACTATCGGAGAGTATTATCGAGTGCAGCAATAGTCTGGGTGACTTTTAAAGCGGATGTAGTGCTACGAGAGAGCAGTCGTCGGCGTCTTTCGCGCTCCGGAAGCGCTCTTTACGTGGATCACGGCTCAAGCTCGGCGGCGGCAGGACGAAGTGAGACGTCCTAGGCGCCCCCCGCCAACTTTCGCAAACCACGCCACGACAAGTTGACATAGGCGTCCCCAAAAGGATGCAATGGGGATATTTATGATGAATTATTTCATAATTAGGCATTTTACTACATTATCTATTTACTCTTTAACTTTATTATTTGAAAAATGGAACGTGGTCCATTTTACCAAATCTACGGCTCAGTTGGTTGACTCGTATATCGGTTTGCTCAGAAAGATAGGTTGACAAGCAATCCTGCGCACAAGCTAAGATGGAAAAATAGGGTGTCAATGTCAGAGATTCACCTGCTGTGCTTTTGACTGACACCCTAACTAACAAGGCTAACAGACTTCTGTCATTCTTGTACTATATGGTACAATTTGGCCTCACTTACCCACAAATGTCAGACTTCCAGGCGAATCTTTGTGATATACTCGAAATAGTAGAATATATAGTAGAAAGAGTAGGTAGTAGTAAGTTTGAAACATTTTATATAGTGTTAGAGAACAAAGAATTGCTAATGCAAGTTACCTTATGCACTTACAGTTGATAAAAACAGTGCGCGGTGTACCATAACAAAACGTAGTTTTAAAATAAGAAGTGGATTGCAAATGTGGCATGAAATATACTGCAAGTCATTTAAAATAAGGAAATTCGGGAAAATACTTCCTATACTCGCTATAAACAGAAGTTTCTCCCTTTATGAGATAATGTTCAGAATGTGTTGAATGTAATTCAATCTCTCAATTTTAACCTCTAGAAACCCCTACAAGAAAATGTTCAGGTCCACGATATTTATGTAATTTATTTAATAAATATTAATGACTAATGCGTATAGAAGCATAACCATTATTATTTCTTTTATAATAGTCGAAGAGCCGGTGCCGTAAAAATGTACTTACTGCTTCTGTAATTTCTTTATATTTGATATTAAAACTGATACACAATAAATTAAATTTAATACTACATATAAAAATGCTGATTTTAAATAAAAAACCTGAACATTTAATCACCTTCTTATTTAAAATCGATTGAACTGTACCAAGTAAAGTGTAATTCATTATTTTAAGGTCATGACTGTAGTTGATTTTTTACTACCACGCTACCAACTCAAAAACAATAATTTTATTTAATGATTGCGGTATGTAATGACGTTGCACATTGCTCAGGTCAATTCCATTTCTTTTGGTGGCAAATTTGATCCGTATATCAAGGGTCTCGCGTATGGTTACCATTATCATGCTGAACAATTCTATGCCGTATTTAATAAATATTTCTCATTTGGTCGTTCACAATCATAATAAAAGACTAAAAATGTTCACGTCCGAGAGCTTCAGATTTTCAGCAATAGACTGATTATCCTATTTTCTTAATTTTTAGAGATATACATATTGATCTTTAATTATTACAAGTGATTTCCGAACTCTTAGTCTTTTACTCAGTAACTCAATGAGTCTACCAAAAATTATGGAGGAATCAAAAAGTTTGCCAAAGCATTTAGCAAAAAATTTAGGACTAAGTTGTGACAGTCTAAAATACATCCTGTTTACTAAATTTCATAAAATTGTACTACATATCTATATTGGAACGTAATCTTGTACCCATATCTGCTTCAAGTTGGGGAAAAAAATAATTAAGAGTCTTGAGATAGAGATAGAGAATATATCTATAAGAAGCTTTATATTGCAAATCCATTGATCTGTACGATGTGTGAAGCGTAATTCATTATTTTAAAGTCGTGCTGCAGTTGACTTTTTACCACTTTCTTAGATTTAAAGAAAGGGCTTAAACCTTTTTACATCACTAAAGTAAAGAGACTTATTTTTTATATCATTAGCTCCTAGTAAATGATTAAATATGCCCTTAAACTTCCTCAAACAAATACTCGCAAATACTAGTTTGGGCTGGTATAAGGAATAATGACGGACAATATTTTAACGGTTGGTTATGGCTATATATGCGTATGGTTGGTTATTCTATCCCATTACCTAACAAATCTTTTCTATTTGGTCACCTCCGAAACCTTCAGGTTTTCGCCAATATAGCCACTACCATAACTCAGCAGGGCATTTTACTATAATTTTTATAACCTCATCAAAAAAATTTATTACTTACCAGGTTGGGACAACTCCAAAGATTTAAAAAATAAACCTACAATTAATAGTCCGTTTTATTGGTATGATGACATATGATTTTTGCTAGAAATTATATCTACTTTGGGGTATTTAGAATAGCTCAATGTAGTTGAAGTTTTACTGTATTTACTACTAAATTAGTAATTTTGGAATTACTCCAGCGTGGCAGGCTGCAGACATGTTTCAACTTTTATTTTAAAAATACAAGTTTTATCTATTTGTATAAAATATTTCACATAAAGCTAACTGAAAAGATGACATATTAGAATAGATATGGTAGTTCATATAGTTATAAACAATATACCTGCCGTGGAAGCTTGGTGTAACCGAAATGATATAAACAAAACTCACAGATTCAGTTACCCCTTCCACTAACAAGCTTTATATTGTCCTCTAAAATATTCAAAGTAGAAAAAATATAATAGAGTAACAAAGAAATGAAAAGGTGGAAAGGTGTTCCTGTGACTAGTTTTATGTCTTTCTTTTCGAACGAAGCTAAGCTATATATTTCCTTTGCCAGGTACGCCTCTGCCAGTTTTACTTTCAATACTTGCCGCTTTTCCCGGATTACGAAGCTTAAATCGGCGGAAGTGCTATTTGCGTCTACAGAGGTTATTACAATCTTATACCCGCTCCAGTATCTGGGTTACAGGATGCTGCCTCAATGATACTCTGCTTCAGTTTATCGCTCAAAAGAAAGTGAGAATATTCCCTACGCTCTGTGCTTGATCAAAATCAGAACCATGGAAAATAAAGGAAGTATTTTATTCTATTAAATGGACTGACAGAATCAAAGTTAAAAACATGCATTTTGATTCAGTACTGTACCTACTATTTATAATAAATGACCAAAAAAATTACCAAATTGGTTACCCATTTCATTAAATATATTTCATTTAAGACTTTAGACCACTAAATAATATGTTTTAATGAAATAAATAACATCAACTTTTTATTTTTCCTTCAGTGTTCTTAAAGTTTTTAGAAATACTGTAAAACATAAGTAAATCATTTTTACATTAGTTCAGACCAACTAAAGACCGGATCTTAAGTATGGTTTTTTATCAATTCGGCTTGTAATTTATTATCAGTACAGCCCAAGGTAAACTATATGGATAATATAAATATAAATCCTTATTCAATGTTTTTTTACAATGTTTCTGAAAATGAAATATTAAACTCTGTGAACGCGTTGAAAAATAAAAATAGTTCTGGGGAAGATGAAGTTCCAACATCCTTGATTAAGAAATGTATACAATATGTTTTGGAGCCTATACACTTTATTATAAATAATTCATTATCATATGGAATTTTTCCTGACAACCTGAAACTGTCTTCGGTTAAACCTTTATATAAAAGTGGAGATCCTGCTGCCATGGAGAATTATCGCCCAATAAGTTTGTTACCAGCTTTCTCAAAAATTTTTGAAAAGGTTGTAACAAACAGAGTAACAAATTTTTTCAGGGAGTTTCAACTGTTCAGTGTTTCACAGCATGGGTTTTTGAAGAATAGAAGTGTTGAGACAGCTGGGTGGGATTTTTAGTGCCATCGAAAATGGGTTTTTGACCTTAGGCATATTTCTAGATTTATCAAAAGCATATGACTGCGTGGATCATGAGATATTGCTTAAAAAAATGTATAATTATGGTATCAGAGGAAACTGTTTGCAGTGGTTTCAAACATATTTAGAAAATCGAACACAAATGGTTAACATTGATTTCGATGGAATAACTGTAAAGTCATCAAAGCAAAGTGTTAGACAGGGAATCCCTCAGGGTAGTATACTGGGCCCTTTGTTGTTTAATATTTATATTAATGACTTGGGTTCCAATTTTGATGACAAACCGCATAAAATTTTAAGTTATGCTGATGATACAACTCTGATTATAACCAGCAAAACTTTACCTGAATTAGAGTATGAGTCAACAGAATGTTTAAAAAATGTTAATAATTGGCTTCAACGAAATAAACTCGTGTTAAATGAAAATAAAACAAAATACGTGCTATTTACTTCAAATAGATCAAATAATAGAGTTTCAACCCTATATATAAACGACACATATATATCTCAATTCAGTCACAAAATTTTTGGGTATTTTTGTTGATTCAACACTGAACTGGATAGATCATATAGATGATTTAACGAAAAAACTTAACAGCCGATGTTATAGTATGAGAGTAATAAAGCCATATGTTTCACAATCAGTTTTAAAACAGTATATTATTCAAGTTTCTTGTCAAGGATGAAATTTGGAATTTTATTTTGGGGAGCAAGCACCAGTATATACAAAGTTTTTGTTATCCAGAAACAAATTATACGTTTGATAATGAATTTGGGGTTTAATAGCTCATGTAGGAATCAATTTCGAGCATTTGGATGTCTGACCACTATAGGGTTATACATATATGAATGTTTATTGTTTAATTTTAAGTATAAAGGAAAATTCAACGATTTTATATCAAAGAAAAAATATAATTTTAGGAACAACAATTGTCTGTTTCCACACCATAAGTTAAGTAATACTGAAAGGGGCCCTTCTTACGCGGCTTTAAGATTTTTTAACGTCTTGCCTGAGAGTATTAAGAAAATTGTTTATTTTAAAGTTTTTAAACGTGAGATTTTTAAATTGATAGTAGATATAGAACCTTATACAGTTGCCGAATTTTTAGATGCATTTTAGTATTGTCATGGTTTTATATTGTTTCGATTATTTACAACACTTACCTACTAGTTTTATGTACGATTGTATTTTATTTGAATGTCTTTGATTTTATGATGTATTTGTATTTTTGGTTATACCGATTTTCCCGACTTTGTTTCAACCCACTTTTGTATTACACTGTGTGGCAGTTTGAAATAAATATTATTATTATTATTATTATTATTATCACCAAGTATCATTAAGTAAAGGAAATCAATAAATCAGTTAGTCAATATAGAGAGGTTCTTTTAAATATTTCAGTCTATCAGCATCACAGGTCATAATTAAATTATCTGACATTTGAACTGACATTCTCGGACTTTCTCAAAACCAATATTTATTTGATCAAGTCCCTAGCTCAGAGTTTAGTGGCTTGATCTAGTGACTAAATGGTGGTTAGGGCTTACCAACTTAGGTAATTTTTAAGGCGCTGTTGTGGTCGACTGAATAATAATATGCCAGCTCCTCTCTCACCACACAAGTCGTTGAGATATTATTATATTATTTAAATCAATTTGGAAGTGAACTGAGATGATAAGGTTAGTTTTCTAAATATAATTCTGATGAATCGTTTTTAAGATATATACCTACTTATGGATACATAATTATATTGATGCCAAAATTTATTTTAACTTTATAAATTGGGTTGATCCATCTCGATTAGACCTCCATAACAGGACTCTATTCTACACGAAGAAAAAAATTTGGCAGATTTTTCTCTTAGCACTTCAATGGCTCTCTATTGGTTTGTTCCGCTACAATCAGTCCAAAGAGTGACAGTAAGCAATACTGCAATTATGCTCTATATTAAAGGTGTCCTTACACTCTTGAATCGTTCATTTTGTATGACTCATTCGATTGAATGTATCGTTTAATTCGTTTTCCCACTAAGTTTTATGATTTATCAAATTGAATACTTTGTTTGATAAACAGATGCACTCGGATTGTGATGCAGAACGTTCATTTCACCTCGGTATTGTCAGTACAGTAAAATATTATTAAACAAAGTTGACACATGTCTAGCCACAATTCATTCGTTAATCCGATGTGCCGTATGTGATGTGACTTTTAGGGTCAAAGAGTCACACCGATTCATTAAATGAATCAAGTGAATCGATCCAATCGAATCGAATCGAATTCAATCGGATTGGCGATTTCTGTTACGCATTAGACTGCTGCGCCCGATCGTAGACTTTGGCTAGATTCATGACCGGACTAGCGGGCATTGAACGGACGAATAATCTTTTCAAACACCCGGAGATAAATAAATAACAAAAAAAAATAAATATAAAAAAAATATTTAAATACAAGTGGTAATAAAACTCCAGCGGGTGGATGATATTTCCTTTAGCTACAAAATAGGTCTCTGCTCGCTTGACGTTTGTCCACTCTCATGGTTGAGGTGTAAGGGCTATCTTTTTATGCATTAGAGATAAAAGAAATATCGCTGGCTTCACGGAAGTTTTAATATGGCCTAAATGTTTTAAAAACGGCGTTCAAAATATAGGACCGCTTACAACTCGACCTTTCTTTAATGTGGTCGAGATCTAAAGCTGAAATGAAACGTGTTAGTATGGAATAGTTTTACAACTTAATTTTTATTGTACCTATCTGGTCAACCAAGACCAAACTACACTGAAAACATCTAAACTACACTGAAACGTTTTACTAAATTTATTCAATGCAACTTGAAATATTCTGAGGACTTTTCCTTATGAACAACAGTACATTGTTCTAGAAACAGTTACTACTGTTAATAAGAAACTCTGCACACCTATGACATTTTAAATATCATATGAATTTTAAGTGTTAAGGCGAGAGTAGACGGGCATTACAAAACCAGGATGTTTCATCCTGGTTATTTCATTTAACAGAAAGGTGGAGACGGCTGAAGTTACGTTAAACGCGAACAAAGTGCTAGGGAAGCACATGAACCGCAAATCGTCCGTGTAAACAATAGCTCGTGATTTATTTTAAGTAATGAACAAGTTTTGGACTCAGAGTTGCCAGCTTAAGGGTAGTCTCCAATTTGTTGTTTTCATGCACAGTAAAGTTTGACTCACTTGTGAAGCCAAGTACTCTAAAAACTGAGGACGTTTTTAAGGTTAAGAAAACATACAAGGGGTCCAAAATATGAATTCAGCGTAAGGAACATTTAAATGTTATTATTACGAGTATTTAATTTTAGTATTAGTATATGAATAAAAAGATTAGGCGATATTAAACATTATGTAATTGTACATATTCATTTCTGTGTACATCCAAAATCTTTATTTGGGAGTTAAGCATATCCATTTAAAATGATGGCATGTTTGGCAAAAGACACAAGGTGGGTGGTAGGTACTTAAGTATTCTTGATGAAGATGGAAAAAACCGATAAGTAGTTCCGCGTTTTTCAAGAACAATAATGTTAAGGTATGGAAAAATCAATTATTTCAATATTGAAATATCCATAGATTACAAAATAAATGCGTGTGTAATATAGAATGTGGAGTAGCATTCAAACTTTAATTATAAGCACTACATTTTTGTTATAGTGTTGAGCCGCAAAATTTCTATGGAAAAGATAGTAATTTAGAAAAGTAATAGCTTTACAATATGTGGTTTTCGATAATTCTCCAGAAAACTTCCTCTAGATCATTAATTTTTTTGTGTTTGATTGTTATGTCACTTTCGCTTGTGTGGGGAGTGAACATTTTTTTTATATATATAAAAAACCTAGGTACCTACCAAAATGGAACATCTGGGATATTAATTCGTATTTTGGGAACTTCTAAAACGAGAAATATACGATGTTTATAATAACGAATTAATACATAAAGTATTCCATTGAAATATGATATATGTATTTAACTCTATCTATAACAGTGTTAAAATCATTTAAAGATATTTGAGTATTTTATATGATCAGATAAAGGCATAGTTAACTTCGCACTTTTTTAATATCAAAGTTATTATGCTTCAAAATCGAATGGTACCATAGTAGGTACTTAATAGTATAGTAGGTACTTAATACTTTTATTAGATTTTCATTAACATTTTTCTCCAGTTCACATTATTCAGTTGAAGGAAATAAAAATGAATTTAGAACTAACAGGCATATTGCAGGACAAAAATTGATAATTGTTCCAAAATTACTTGCTGGAAAAATTCCAACTGGAATATTTTACATAAGCGAATTGGGACAAGTACAAATTTGGCGAAATACAAAATATTTGTGACGCCTGAGAACGACCTCTGTTTGCATTTCACCCGATGCAGGTGCAAGCAATCACATCGTATTGCTGATAATTTCAATTGATTCCATCATTGTTTCATTTGGGTTCAGTGTATGATGTCGTGATAAATGTTAAAGTTAAAACTGACTCGCTTAATGATATTGTGTTGCGAGTCTGTTCCTCTTTGTCTCTCTAATTAGTTTCAAATTAAATATAGATGGAACGTTTCATAATTTTTATTAAAGATTGGTATCGCATTAATAATAGGTCGACCGAGGGAGTGCCGCCAAACGGGGGGTATAAATATATAAATACATTTGATAAATGACAAGATAAGGCGGCGCATTAAAATTATAAATGATTGTATTTATTTTCTAAAAAGAAGACTTAAAATGGAATTTTGTTATATTTTGTTATAAATTATCATTTTTATTGCACCGTAAACCCTAATCCAAAATTTATTGCGAGGAATATTAAATTATTTCGTTGGATGGAGGATAATAAATATAAGATATTAAAGCTAAAGACTCGAACGTTTTATCTTCGTATATTTTTATTTTATAAGAAAGGCGATATTCATCGTTCAACATCCGCACATAAAGTTTGGCTATTAAAGATACAAGTTTATAATCTTTCCATTTTATATTGCGTCTAATAGCTTCACTCGCGGCGCTGCTCGCTTCATATTTTGGGAACTTTTTATTGCTCCAATTTTGCTAATATCAAATAAACTAAAATGTTTCCTATCTAAGACCCGCGCGCGGAATATTTTCTCTCATTGTTATCGGTTTAAATCATCTATTTTCTTATTCAAATGCACATCGTTTTCCAACTAAAGCTTGCACACTGTTCAATGAAATTACAGATTAACTTATTTCTCATTTTATTCTACAAACATTATATTCTATATTCTATATATTGAGTATTACTTTCTTAAAGAACCATACAATAATTTGTATTTTCAGACTACACTCTTAAGCTGCGCGCGATTTCAATAATATTTTTCTATCAGCTCAAATATTTTTTAATGTACAAAGTGTTTCACTTCTTGCATTTAGACTCCTGTAAAAATCTAATGAACAGCACGATTTGGATGATTATTTTTTTATGAATAGAAATGCCTAATCTGTACTCCTACAATCTAGTACGGCGGTGAGGTTACCATTCCACGGCCTGCTATAATTTTTTTTCGACGCGATTTTTCGGAAAATCATATTAGCGATTTTTTTACGGAAAATCTGATAACATAGCATTATGCAGCGCCCTCTAAAACCTAATATCCCGAGTTGTGTCAAATTCTCAGATAGAATAACTTTTCTATAGAACTTTCAACTTTCAAAATTACGAAATTATTATTTTAATTTAAACGTGCAGAAGGCTTTTGAAATAAATGAAAACTAGATGACTACATAAATGCAAAAAGAGATATAGGCAATATCCTTACAATTGTAAAATATTTAAAACTGTGCTGAATTGTTGTATCCAAAATGTCAAAAAAAACATCAAAAACAATTACGAAAAATTAATGTTACATTTAAATAATTCAATATTAAATAAAACTTATTTCATGTAGGCAACTAAATTTTATCTCTTTCCATTAACACCCCTCCCCCATCATGTTTGCATACAACTTTCCATTCCTTTGTTGTTATTTTTTTTACATATTTGATGAATGTTGGATCCTCCCTTCTACGAATATTTCTGCTGTACACTTTCTGTTTTGGTAAATCTACAAAAAGTTCATACAACTTGATGAGGAGTTATTAGAAAGAGATAAAATTTAGTTACTTGAGATAATTATTTTTTTAAATAAATTACTAGAATGAAATGTTACTATATTTTGAAAAATATCAACTTTTCGTAAAAATTTTTTCGGTACAACAATTCCTACTAAGAGTTTTTATAGTTTTTCGCATTTGTTTTTGATTGTCTTTTTGACATTCCGAATTTAAGAATTCAGTACAGTATCTATTGCTTTTTTCAATTGTAACGATATTAAGTCTCCTTTTGTATTTAGTTATTCGGTTTTCATTTATTTTCAAAGCTTTCTGCGTGTTTAAACTAAAATAATAATTTCGTAATTTTGAAAGTGGAAAGTTCTATAGAAACGTTAATCTATCTGAGAATTTCACGTAACTCGAGATATTTGGGCTTTACAGAGCGCTAAATGCTGTTGTCAGATTTTCTGTAAAAAAATCACTAATATAATTTCTCGAAAAATCTCGTCGAAAAAAACTTATAGCCGGTTGTGAAATGATAACATCACCGTCTTACTAGGTTGTAGAAGTACATATTTATAAAAAAATTAGGATCTAAATCGTGCTCCTCAATAAATTTTTACAAGGGTGTGAGGTAAGAAGTATACACACTGTAGGTATATCCACTTCATTAAAATGTTTAGAGGGCAATTTGAGCAGCTCGAAAACGATAGATATAGAAGATAGAAAAAACGATAGAAAGATATATAAGAACGCGTTTTGCATCAATCTTATTTTAAGCACAAAAGCTCTATCTCCAAGGCCCGTCCAGATTATAAAACGTGTACAACTATATTATATAACAATATTTTGTAACATTGTTATATAACTTAAGATGTAGACATAACTTCTCTAGTTTTATAAGATCTATAGTTGAAAGTAACACAGCATTCACAGTAAACTAATCTTATTCAAACCTGTTTTCAAGTCTGAGCGTGTTTGCAACACGTCGTAAAACGAAGCTATATGACGTTCTTTAATATTTACTTCTTCCAAAGCGATAACATATAACATATTGTTAGACACACAAAATATTGTCATATTTTGCTGAAATTCGTATAACGTTGTTATAAACGTTTTATAACGTTGTTATAAAACAGTGTAATATTAATTAATGTATGTGGACGGCTTTAACTGGTTCCCGAAAACCGAAAGTTCACTAATTTCAAGCATGATACAATAAAGCATTATTATTCCTTATTATATCATGATTATCATTATATTATATCATGATTATATCATGATTATCATTATTATCATTATTATCTCCTTATTATATCATGAATTTCAGGCATGCGGCAGTTGATTAGATTCTATAGTGTGTTTGCACAAAAGGTTCACCTGTTACAGGAAAAAGTAGCAATACATTCAAAATCAGGATGATATATTACCCTAATCGTGTATATTGCCATCTTGAAATTTTATAAGTACAAAAGTGACAAAATTATAGTACTTACATTAAGTGTCTTATAAAATTTTAAATGCACTGAGCATGTAGGAGGATATAACCAAGCACTGCTGCAATTAATAAGCACACAGCTGAAACTAGGAAATCTATATGTATTATATTTCTATAGTTTCTGAATAATTAAATCACAAATTGCATTTGAAATATAATTCTATCGCATGACTGGTTATGGCCAAGTTAATTAATTTTCCAGGAATGGTACCCCGTCAGTTTAATTAATAATGCATAAACTAATATAACAAAATTCTATAACAAAGTACAAAGTTGTGGGAGAAGTAGATTCAGAGAAATTGTTTTTAATATTCTTTCTTTAACGTTCGCATTATTAATTCGTTTTTTGCTTACTTGCCAATTTAATTTTTGCAATGCTACGGCAAAATCGAAACGAGCCCCCGGGGGAAATGTAAAATAATTATGAACGACGAAATAAAATCTAATAAATAAATATCAGAATATTTCAATTTACTTTAATTCGTTCGAAATGAAGGAAAAGTATTTACGTGGATAGGTTGAGTTATTATATTTGTGGATGGGCAAAAAGCCGAGCTCCGGGCCTTTGATTTAATTTAATCTGCGAAGAAATATTAGTTTTACTCCAGAAAGGTTTTCTCCGTTTGAAGTAATAGCTCGGTAGGTAGATAGCAGCGTGCAATATTTACGACTTGAACTAAACCATTAGACTTAATATATTTATATTGTTATTTATAGTGGTTTCTTGGAAATTACGGGGAGGAATGGCGGAGCTCGGCGTCGCTCGCGTGCTTTAACCGGACGCTGAAATAACCGCTGAAAACCTTTCAGCCGGCGCTGTAATCATCGTGGCGATATATTTAAATATATACTCATTTCTACTTAATTAGATGCCGTGGTCTTTGTTTTAACGATGGAGGTACGAAAATAAACGTGAATCTTATCGATTCAGTTTTCTATATTTAATTAACAATAAGAAGGCTTTTATTTGCTACCTCTAATTTATAACAAAATACATTTCTCTTCAGGATCGTAATAATTTTTCCACCTTGGTTATTGGAACTAGACGTTAAGATTTATAACGCTTCGGCTTTATTTAGTCCTCCTCTGATGGGCTGGTGAATAAAATAAGTTAAACGTAATGTATTGGAAAATGTTAACCCTACTTGTACATGATGAAAGTTAATACTTGAATCTATTTATTTAACAAAGTCTATGGCGTTATACATAAAACATGTGATTTCGTTGATGGTAGTAGTATGGGGCGGTCAAGACCTAGCAACAGCCACAAGCGGGCCCTTTTTACCTACTCCGTCACCTCTTCCCTCGTCGAATCTTCTCGACCTTCTAATGTAGGTCAAAATATCGGTCGATTCAAGGGAACTAACCTCTTCCTCTTGCAGCTCCCCGGCCTCCCAGACGTTGTGTCTCAGTCTGCCGAAAGCCGCGCATTCTGCCAAGAAGGGTTACGTCGTCCTCCCCGCACTTTGGGCAGATAGGGTCTCCCTCAACACCCATCAATGATAGATGTCTTCTAAGCCTGCAGTGACCTGTCAAAACACCACCAACTGGTTTAGAGCCTTCCGGCTACGATTTAACAGCCATACCGTCTTGGTCTTGCTTGGCTCAACTATAAAGTTGCGAGCTTGTTTGTCTACAGGTCCCACTCCTTCTCCAGTGTTTACTTAGTGTCTCATGAGCCCAATCATTAAGAGCCATGTTGACCTGCCTTCGTGTAATGGCTAAAATCGGTTCTTGTCCCTGGCTGGTTGTGGTCCCTGAGATCCGAGTCGGGCCAGGTCATCGGCCCATTCGTTCCTGGGATTCCGCTATAACCTGGTACCCACACCAATTTTACCTCTTTTCCTCTGGCCAACTCCTCCAGGGTATCCCCGCACTCTTGGACAAGAGGGGATCTTGCCCTTGGAGATGCTAAAGCCTTTAAGGTCGCCTGACTGGTGGAGCAGAAATAAATATTTTGCTCCGTACAATTCCTTACTTCTTCCTTGTTTGCTGCCATTAGCATAGCAGATACTTCAGCCTGGAAGACAGTGGCATACGAACCCAGTGCAAAGCTTTGCTGCACGCCCCTGTCCTCTACATAAATTCCTGCCCCTGAGAATCTGTCCGCCACTCGATTTCGTTGATAAATTAATTTGTATTTTTTCTAGATAAAATATTTATTATACATATCGACTCAAATATTGCTGTTTAAAAATAATTTTATTATAATGGCTTTATTGATTTCGATGTTATTCAAAAAACAAACTACATACCTACTCGTGTTTCCATTTTGCATTTTTGCGATGATAGGGTAGGCAACCAAATCCTAAGACATGTTTTTACGAAATTATTTATATTTACAAAAAACAGGCTACGCCAATGATCTCAAGAAATTAAAACAATTCTTCATTAAATCTGATATTTGTCAATATAAGAAATGAGATATCGATTAGAGGTATCGTGGGAATTTTTATATTCTGCGTGTTCTTGTAATGAATGTCCCATAATGTCCCTACCGATGAAATATGTTGAAAATATATGGAAATAATGCTAAAATAAGGTGTATAAATGAAATAAAATACAAAAATATTTGTATGACGAGCATCGTCTGCTAGAGGGAACTTTAAGTTTCTCTATGCTAAGGTTTTTAGATCATGCAAAAGCAACATTACCTAACGTCGATATCGAGTAACTGCAACTTTGTAAAACATAATGTTGACCTTTGTAAAAGTTCATCATGACTGCTATTGGTTCAAATAATACTATTGTTTTATTGTCTTTAATCAATACATTAACACACAGCGCCAGGTTGGCATTTTCATTTCTTTTACTGGAAGGAGACATGGCAAGAGAGGATAATAATATTAAATACAATTTTAAGTATTAGTATGCATTGCAGGTGAAATACCTACATCGTTATTTTTGTTTCAGTTTAATTTCATAGTTAATGGTGGTTTAGTTTCAAGTTTTGCAATATTTACAAAACAACAACAACAACAACAACAACAACAACAACATACTATGAAAACATTCAAAATTAAAGGAAACGCTTAAAATGCGAATTTCTTCTTTTTAAGAGGGCATTTATATACTTATTGTTAAGTTCAGTTCTATACCCATAAAATCAAATAGAAGTATATTAAATATAGCTACAAGTGTGATACGTGAAATACCACAATTTCCATGATGTCGAGCGTAATATTTGTTAGATCAAGATAATATTTTTTTTTGGGAAATTTTCTCCATTGTGCGTGTTTTAGTTTAAATGATATAGAATATCATCAAAGCAAAAATAGTTTCGCGAAGTTTACGTACAAAACGAAATGCCAAATTTGTGGAAGTAGTATGATGTGGATTGTATTTACTACTTTGTACGGGGTGGGCCGTATAAGAGTGCGTATCCCCTTATCTCAGAAACTATGTGAGATAGAAAAAAAAGTTTTATATAAATGTTGTTTGCGTTAAAGATGTCGGAGATAATACTTTTTTTAAGTGCCACACCCTATATATTATTATATTTCCAGAAAGCCCTTCTAAAGACTAGTTCAATGATATATAATATGATAGGTCTGATGCTCACCGTTTCGGAGTTATTGAGTATTATCTTCGGGAAATAGTCAGTATTAAAATCCCACATTCTGAGGATAATCATTCAGAAACGATGTCCCAAACCCATCATATCATATATCTCTGAATTTGTAGATAGAAGGGCTTTCTATAAATGTAACAATATACAGGGTGTTCCATTTGAAAAAATCGTGAAAATTTATGATTTTCGAAATGTGGCAACACGGTAAAATTTTTTTTTTAAACTGAATATTGAGTAATTACATAATAAAGTAAATAAAATTAGAATTCTCTTGGCGCAAGTTGATGCTCAAAAACTTAATTATTAACTTTTCTAGCACGATTTTAATATGGACTATTTCCTGAAGATAACAGTTAATAGCTCCGAAACGGTGGGCTACAGACCCATCATATTATATATCGTTGAACAAGTCTTTTGAAGAGCTTTTCAAAAATGTAATAATATACAGGGTGTTCCATTTAAAAAAAGATAAGTTTAGTTCATCACCCTGTATATTGAAGAGCTACAAATATAACTATATTAAAAAAAATACCGACATCTTTAACGCAAACAACATTTATATAAAACTTTATTTTCTATCTCACATAGTTTCTGAGATAAGGGGATACGCACTCTTATACGGCCCACCCTGTACTTCTGTCACTGTTTGTAGAGAAAAAGTGACTCACCCTGTACATCTATCGCTTGTTGATGCACAGCTAAAAGTACGAATTGTGCTTTATTGAGCTAGTCAATAAATATCCTGTAAAAACACGAATGAAGAGAAATTGTGAGAAATTTATTTAATTAAACCATTTCAGGATCTCCCCCAGATTAGAAACGCTAAAAGCGGCTCCTAGAGATGTGCCATACATCACGCCGAAACTTGTGGCCGTGAGGATCTTAATCGCGACACATCAACCCTATTACACCGTAGAAGTTCACCCCATCGCCTTCAATCACAGTCGCTTTTTCGCTACACCAAGAGACTCTGTCTAATTCCAAGATAGTAATGGCTCAGGGCGAGGCGAATTCGATGGGATTTTATGGGAACTTGGATACGTCTAGAGATACGAAACTACTATGAACATCTTTCGTGAACAATTCTCACATTCAGCTGTGAATTCGAAAAATCCTATATTCTTTCACTTGGTGTATAAGTTTTAATGGTGAATTTTATGGTTATGGAGACTTGATCAAAGTTTTTTTGTAATAAAAATTATAGTTATAGACCAGTAAAATACAGGGTGTCCACCTAGTGCGCGTAAGTCCAATATCTGGGTTAATAAAAGAGATAACTTAATTTTTTTTTCTACAGGGTTGTCTAATATCCCGAGCTGCACAAAATGAAAATATATTTACATATTCAGGGTGTTCTGTTTTTCCTGGACAGGTACCAACTTCGTTTTTCTAAATGGAAATATATATTTTTTATTGCTTTTTCGAACTAAACCCTTGATTTTAGTAGGACTTTCATCAGCCTTCCCTATACCTAACTTAAACTGTTTTTGAAATATTGACGGGTGAATATTGACATTTTTGCAACTTTGACACCCTGTAAAATCTAAACGGTTTGAGATCAAGCAAAACGGTTTGCACATTCCTATCTTAACTTTTCATAAGCTATCGTTTGGTACTAATTTCAAATTTATACAGGAATAAAAAATTTTCAAAATTTTCAGAAAATTTTAAATTTTTGGATACTTCTGAAATTAGTACCAAACGATAGCTTATGAAAAGTTAAGATAGAAATGTGCAAACCGTTTTGCTTTATCTCAAACCGTTTAGATTTTACAGGGTGTCATAGTTGCAAAAATGTCAATATTCACCCGTCAATATTTCAAAAACAGTTTAAGTTAGGTATAGGGAAGGCTGATGAAAGTCCTACTAAAATCAAGGGTTTAGTTCGAAAAAGCAATAAAAAATATATATTTCCATTTAGAAAAACGAAGTTGGTACCTGTCCAGGAAAAACTGAACACCCTGAATATGTAAATATATTTTCATTTTGTGCAGCTCGGGATATTAGACAACCCTGTAGAAAAAAAAATTAAGATATCTCTTTTATTAACCCAGATATTGGACTTACGCGCACTAGGTGGACACCCTGTATATATTTTTTGTTTTCTGAAGACAAACACATAGTAACACTAACACTATAGGTCCATTCGTTTGCTCGAAAAGTGTAGCATTGAACTACGCTAATTTCAGAATTCCATTCGTTTGTCACTGTTTAGGGATGTGACTTACAACCAGCGCCTCATATCAACGTGCATAAGGTGTATATTGCACTGACATAAATCAGCTGATGAAAATGTAGTGTAGTGCACACTGGTGCACACTACACTAGCCGGTAATCGAACGGACCTATTGTTATTCATAAATATAGGGATATACAGGGTGTTAGTTAAATATGCGGCAAAAATTCAAGAGGTTATTCTTTGGACTATTCTAAGGATATTTTATCCTTTGATGATTTTTGAAAAAGCGCTTTGTTGCGAAGATATAGGGCGAAAAAAATTTTCAACAAATAACAATTTTTTACTAAAAATTACATGTAACATTTCTGAACCTACAAGAATTGTTCAAAATGGCTACTTACAGCTCGGATGCAACCATCCAATTTTCTCCTCATAGACTCCCGAACTCTTTCAAAAACACCAGGGTCGTTTCTTATTGAGTTACACCCAGCAATTATCCCATGTCTTAAATCGTCCACATCTTCCACTGGCCTAGTATAAACTAATGACTTTAGATGGCCCCATAGGAAATAATCCAGGGGGTTTAGTTCAGGCCATACGTGAGGTCCACCTCGACCAATCCAGCGATCTCCGTTTGTTGCTGTTAAAAACTCTCGAGCAACTACACTAAAATGAGGTGGTGCACCATCATGCATAAACCACATTGCCTGTCTCGTAGCCAAAAACTTGGGGTATACTTCGCCGGTAAGTCTTCCTGGTAGAAATACCGGTCCAATTAGCCAGTCACCCACAAATCCAACCCAAACGTTCAACGAGAACTGATGTTGAAACCAATCTTCACAAATCTCATGTGGATTTTCGTCAGCCCACGCATGGTTATTGTGGAAATTCCTTATTGCAAAAGCCATTGACAAAATGCAATACGTGGAGCAAACTCCGCAGGAACAAATTATCTCTCAGAATCTTCCAAACAGTCCAATTACTTACATTCAAAGTATTTGCAATTCTTCGCGTAGAAGTACCTGGATCTTCTTCTATCATGTCCAGCACATTCTCTTCTACGTCTACCGTTCTTATAGTCCTTGGCCTTCCTGGTCTTCAACTTCGCTTCAATGTTCCCGTTTCTAGAAGACGTTGATGAATATTTTGAAAGATTTTTCTATCGGGAGCAATGATGTTAGGAAATCGTTCAATGTACAGTCGCCTAGCTTCTAATGCATTGCCATCAGCAAATCCATAAATAAAATGCATGTCAGCCATCTCGGCATTCGTAAAGCGAGCCATCATAGACGACTTCACTAACCACGGTTTACACGTCAACTAGCCAAACGTCAATCAATCTTAACAAATGCGACACATACAAACTACAAAAACACAACATACAAAAACATACAAAATGATCACTCCGAAGTATCACGGGATGTTGGTAAGAAAAAACAACCCCTTTTTCTTACATGTCTTTTACTTGATACGTCCAGTGTAGTACACCATACTTTTATTTCACCTACATTAATAATGTGAAAAATACCAAAATTGGATTTGTTGAAAATTTTTTTCAACAAAGGATAAATCATCAAAGGATAAAATATCTTTAGAATAGTCCAAGGAATAACCTATTGAATTTTTGCTGCATGTTTAACTAACACCCTGTATATTGTTTTATAAATTCACGAAGCTTTTATATTTGAACAAAAACAGCTTCTGGCATCCATTGGTTTTTACATCAGCTCCCGTATAGCCTAAATAAAAAAAATATATACAGTATAAATACTCTCCAGTACTTAAGATGTTTTTAAATGTCAACATACTGCTGTATGTATTCTTTCTATAGTTTTTAAATACGCTAAACATCATGAGAATGCTCTATAAAGTCAGTAAAAATATATCGGGTGACTATAAGAAAAAATACATTTATAGTCCACCCGCTTCAGATATGAAGATTTATGCAAAGTGTGAAAAACCACTAATATTAGTCTAAACGTGTAAAACAAACGAACATACCCTCTTCCAGATTCTATAGTTTATTTAGAAAACCAAACTTAAAAAGGTGCTATTAGTTTTTCCAATTTGTAGTGTTTCCTGAAAATTCCTGAAATTTCCACAAATCAACATCCACATATTTCCATTATCCACATCCAATGAAAAATCCACACAATTTCCGTCACAATTTCCTGTACTATACAATGTTTAATTAGGGATACATGCAGTGTGGCACCTCGACAATACGCTCCGGTCGAAATTTCGATCCCCCAGAATCCCCAAACCTTGTTTCCGTCACATAGAGGCCGAATTCCTACGCGGAGACACTTGTTGGAAACTTGTAAAATCCACTCTCTCTCCATCCGGTTTATTGGGGCCGCAACCTTGAGGATTTTTACTACCACGAGCTTCCCGATTGATGTTCCCTTCCCAACTGGCTGTAACAATATAACTTCCACTTGAGTTTTTCTCGAGTTCTGGGGCGTGGGTTTTATACACATATTTTTTGTGTTTCCGGGAAAAAGCCCATTCTTACAAAATCGGAAAATATACTCTACATCGAAATATACTGCAGTGCAAATCCCTTCTTTAATATTGTTTAATTCGTATAATGTAGGAAATATTGTTACTATAAGTTTACAATTCCTAAACGAAATTGCACGGGGTAACGAAATGCAACAATTCCAAATAACAGAGATACAAAAGTATATGAGATCCAATTTCTGTAATAAGCTGGTACTCTATAGATTATTTAAGATGTAAAAATTTGCGTAAAGAACTTTGTTGTGAAGAAAGAATTGTTTTGGATTTGTAAAAAATTGGAGAACCTTCTTTAGATCTTGCATTATCTAATAGAGACTTATCCGTTGATCAAGATGATTTCCGTTCATCAAAATTAAACGCAGTGTTAATTAATTAATGAGAGGTACAGTGAGATTTACTGATTGATCTATTTATCTTTGGTAAACTCTTGAAATTTACTCTCAAGTCAAATACCTAATATTGAGATTCCAGATAAGAATTTCATTGCTTAAGTAATTAATGTTATTAAATGAATATATAATATATATAAACAATAAAAGTAAAAAAATATACTTAAGTATATCTTTTTTTATTCTATTTCTTCTGAATGTACGTATATTGTTTGGTTTTCCTATAACAATTAAAATAAATGTATCTCAAAGTCAAAGGACTTATCCTCATGGAGAATATATATAAAACTGTCGAGTTAATAATGACTAACATTTGTTTTCTGAACAGTTAAAAATTATATCGGGGAAAGAAAGATGTGAATATTTAACTTATTCAAAAGTAAAATATGTAATTTTCTTATTAGTAGTACAGTTTTTAAATTTAATGGGGTACATCCACGTTTGCTTCTAGCAACGAACTTCATTAATTTAAATTTCTTAAATTAGCAGTTATTAAACTCATTACTACATATGTTAAATTTATTGCTGCGTTGTTATAACAGTAATACGTTGCTGTTTTCATTTCGGTATATAATATTATGGGCAATCGAACGTCGTGCGCGTTTCGACGGTAATTTTAAAATGAATCAAATATGCAAATAATAGATCTTGGATAAATTCATGTTTTATTTATGAAAGCAATATTTACTTTACTTGATTATTTTCACAAGAGATGTACGATGAGCAAAAATGTAACGACGTAAAAACACGAAAGCGTAGCTCCACATTGGGTAATCCGAATATGTTTAAAAACATCGACCGATGTGCATATATCTATGGCTGACTAATAAATTAAAGCAAAGGGTGGTTCCGCGGTGCAGGGTACAATCATTATTACTAATTATTAGTTAAATTGCGTGCTGTTTGTAATTATTCCTCCAAGTGAAAAATCGGGTTGCAATACCAGCCGACGTATACGCCGGTTACATTTGGTCATTCCGTTGCTCTGGATATTTCATTTGAACTCTTCGTTACTCCATATCATTAGAACTTGAGCAATAATAGAACATGCGAAATTTAACAATCGCGTGAATGTACCGAAATTCTACATATAAAAATGTAATTAAATTTTAAATTACACCTTATTTTCTTGTATCTTCATATCATATGTATCTACACTGTTGGCCACTCGAACACACCATAGAGCGAATAGGCGGCATGGGCAAATCAGCATGCGAATTGGGGTAATGCAGAGTGGAGCCATTCTTTATTTACTGACGAAACAAGATTTAATTTGTTTCACTCCGATAGCCGAATGTTAGTTTGGAGAAGGCCAAATTAGCGATATTTGGAGGAAAATATGGCCCCTCAAGAGGCATTTGGTGCAGGAGGTGTTACAGTGTGGGAAGGTATCATAAGAAATGGTAAAACCGAGCTATTCATTACCAACCAAACCGTTAACGCTACTGTTTATCAGGAGGAAATTTTGGAACCTATTGTTGTTCCTTTTGCTCGAAATTACGGCCCAGAATTTCTATTGGTGTATGACAACGCTCGACCTCACAGAGCGCGAAGGATCACAGAGTTTTTGCAGGCACAGAACATCAATAGGATGGACTAGCTTGCAAAGTCTCCGGACCTTAATGTCATCGAAGACGTTTGGTCTTATTTAAAACTTAAAGTAAGATCGCGTGATGTACCCCCTGAAACCTTAGAAACGCTTAGTGAGGCCATTCGTGAAGAAAGGGGGAATATTCCACAAGATTTTATAAATAATCTTGTGGACACTCTACCATATCGATATCGGGAAGTAATACGTCGAGCAGGAGGACCAACAAAATATTAGTTTCTCTTTTTTTTAATTAATGTACCTAATTTCGGGTAAATTATTACCAAAGATTATGTATTTAAAGATAGGACACTTGGCATTTTTCCATTGATATTTGCCGGTTGCTTTCAATGGTCTCGTCCTTTTAACACGCTGTTGCCAACAATAACCCAATTTCATTGTACACTCCGAGAATGCACGGTTGCAATTCCCATCTTTGACGCAGTGGGTTGAAAACAAAAATTAATGGACAGACAATTTATGTTTTTCGGGCAAATTTTTTACCAAACCAATTACCACTAGGTATCCCTATCCATACATACCTAATATTTGTTATTACAGTACACAGTGTTTTTTTAGGGATTGCAGGAACCTTTAAATTATGTTTAGAATTATAAATTTTTTAAGAATTGACTTTTGGCCATTGTTAACCAATCTTGTATGTTGTAGAATATAATGTACCTAATAAACTTGTTCTTGTCACTACGTTTTTGTTTATTATCGACCCGGTATAATGTGTAAATTTCACTCCTCAAATAAAATGCTTAGACCATAGAAAATCTACGTGAAATAAGGATTCCAAATCTGCAAAAATTATCAAGAACCGTCAATCGTCAATCCAATGTCAAGTTATAGCATTTTAAAAATTTTGCTACCCAAATTTTATGTTGAGTATTGTGTACAAGGCCTAAGGGCCTTAATCCAAAAACTGACAAAAACGTCTAGAGATATTGATGTTACCTTAGTAACGAACCATATTGCAACGACAAAAAAATTTTTTTGCGAAAATTTCACTCATACAAACTTTTTGATTTTTTGCATGATTTCATTGATCACCTCGTATATAATAAGCTTATGGTTCTACGATAAATATACGTCATGCAGCTTAATCCGAAAAAAACTAGCTCTTAAAATTTGCAAGCCGCGTTCAAAAATTTGCATTCCTGTTGAAAATATTGAACTTAAATTTTGCCTAAAAGTCTCTATGTGTAAGTTCGAGTGGCCAGCAGTGTATATGTTTTAATTTTGTATTTGGCAACTGGCTATGGGTAACAGAAATTGTCATTTTTAATACTCCTCACTGATGGTTTGATATTATTCTTACATTTAAATTGAATGTAAACAACCTCAAATGCTTTTTAATCATACAACTTTTTTATTTAGGTTACTCAGAGCATAATTGTTTTGTTAGCATAACCTATATAGCATAGCAGCATATTAGCTAAGTTATATCAAGTAGTAAATGATACTTTCAAACTACAAAATATTTGTAGTTTTATATAAAGGGTGAGTCAAATTCGATCTCCGAACAACCTCCATTATTAGATTTTGAAAAAGGTAAAAAATACAAAACCGACTAAATTTGAGCTAAGTAGCGCAATGTTATACACTAAATATGCTATACATTAATTTGTGAGATTTATTCTGAAAAAAAGTTTCCAATTTTATTTGAGTTGATTAAGAAAGGAACAAGTGTAAAAAAGTCAAATACGGACCTGTCCTTTTGTGGCTTTAGGAGGTTTGAACCAATACATTCCCTATATATGATATATATACACATTAACTGTAGTATAATTATCATAGGAATTAATTTACGTCATGTTAATTACGTCATATTGGTTATTATAACAAATTAGGTAGATAATTACGATGCTTTTCTTGGCATAGCAATTTTCCTCTTTGCTACAATTATGCAAAATATAATAATTGTCTACTTTTTCCCATGATCTTCGCAGAAGATTTATAACATATTTATTTGTTATTTTTATTACTTACATTATATTTCTAATAACTGTTCACTAAAAATGTTCTACACATACTTGACACCAAAAAGCGAAGTAATGCTATTTGTGGAAAGTAATCAAGAACATAATTAAACGGCAAAACTAAAATTTATTTTAACTTTGAATTTTTTAATAAGAAGCAACTGCTGTTGTCACAAGCGCGTACATTGTATCTCGTGTCACACGTACACTCAGAACTATACAGAGAACTATCCAGAAATAAACAAAACGCTATGATAATCTGCAATCAATAACACCATTATCTACCTATAGGCTACTGACTATATACAATAAAAAGAGGAAGTGATGAACAAATTGCTTAAAGGGTTTTTATTATTTCATCCCTTTTTGGCATCTAAAAATGATAAAAATTAATCACAAAATGCTATTAAATTTAGGGGTACAGATTTAACGATTTTTTGCATTTTTTGCAGATTGGTTTGTTTACATTTACCTATTAAAAAAAATGTTTTTCGAGGTTGAAAAAAAAGCTTTTTCGATGTGAAATTTAATTTGTGACAAAGTACCTACTTTTGTAATTTTTTTAAATTCCGCTTAGATTTTAAGCTATACTGGGAAAAAAAAAACCAACACTTTCAGCCCATTCTCAAAAATGAACCGCCAAATATAATAGCATATTGAGAATTTATTATATTTAAGTGACCAATAAACAGATGAAACAATAAAAATATAACATTTAAACATAATTGTTTCTCAGTAGATACATCACATATAATTATAAGGCCTATAGTATCAATAATATAAAATTAATTTACTTTAAGGGATTAGAATAAAACAAAATATTGATCAAAATATCTTAAATTTTGTACTTTTGGGGTAGCAATAGTTAAACGCAGCCGAGATAGGGGGATGGGAATTATGTTTTTTTAATGTCTTTTAAGATACTTATTCAACCTTTACCGATTAATCAACCTTTACCGATGAACGGGCAGATAAACGTACACAAAAATTCAACATTATATCGTCTCATTTTCATAGTCACAAAATAAAATAACGCATTTTTCAACAAGTTTTCATCACTGGAAACTAGCCCAGACCATAAAGAAACAATTCTACCTCTTTCGTTCACCTTCACAGTCAAGAAATAAAATAATTTGCGATTGACGCCAACGATTTTGGTTGGGCATCATTTTGATACTTCCAAATGTAACAAACAATGTATCGGTCCATCTGTATAGTTATTTTATTTGTGCTTACTGTCAAATGTGAAATAATTAAATGAAAAACTCTCATTGCCGCTTGTGCTTGTTTAATTTTATTTTAGTGAAAAGGAAATACAAAAATATTTCTTTGAGATATCGTAATTTGTCATATTATTCCGCCGGAGGCAGCCTGCGCACAAAATAAATCTTAATCTAAATCCTGTTTAGCCAGTCGGTGCCTGAGCCCTTCCCCGTCTGCGTCCTAAATAATACGTCGAAATGCGAGAGCACTCCACATGATAACAGAACTTATACAAATCTGATTTCGCATATTAAACAAGAGTTGGTGGTGTGCATATTATTAAATTAGCAATCAGGGCGGAGGGCCTGCCGAGTCTGTGGAAGTGCCAGGGAGTTGACAGAGCAGTGGCGGTCCGAAACTTTAGGAACAAGTGAAGTAAAACGTTCTGGAATAGTAAGAGAACAAGTAACTACAGATTCATAATTTTTTTTTGAGACCACACCACCTGTAAAATAACAAAAGGCAGGAAACCAGAAGCACGCCAATTAAATATTCAAAGTGCAGTATCAAAGTATCAAACTTCCAAAGTTGCCCCAAAAAAAAACAGTGTATAATATGCAATAAAACAAATATTTGACAAATTAACCAAATTTCATCAGTGGTTTTTTAGTTTCATACAAAATTCTGTATCACAAATCATATTTTGATTCATGTCTAAATAAAATAATTATAATAAATTTCAAAAGAAATTAAACACTTAACCAGCCTTTCCTAAATGCTTCAAGTTGATCCTCAACTCATCGTCAGTAGAAGATTAGTAATGTTTTTATAATAAAATTGTTTTTTGTCAGATTTTTTTTTTTTTTTTAGAAAACTTTGGGCCTTGATACTGCACTTTGAATATATGATTTATGTGCTTCTGGTTTCCTGCTTTTTGTTATTTTGCAGGTGGTGTGGTCCCAAAAGAAAACTATGAATCATGAAAACGTACCACAAATAAGTTACAGGCATTAAGGAACTACACACTTTGGCATTTTTTTTCTAAGACAACTCTAGTCAAAAATCTAATTAAAATTCAAAACCGACTTTTCGTAAGAATTATCTCTGTGATTTCAATCCAATCAACGAAATAGAATGGAGAGTTTGGTAAATTTAGAGGTTATAATTTAAAGTATTCCTTATATTATCGTCATACTCCCAAAAAATCATAGTTTTTAGTAAAAGTGTATTGTTTAAGGAATAACGTTAATAATTTTAATAATAGACAGATATGTCAGGTGCTCAGGACTACAAGATGCTCTAAGAAATGAGGCGAACCAATCTTTATTTTTATTCATCTTTTTTTATAAATATCCAGTACAGTGGTTTAATTTATGGATAGGTCGTTCTCTCAGGAGTCGACTGATACATGGCTCCTGGGTCTGTATCTAATAATGCAGAAGATATGCCACTATGGACTATATAAAAAATTCCATTTAAAAAAATGTTCCTATTGCGCGCCCGGCTGTCACTTTGACATTCAGAGCTGTCATTGATGTGGCAAAAATGCAGAATTTAGTCATATATTATCGTTCCAAATTTCATCACAATCTACCCAGTGGTTCAAAAATTAGAGGGGGGGGGGCGGACTTTATGTCCTCACTGTATATAAGAAATATATTTGGGTTGGGACCTCTACAGAGTCTATATTAAATTTGGCACAAAAATTGTGAATAATTCAGAGTAAATACAAAAAATTACAAATTATTAATATTAAGTAATGCAGTATCATCTGACGAGACGCTACTGTCATCGGAACACAGTTCCCTACAGCGGGGGTATTGATTAAGCAGGGGGTGCGGGCAAGCTTCCATTATAACCCTTACAACCCCATCCTCGAGAACAACGGGGGCACTATGTACGCAGTGCACTGTCGCTGTTCCGCCGCCACCGACACTTATGAGGAACTGTATAGATTGGGTATTTTTAGTCGATGCAGCCAATTATTTCTATATTATGAGCGTAGAGAAGTGCTTCTCTAAAAAAGTAAGAGAGAAAAATGCTTCAATGATTTTAATGGAGTAAATGAAATTGTTAAGCAAGTCATTTTAATTACACTAGGTACTAAACTACTACTTAAAACAATGAGTTAAAGAGCACGATAAGGATTCAATGTAATCCACAAGGTATAGATTTTATCAATACTAATTACTAGTAAAAAGTAATTAGAGAAAAATCCGCCTCAAAAGTTTTTAGAGAAACATTTGAGGCGGATGCTAATATCGTCGATCGCCATAAAAGAGAGCACTGCCATGCCTCTCACCACAACTAAAATAATAAACACTCTTACGGCACCTTAGGAGGCTCCCGTTTAATATTTTAAATTACCGACAGAAGAAAATGAAATAAAGTGAAATACTCATTTTCATTCTATTGCCTAATTTATATAAAAAAATATAAGCGGTTAATTCAGAAGATACGAGTAAAAAACGTAATTGAAAAAGTTTCTTTCATGACAACCCAAACATTGGACTTGTAAATCCTTGTAGGTGCTACAACCTATAACAAAAACGAGTGAAATTTTATGTGTTTAAGAAAAAAGGTTTCCTTTTATAACAGCTAGAAAATATTTTTGAAAGTCCTTTGCTAAATATAGGCGCTGAAAATGATGCATGTTGAGTTGTATAAGTATAACCACACGAAAAATGAATGGACGTTTTCAAGTAGATGAAGATTCAGATCACTTCAACAGGTTCATGATACCTACATAGTTTTTTGTGAGCCACAATCGTGATCAATACAACATGATCAATAAATTTTGTGTGTGCAACACAAATATACAGCAATCTGGTTTACATCAGATGATTAGATGTAAATCAACATTTGTATTTGGGACAAAGAAAGTTTCCATCAGATAATATTTCTATAAGGAATCTGTTTCTGTAACATATTAGAATCAGAAAATATTATAGTGTATTCAAAACCTGGTTCTATATGGAACTGTTTTAAAAATTGGTGCATGCTTCCGGCAATACATTCAGATCTCACTCTGAAATCATTATAAAATTGTGTTAATCCTTTCAGCTGCAAATGAAGACTGAACAAACTGTGGGATCAAATTAAACAAAAATGATGATCTCTAAACTTAAAAAACGAAAATAAAAACGAAAGTGTTAATATAACCACATAAAATCCACTAGTCGTCTACAGTCTAAAGCATGACAGCTTTACAACGATGAGAACACATGATGTGCTCTGTAAATTTATTCAGCCATAGCGATATGTGAATAAGTGATCCCATCCAATCATAGAGAGAGGATTTCCGTTGCGCAGTTTTTGCATGTAGATCATTACAAGTTTAAAGGCTCCCCCAAACCATCGCGAATTATTCGCAACGGATTCGTGACGGAAAGTTCGCAGCGAAATTCGTGGCGGAATCCGCAGAGAACCCCACACCAAAGCGAATTTAATCGCATCATAGGCGTCAAATTTTCAGTATCGAAAAGTTGATTGCTATTGCTGAAAACGAAAAATAAACAATTTATACGTGTACTTACGTACTTACCTATCATACAAAAATATGTATACATCATTGGATGAAGAAGAAGCATTTGTGTTGCTTGCATTGGAAGAAGACAATTTAAGGTAAAATTATTATTATTCTTTAAAAATAAATGTGTTGATCATATTATGTATCTGACTTTAAGAAGAAAAGAAAATGGGTTCACGATATTAATAAAAAAAGACGACAATATATAGGGAATTTCATACATTAATGCCGCAATTACGAAAAGACGAGAATCTATATTATATTTTTGTTACTTTTTTCGAATATTTTTGTAATCGTCATGAGAAAGGTCGTCTAATATAGGATACTTTCGTACTAATTCAATGACTTTTTCCATTTTATTAATTACTTTCTTAGTTAAGAGACTGCGAAACTACTACGGATCCGAGAAAAAACGCAGCCGATTGCGAACAAAAACTCCGTACGAAATAAACGCAGACAATTCCAATAAAATGGAAAAATCATTGAATTAGTGCGAAAGTATCCTATATTATACCTTTCTTATGCCGATTACAAAAATATTCGAAAAAGTAACAAAAATATAACATCGATTCTCGTCTTTTCGTTATTTGCTTCATTAATGTACGAAATTCCCCATATTGTCGTCTTTCTTGATTAATATCGTCAAACCATTTTCTTTTCTTTATAAGGTTAGATACATAATATGATCAACACATTTACTTTTAAATAATAATAACAAAGTCTACATATAATTAGAATATATGTAGACTTTGACAATAATTTTACCTTAAATTGTCTTCTTCCAATGCAAGCAACACAAGTGCTTCTTCTTCATCCGATGATGTATACATATTTTGTGTATGATAGATATGTATGTAATTGTTTTTAGTTAGCAATCAGCCTTTTCAATATTGAAAATATCGCATATGATGCGATTACATTCGCTTTGGTGTGGGGTTCTCTACGGTTTCCGCCACGAATTTCGCTGCGAACTTTCCGTCACGAATCCGTTGCGAATAATTCGCGTTGGTTTGGGGGAGCCTTTACGTCTCGCTTATCTGGTGCGAAACGATAAAACCAATGCTACTATATTATCAAATCAACTATGTAATAGTACTACTAAAATGCAGCAAATATGTAGTAATTTTTTAAAAACTCAACACAAAAAAAAGAGATTTAATATTGTAAATTAGTAATCAAAAGGAATTGTGCCGGTTTTAATTTAAATGTACATTTTCGTTTTTTTCTTTTCGTTTTCATGTTTTGTACCCGCATAAAAAAACGATAATTCTTCATCAGACAGAAGGGTGCATCCCCAATTCATTCGCGTTAAACTCCCATCCCTATACACCGACGCGAAACGGTCTCGTGTTTCAGTGTAAACGGGGACTGAATCTGCAGATTTGCAGCAGCGTGAAACTGGTCTCAGAGATGACATGTTTGATTTGC
The DNA here is from genome assembly GCA_963924545.1 of Pogonocherus hispidulus. NCBI lineage: Eukaryota > Metazoa > Arthropoda > Insecta > Coleoptera > Cerambycidae > Pogonocherus > Pogonocherus hispidulus. The sequence continues at coordinate 32,934,190 of OZ004692.1, read as the reverse complement.
ATGCTCGTATGAAACCACGGGGGGAGTCAACTGATCCAGGGCGACTGGCTAATGTGTCGCGCAATCCGCAGCAGCCCCTCTCGATCAAACTCCTCGCGCTACTCCCCTTCGCCTCCCCTGTCCTCTACAGCAGAGCCGACGCCGATATCAAATGTATTTTTTAGATTTATATTTGCAATTGGAAAAATCCATCAACCCGATATTTTTACATCGCTCTGAAAAATTAATTACACTTTTCAACCCCGCCCGCACATTTTCCGATGCTAATCCGATGACGAAAAAACTTTTAATTTTTATAATTAACGCCTATAATTCAATTTATATTATGAACGGCTCTTGCTATATTTTTTATGGCTGTCTTTAATTTAATTTAATATTTTTATCGTTGACTATAAATCAACTCTAATTAAGTTAATTAAAAATAATTTTAGCGAAGTTCTTTGTAATACGGATAAAAGAAAAAAGTAATCAATTTACTTTATTAGAAATTCTGCAATTTCTACTCCCTTCATCGTCTAGCTCTGCAGTAAACATAATTACACATTTATAACGATTTATTCATTATACACTTACAAATTTATTTTCACGTTCAACATGTTACTTTTATACTTATTTGCATGATAATATCAACAATTAATTATAATATGCAATTAGAATAGAGATGTAAAATTTTAGTAGCAGCAGAAGGAAAACTCGTTCCGTTGTAATATGATTTTATACACTATTAAACATACAAAATCATACACAAAACGCGATTCCAGATAACATGATGTGTATTAAAAAACCTGGCCGGATAGACTACTGCTGCTACATTTTCTTTACAAGAACGCTAATCGCTTGTCGTAACTTATGCAGCAGACCGAATAATTAATGTTTGTCAGTGACCTAGTGGTAGGCATTTCTCAATTAACACAAATAAATAATTCTATTTAAAATTGATACAAACTAAGATTTTCCTCAATCCCTGCGCAATATAGTATTAAACGACGGAGCAAAAAGGTTTCTGAGACTAACATCAATGGAATCCAGATTCTTTTCAGATTCCCTAATACTTCTATTTACTGAAAACAGACTCATTGCTTTAAATTGTCAATGTTTGTTGACATTGTTTAAATACTTTAAACAAAGACAGGCATAGCAAAAAATGAATGAATATCAACAATACATATTAATCATCTATTATTTAAGATTTCATGATTAAATTCAAAGTGTTCGATATTTCTTTAATATCCATATCTATATTTAGATGTTTCATTGCATTACAAAATATTTATCGAGTAAAATGAAAATATAGTAAGGGGATTAATTGTAGTGGCTTGTGGGATTACACCACCTGTAAAATAATAAAGAACAGGAAACCAGAAGTATTCAAATTAAATATTCAAAGTGTAATATCAATCTAATCTTCTAGAGTTTGCTCCAAAAAACCCACTGTATAATGTGCAATAAAATAAATATTTGATAAATTAGCTAAATTTCATCAGTGGTTTTTAGTTTTATACAAAATTCTTTAATATTACAAATCATATTTTGAATTATGTCCAAATAATATAATTATTATAATAAAATTTGAAAGACATTAAACACTTAACCTATACCAGTCGGCTAAAATAATAGGCAGTGACTCATGATCTAATTCGATACAGAATAGGGACGAAGTGTAAATACTTAATACATAGCGGCACAAACGTTTGCACATAGAAAAGTGATGCCGCTTACGCATTACTATTGAACAGAACTATAAATTGTCTGTTCCATGGTGGTTCCATGTTTCTCTATTTGATGCCACCACAATTCTTTACGTCGGATATAATTCCGTCTTTGTTTAACGGGTTAAAAAACGAAGAACGAGATATGCAACCTTTGCAACAAAAGTCAAGAGTGTCTAGAAGATCGGACATGCGCATTTCACACACATCCAAGTAGTTCATCGCAGCCTGACATAAGCGTAGTACGCGGGAAATGTTGTAATTTGTGTCTGGACTGCATATATTAATTGGTGAACTTGGTGATGTGTTACTTAGTTTATTTAGTGTTCGAAGAAAAGGATTTTATTATGGAAGCGATCGCGGGGAGTAGTGAATTAGAAACGCGTAAACGATCTCATCTGACAAGCGAGGAAATTCGTCATTATTAGCACCTTTCCAATGATTTTTGCGTACGCCTATGGAATTACAGTCCCCACCACAATTTATTACGTCACGCGGTAATACGTCACTGCCTATTATTTTATCCGACGACTGTAGCTCTTTTTTTTCCTAAACGTTTCAAATTGATCAAAAGAATTTCAAACTATCTTAATAATAATAAAATGTAATCCAAAAAATGAATCAGGAAAACGGACCACAAATAAGTTACAGACATTATAATAAGGAGAGTTTTTATAGGAAACTTATAAATTTCCATGTTAAGAACATTTAGCTCTGTAAAACTGTATAAAATGAAATAATGACCTTCATCTCGTACGGAAATGTCGTCTATAAAAAGACGACGTCGACCGTCGAGGCGCACGATATTTTATCCAATATATTACAATATACTTAAGCTTTAAAGTCTTCTTTTACATAATTTATAAATAAACATTCATAATGCATGTTATATTCTAGGCGGAGAATAATGTCATGCAAATTATAATGGCGAAGAATGAAAATTTAAATTCTAATGTTTTTCCATCTCTTACATTATAATAGATTGTAACAAAATGAGAGATAAAATACAAAAGCCGGCACTGCTATTTGTTTTAATTTTCGCTTTGTATTAAATGCCTTTTATGATAAAGGCAAAGCTAAAAAAATCGATTGAACGAATTTGCTAAAAATTCTCGTCTACTTGCCGGATGACCACATTTTTTAACAAGGCGATTTCTTTGAATCGAGCAAATATTATTTCTTATGTTGTTTTATTACCATACACAAAGTCACAAACCATTCAAAGGCAAATTTGACATGTTCTTAGTGACAAATAGTGAGTAGTTTTTACAAACCATATTTTGGCTTGCTCATTTTGTAAAATAGTTTGGCATTCTTTTGGCAGTCTTTGGTAGTTTTAGCGTCTTCATAGCATTAGAATGGTAGAAATGATGAAGAATGATTAAGAACAGTCCGTTTCACACCGTGTATGGGTCTGAGTAGAAATCATTCTAGGAAGCACCTTTTCATATAATTATATACCTAGTCAGGCACAGAACGCACCTGTCCAATACTATCTGGATCCATCTAGAGGCTGCTGAATTGTTCCTGGTAAAGATATTGGAAAAACAAATTCTGCAGAAGGCAGGAAAGATCAGGTATGTTTAAGGAGGGTCAAGTCATGAAGAGTAGACAATGGGACTGTATGGGAAGACAAAAAGTAACGACTACTGCCCTACTTATTACTACTACATACCATCATAAAGAGTATGGTGTTTAGTAACCATATTATACCTATTACTGTTAGTTCCACCAGATTCCAGTATAAAGAGAAATTCATTAAGATAGATGCATCTCACATACAATGATAGATAGGAATATTTACTACCTGAATTACAAATTGACATATTAAAGTAGCTGACCTAGCCTGGATGAAACTATACCGAGATGAAGGCTTGAATGAAGCGAATATTTAAGTAGGTGACCTAAAAAAAAATTTAGGATGCGCAGGCACCGAAAAACTTTAATATACACTTTTAAAAACAGAAATTTGGATACTGAAGAGCGGTATATTTGAAGTTTTCCAACTTTACAGAGGAAGACACATGAAAAGTATTTATTACTTGTTTTAAATAAACTCCAATTACATCCGTAGAATTTGAACGAAACTGTTCCAAGTGTAAATGATTGTTTGATGAGCAGAGGCAACATAGTTGAATACATATACTTTTATTTATACATTCATCAAATAAACCCGTGCTAAACGAAAAAAGTTATAGGTTCTCGCGAACCCTTGCACCTCAATTTTTTTATAAAATGTGAAATATCTCTGAAACGGTTGGGTTAGTGATAGTGTATGTTACATATTTTCGACTCAGAATTCTATGCTATTTTCGGGAATGCAAAAATATATAGGGTGTTTCATTTAAAATATGCAAGTTGAGACTTCCAGTATAACCGGAAGTAGAAAACAATCGAAAATATTTAAAAAAAAATAGATCTCCTGCCAAAATGGCATCAATCAAAATTTCAAATTTATATCACTACTAGTTTTGGAGATGTCTAACAGGCGGTCACCGTGAATGATCCTGTATAGGCAGGAATTAATTAGTGTCAATTTAGAAGTAGGTCTAGTACTCTTCAATGTATAAAATGTTCAGGCCTCATTTATGAGTAGCTGATCCTAATTTACTTTTAAATCAAGAAAAGTTGGCATCATCTGGATATGATTAAAACTGACAGTTTAACGCAGATGGTTAAAGATGACTGATGATGAAGATGATTGATGATAATGCGTACAGCTGATTAAAATAGTTTTAATCATCTTCAGATAATGCCAACTTGGTTGGCGTAACGCGCGTTGAGTGCGGTATAGTCTTTTGGTGTTATGTGGAAACCTACATCAGTGTTAAACAAAAGTAAGATGAGACAGTTACATGTTTACGCATATACATTTTTCATCGGCTAGAACCGATTTAGATTTGGATGTCGCATGACCAGCTGAAATCCGCAGCTGAAAAATAATTTTATAAATTAATTTATAGGAGCTCAATAAATTTAAAATAATAATAAGGGGATATACTATTAATGAATATATCCAACTATGATCCTATGAAGTTTAATTTTTTTCTTGTTGCCTACAAGCAGTATAAGAGGTAAGCAAAGAAATTACTTCTTTATATAAACTAACATGTCGTTTAGTAGTCTTGAGAAACACACAGTAGTCCCCTCTTTTGTTATTTGGTGTCAAACAATAGTGACCTGTTTTTCTGAGAGTGACATTATAGCAGCGACCTTTATATTGTCTTTGAGAACAAGCCTACTTATTTATTTGAAGGACATGTCGAAAACAACTACTCGACGGACAATGCGCCCCTATGGATATGCCGTAGTAATGCAATGCCTGTCGGGGCACCTTGCCCGTGGAGTACTTCTTTTCGGCATCTCCTTCAAATTGGTATGTCGTTATCTCATTTAAATTAAAAAACCTTTACATACCATTTGTATCGCTTTGTCTTATGTGAAATAATTTTTTGAAATTTATATTCTATATTTTTTAGTAACCTGTCTGAAATTGTACTTGTCCTACTTGTTTTCTTCACTCACAAATCAGTAATTAATTACTGGATACAAAATAATTTGTGAAAAAACAACAGACAACAGAAAATGTGAAAATGTAACTTATTTGTGGTGCATACAGGATTATGCAGTCTTGATACTACAAATTCGATATTTATTTTGATTACTTCTGGTTTTTTGTTTTTTATTATTTTGCATGGGGTGTATTCCCAAAATAAAGTACAGTACAGTATTAAAAAGAAAAATATAGCAATGGAAGAATTGAGCTATCTCAAGATACTGTTATAATTTAAAAAATTGGGAGGTGCATATATCCATATAGTACGTACAGTAGTAGTTGTTTACGACATTGTAGATTAAATAATGAGTAAATAATGAATTATTCCTATTGTATTGTATTGTATTGTATTGAAGAATTTCTTACGCCGTAGCCAAGGAAAACAGAATAATGGTTTTTCCAATCATAAAATATTTGAACAATTTCATAAATAACATATCTTTAAATTTTACTTTTTGTATGGATATCTACCTATAAATAAATACATAAATTGTTTCCAATAAATAATAGAAAAAATATACATCTATTAGACCATAAGTGATTTACTTGAGGTCAAAATTTATATTCATCGAAAATCAGAAAAAACCAGAGATTAGATATCCGGTGGGCGCGGCTTTACTAAAGGATATCTCAAACAGAGAATATGAAATACTACTAGGATGTTATGAAAGTGATAAACACATGAATTACTTTTACGACCAGTCCGGAATACTATTTTATTCGGCATATATAATCCACAACCCGTGACGTGCAAGAGTGTTATCACAAATCCAGATCGAAGAGATCCATTATTCCATCTCTCATTAATCAACCAGGCCCGTGCGTAAATTTAAAAATCTCGTTAACGAAATAACTCTTGCGTTGTATTTATTGTGAATATAAATTCTGTGTGGATGATACGAAAGGGTTGGTTATGTTTTTTAAAAATCCAAGGGCGTTGAAACGCAGCTCTTTGTTTCCCATATATATCGAATATTACACAGAGGGAAGAGTTTATTTACTCCAACGACACATTCATTGGCAGGTTATTTGTTACAGTCCCTCATTCTGTCATCAAAATACTACAGGTTACAGTAAAAATACTTACAAGAGGAGTTGATGCGTTTTTCATTTAAGCTTTTTCCCTGCGCTGGTACCTACTTGATTTCCAAAAAATCATGCTAATGCTTTTTAAGCATGCATTAAAGGTGAATATAAAATATGTTTTATCTACTAATATATATGTATTAAATATTGGTTTAAATATTTATAGTAGAAGTATAGAAGTAGAAAATATAGAATGACTAAATGCGAATTTGAATTCAATAATAATATCTCTACCAGTTACCTTACATATAAGGATTAGCTGGAAAGTCAGCAATGGGCCAACTGACCAAAATGACCACTAATCCTAGATTCTAACCACCATTTGTTGCGAAAATGACCCCATATACTGAAGAGGTATCTCCTTATGGGATATCTTGGGTATTTTAATTTTTATTTTACTGTATGTATGGGTATTGCTTTTCAAAATTTTTTACAAAACAGATAAATTACAATAAAATGATTTATTAAACTATTATTTTCTAAAATACGATCAAATAAGGGAAATAATGATTACTTTTAACTAATAAGATTTTGAGCGCTAGTTTCCAAATAAATTACCTAAAAAGAAAAAATTATATTTGTAATGTAATTTGTAATGTAACCAGCATCTGTTTGACTGTAATATAATCATCAATTATACAAAGTTTTCTCTCAGTGTCCAATCTATTTGTACAAGTATGGCGGACGAAGTAATTAAATTATTACTTCACATAAATATCTATTAAATATTTAATGTGATTTATTAACACGGGATTAGTTAAGTGGATTGGTTTTTATAATTTAATTAACGATTTTACTGGGTGGGTCCCGATAATGGCCACGTATAAGCTTCGACCTATATTTTTTTAATAGAATAGAAACGTGATGGCTGCAATAATTATTACGTCCCTAACACATGCCACTCAAAAGTATTTCGCTAATTCAATATTACACGTAGTTTCAATTTCAATAGACGTCAATGCATGTAGGATGAGTTATATTTTCTAACGAAATTAACCAAATTTATAATTATGCAGATTTCTAGGTATATTAGATTAAGTATGGGTCTAAAATTATACAATAGTAATAATAATAATAATTAAAATAAATATACTATAATAAATACTATACTATAAATAAGATAAATACTAGAGAGGGACATAATCTTTCTCTCGATAATATAGCTATTGCAGGACATCAACCAAACTACAGAAAGAGACTTTCAACATAATGATAAATAACACTGTGAACAAAAGGACAGATATAATTTAAATAGTGCATATTAATATTATTAATCAAATTAAAATACTAAAAAACGTAAAAAACGGAAAACGTAAATATACCTAGGCACATTTTCTGTAACTAAAATATATCTACCTACTTTTCTATGTATATCACATAATCGGCAGCAATTCTATAATTGCGGGGGAGGGGAGGGGGCGGTATATTAGTATTTTACGGGTTGCATTTGCGCCTCAGTAACGACTTAGGTAGGTAAGCCAATTCTACCATTCAATGCTGGAATGAGGGAAACCTGGGAAACCTCATTAGCTAGGGGGACAGTCAAATATCAACTGATTTCAATCTCTCATTAAAACTCTATCATTTAATCTAATATTAACATCAAGCTGACAGTCTTCCCACCCTACGCCATCGCCAGGATGGTTGCCGACCCATCCCTACAAACAAGCCTTAATCTACGAGTAAGACAATTTAATTAAAAATGATATGGTGGAATGGAGATGAGAACCCGTGACCTCTGGTTTGACCCACCACTGAGCCACCGGCTCGTTATTAGTTAACACTATTAATAATTTTCAACAGCCTTGTAAATTTTCCTCGGTTTTATTTAAAAATTGTTATAATTATTGCATATATTTAAAAAAGTAATTAATATTATCTTAATATAGTCATGAATGGCCCTAGATATTTTAGACAGATTTGTCAGATTTTTTTTCATAGGAATGTAGCAGAAAATCCACATTATTATGTACAAGGTGCCCGTTTAATATGGGCCTATACCTTATCTCAGAAAAAATTATATGAAATTGTTTTTTTCAAAGTTATCTTCAATTTTTTAATATATTCAAATTTATTACCTGTTTACATACAGGGCGATGAACTAAAGTTCCTTTTTTTTAAATAGCACACCCTATATATTATTACATTTTCAGAAAGCCCTTCTAAAGACAAGTTCAATGATATGCACTGAAGACATGATGGGTCTGACGCCCACCGTTTCGGAGTTATTAAGAATTATCATCAGGAAATAGCCAATATTAAAATCGTGGTAGAGAAATTAATAATCAAGTTTTTGAGCATCAACTTGCGCCAAGAGAATTCTAATTTTATTTACTTTATTATGTAATTACTCAATATTCAGTTTACAAAAAATTTTTTACCGTGTTGCCACATTTCGAAAACCATAAATTTTCACGATTTTTTTCAAATGGAACACCCTGTATATTATTACATTTCTAGAAAGCTCTTCTATCGACAAATTCAGAGATATATGATATGATGGGTTTGTATCCCATCGTTTCTGAATGATTATCCTCAGAATATGGGATTTTAATACTGGCTATTTCCCGAAGATAATACTTTTTTTAAATAGCTCACCCTATATATTATCATATTTCCAGAAAGCCCTTCTAAAGACAAGTTCAATGATATATAATATGATAGGTCTGATGCTCACCGTTTCGGAGTTATTGAGTAATAATTTGGGAAATAGCCAATATTAAAATCCCATATTCTGAGGATAATCATTCAGAAACGATGGGATACAAACCCATCATATCATATATCTCTGAATTTGTCGATAGAAGGGCTTTCTAGAAATGTAACAATATACAGGGTGTTCCATTTGAAAAAATCGTGAGAATTTATAGTTTTCAAAATGTGGCAACACGGTCAAATTTTTTTTATAAACTGAATACTGAGTAATTACATAATAAAGTAAATAAAATTAGAATTCTCTTGGCGCAAGTTGATGTTCAAAAACTTAATTATTCTATATATTAGACTATTTCCTGAAGATAATTCTCAATAACTCCGAAACGGTGGGCGTCAGACCCATCATGTCATATACCATTCAACTTGTCTTTAGAAGGGCTTTCTGAAAATGTAATAATATATAGGGCGTACTATTTACAAAAAAAGGAACTTTAGTTCATCGCCCTGTATATAAACAGGTTATAAATTTGAAAATATTAGAAAATAGAAGATAACTTTGAAAAAAACAATTTCATATAATTTTTTTTCCATGGGACTTGTAGTTTCTGAGATAAGGATAGGCCCATATTAAACGGACCACCTTGTACGTATTATAATATGTATTTAACTGGCCAGCAAAAGTAAGTATTTGGAGCAGTATAAGACCCCAATAAATCATTCTGTATCGGCTTATTTGTCGGGCCCAATATCCGGGGGGGTTTATGCGGAATATGAAAAACGGTTACTTGTTAATATTAACGTCAAACACTTGTCCACGGCCGCCATCGATGCTGTCGCGTAATCCGCCACGGCGGCGATGTTCGCCTGCCTTTGTCCGGGCGTTTGCCAAGCCGATCAAAACAAAGCGCCCGCCGCTCTCGACAACTGCTCCCGGCTTTCCCGGTGTGTTTTAGTGCTTAACTCCGTGTGTACTGTGTACCCTCTGTATTTGCGCTCTGCCTTCTCCCCCGCCACTGTGGCCGACAAACGTCTTTGTGTCGCCCACATTCATCGTTATATTTTTCGATATAAATATTTCATACTGCATGCACACTCCTATAATCTAGGCCACGACCATGCACATATATTGATAAGTAGTAGGCCATATATGTATATGCAGAGCCAGCACTGACCAGTGGGTAATTCTTGCGCGGCGGGTTCGATTCCTAGATGTATCCTGCCATTATACTTTATTTCTTAACTGGTTATAATATAAAACTGACCTTATACTATCATAACAAAATATTTATAACTTTCGCCGGAAATAAAAAGGCTCCGTTAGACGGTGCCAGTAACTCGTACGAGTCACTAAAACCGAGTACTAGATTTTAGCACCAGTCTCGTCTAAACAAGCGTTAAGCGGCGTTTACATTGGTATAGTAAATGGGTTAGTTAGTTGTTACAGTAACTTGCAAGACAGCCACTTATCCAATGTAAACTTCGTAGGCAAGTACTTGCACCAGCACTTGTACCAGCAGACTGGCTAGAATAGTAAATAGCTTCCTAGGCTATTTACTTACCCACTAACCTTCCCCCACTTTACTAAAATTTTACTGTCCGCGCTACTAGTCTCTGAACTCGCTTAATGTAAACAGTTTTGTGCCAGTAATAGTAAGCACGTATTGATTACAAATTTGCATATTAGATATTTATTTTTTCTATTCAAAATGAGGTGGTCCGAAGGGGATACAGTTAAATTTGTCGAGTTCTATAGGGAACATGAGTGCCTTTGGAATGTAACCAAGTCTATATATCGAAACAATCAAATGCGATTAGCAGCACTAGAAAAAAATTGTAGAAGATATGGGAATGGAGGATTTTAAAGTAGCAGATGCAAGAGCGAAAATTAAAAAATACGACCACAGAAAGCCATCTCTTCTCCACTGCAAAACTGCTACTAATAAATACTAGTACAGAAAAAACAGTTTTGTGTGTAAACGCCTACTTACCTTGGACTTGGGCTAGTCAACTGGCAAGCTTCTTACTAGTACCAGTTACTGGTACAAGTAACTATACCAATGTACACGCCACTTTATAGTGTTCCAGTACAGTACTCGCTCTAGTAGCTATTCCAGTCGAGTCTGTGAGTCGAGTTAATAGAATGCAATCCTATTTTACTAAACACGTATAGACGGGTGGGTACTTGTGATAGTGACCGTGGACATTGATGGTGTGTTAAAACGTGCTTTTTAAAAATGGCTAATAAATGGAATGAGGATACAACCATTCAATTTGTGGAATTGTATCGAGACCAAGAATGCATTTGGAACACGAAACTGTCCGTTTACAAAAATAAACAAGCTCGTGATGCTGCAATACAAAAAATTCAGGAACAAATTTTGAAATAGCTGGTCTTGAAACACGGAATTGGTGTTGCAGATTATGAACGCTATTTTCAGTTGCTAGAAATGACAACGTTACTTCAATTTTACCCTGTATCTCATTGTGGTGTCTGATCGTTGTATGGTAGGAGATAATTTTTGTAGAAGAATTTTAAAACATTCTTCTACAGTTGGAGATATTATACAGTTTCGGTATTCCGCAACGTCTTCCAAAGCAAGCTCTTTTAAAAGCATGGTTGAAGCCCCATATGTATTTCTTGTAGCTATCCAGTTTCTCACCCATAACCTTTGTTTGCGATTCAGTTCGTCTTGTAATATTTCTAGCATTTTTTCGCAGCACAAACTGCAATGTTTCTACTAAAAAAGTTTTTAGTTACAATTAATTTTAAATGTTGAAATTCAACGTTTTAACAATGCAGATTTTGTAAACATGAAGAGAGGTCCATTATACTGTCATAATATTACTAGAAAACTGTGTAGACGCAACTATCTTGCGAAACACTCGCTTCCAGTACTCGGTTCTAGTGACTCGTAAGATAAACTGTCGTACGTTAAATGTTTTGACAGTTAAATGTAATACTTTATGTTTTTAAGTATATTTTATTTTTAAATCCACTTGCTGCTTTAATTTGACTATACAATTATTTTCTTAAATTACTCAGAAATTTTAAATGAAAGTATCCATTCCATCCGATGAATGTAATATCTCAAAAATAACCTAATGATATAATATTACAAGACCAGATTCCTCCACCTAGATTCAAAAGAAACATATTTAAAATAAAATTTGGTGTAAACATGCCACTTTGACCTAAATACTTAGATATGAAAATGGTATTGACAAACACACAATGATGCCTAGAGCTCAATGAGGAAAAAATATGGATTTTAATTTGAAATATTGAGTTCATTTCACCAGTCACAAAGATTCAGCATGATCGGCTGAAAATTAGAGAATTGACGGACCGAAAGTGATCTCGTTGATATCTGGTATATGAAAAATGAGTTTGCAGGAATTATCTCAAAAAAATAAATAAATAAATACCAAGTCGTTGAACGAGCTTGAGATAAACTCAAAAACTTTACCATGTTTTTAAAATACATGCAGATACTTCGTCGGTATTTATGATTATCTTACGCCAATGATGGAACGAATTTAAGCAAATAAATAAGAATATTAGCTGTGGCGAGAAACACACCGTAGTGCCCTCTTTGGGTCTTTCCTGCTATCCCTCTGACAATTATTGTCAAATTGACAGACAAATAACGACCTGCTTTTCCGCAGGTACCATTATAGCAGTGACCTCTATTGTCTTTGAGAAAGACAATCTTACTTGTTTATTTCAAACAACTACTCCACGGCCAATGAGCCCCGACTGGTATTGCATTACTCCAGCATCTCCATGGAAGTCGCCACATCTTTCATCGATTCTACTACCTATGACACTCTGACAAGCGCATAATAAGCGCGAAACCGGTCAGTGTCTGGTGATTGGTCTCGATGCCTTAAGGATGTGGCGACTTCAATGGATATGTCGCAGAAATGTAACGCCAATCGGGGCACATTTCCCGTGTAGTACGTAGTTGTTTTCGGCATCTCTTTCAAATAAATAAGAATATTATTTGTGCATCTATAAGTTTTTTTCTTCAAATAGCTGTTTTCAATTCAATTTCAGTTTTTCAATTCCTTTCTTGATTCAATATTCAGATCAGAAAATTCACAAAACGAGTTATGGTAGATATACATCCTTCTAAATAAAGCTTTAGAACGACTTAAGTTGATTAAAAATGCTATCACGATATAATAATTTTCTGGCTATGTAACGAATAATTTATAAATGCAAAAAGAAAAAACTACTCTTGTCACTATTCTTCCTTCAATATATTTCATACTTTTTCTCCTATTTAAACTATGCAATTAATAAGGATTTACAGAAATGTTTGAATAGTTTCTTTGTCAAAAGAAAGTTGATTTTTTTCTGGGACTGTTATACTTATACAAGTCTCTATTTACAGGTACCTGTAGGTATTTGTTGTATATACTACCTGTATTTACAGGTGGTGTAATCCTAAAAGACAATAATAAAATGAATCAAGAAGCTTGACCACAAATAAGACTTTAGACTTTTTAGACAGATATTTAAAACTTTTGAATTATTAGTATTGCTTTTACGTTAAATAAAAATTTACGATTTTTATGTACTGAAAAAAAAAAACGGTCTGATTTGACATTAATGTTTAGGCATGAACATAAATAACAAAGGAGGAATCATGTATCTGCGATTTTAAATTGCAGTAAATTTTAAATAGACAAAACAGGGTCTTGGACACCTAGATCACTGTAGCTGCTTATTACTTTTAAAAAACTTCATTATAAAGTTATAATTCCAGTATTTCAGAGAAAGATTGAAATACTCATTGGAAAGTAACTTGAGGAATACTCCTCCAATAAAATAACTCTTGCTGTGAAAATCAAAACCATAATAGTAGCTGTAAACTAGAAACCTATCAATGATGTGCTGAAGATCAAGAATGAATTTTGCCTTCATCAAACGAAAACACCAAACTTGAATAAATGTACATTTATTCTAATAATTACACGAATTACAAAGACCATAATTATCACATCGTATTTATCCATTCCAATATTATACACAGGTGATTGACAGGCACATTATATTTAGAAAGAAAATCTGTCTGTGAAACAAAATAAAATTCAATTAAACACATTATTTAAAACACAGTAGACTTCTGGGATTACAACGTAGTTATAATACCGTTCAGCTGCGGTCATTGGCTTAAAAATAGACCATAAACTTATAAATACAGTATATTGATATAACAAGAAATAAAATAAAAGTAAATTATAAATAGGAAATAACAAAATTATACGGTTTATTGTATTTAATCCAAAGCAGTAAAGAAATGTAATTCTATAGACGTATTAAATAATTGTATATTAGATCACCGGACAGACTTCTGATTGCACGGTATAAGGGCACCATTAAAATATGTACGGTGCGGTCTAATTGATAAAATTCATCTGCACAAAAGATTATAGCCAGAGCTCGTAACGATTATTAAACATCCACATAGTTATTACGGAACATCAGTCAGTTGATTTTATTACTTTACTTGTTTCCTTGGCATACCACAGATTATGATTTTGAGATATAACTATTTGTTACAATAATAACGATGATAGGCCGAGCAGAAATTTTAAGGTTCTATATAAATTCTATACAACATTGTTACGCAATTATTTATAAAAAATTTACTCTAAATCTGTATTTACTATTCTTATAATTTAAATATAACATTCCGCAGAATTAGAAATATTCTTAAAATGTTTTTTAAAGGTCAACTCTCAGTTACTTAGAAAATGTACCTAGTAGTAGTAGTATGAGGCGGTCAAGACCTGGCAAGTAGGCCACAAGCGGGCCCTTTTTGCCTACCCCTGTCGTTCCCTACCTAACTCCATCACCTCTTCCCTCATCGAACCGTCCCGACCTTCTAATGTAGGTCAAAATATCGGTCCATTCAAGGGAACTAACCTCTTCCACTTGCAGCTCCCCGACCCCCCGGACATCGTGTCACAGTCTGCCGAAAGCCGCGCATTCTGTCAAGAAGTGGGAAGGGCGAGGAGGGTGCGCCCTCCTCGCACTTTGGGCAGATAGGGTCTCCCTCAACACCCATCAATGATAGATGTCTTCTAAGCCTGCAGTGACCCGTTAAAACTCCCACCAACGGGTTTAGAGCCTTCCGATTACGACTTAACAGCCAGGACGTCTTGGTCTTGCTTGGCTCCACTATAAAGTTGCGAGCTTGTCTACAGCTCCCACTTCTTATTCAGTGTTTACTTAGTGTCTCATGAGCCCAATCATTAAGAGCCATATTGACCTGCCTTGGTGTAATACCTAAAATCGGTTCTGGTTCCTGGCTGGGTCCCTGAGCTCCGAGTCGGGCCAGTACTTGGGCCCTTTCGTTTCCTGGGATTCCGCTATGACCCGGTACCCATACCAATTTTACCTCTTTTCCTCTGGCCAGCTCCTCCAGGGCATCTCCGCACGCTTGGACAAACGCGGATCTTGTCCTTGAAGATGCTAAGGGCTTTAGGGCCGCCTGTAGAAAATGTACCTATAATATCTTAATACAGATAAGATATTATTATATTTGACATTTTCTAATGATAATGATAAGTCGCATTTAGGGTTATTTACTATTTTTTGATTATAGAGAGTTTATCTTTATTAATAAGGTACCTATATATTATTTTTTCAAAGAGAAAAATGGTACCTAACAGTTAAAAGATATTTTAAAAATTCTATAAAATTTCAGCAAAGCCAAATACTTATTTACTGTGTTATTTAAACTTAACTTGCTACGTTATTTCATCTTGTTGTTCCCCATAGGTATACATTATTCACAACATCTCCCTTTTAGAGTTCATAAATATATCTTATAATAAATATTAATTATATATATATGATAGTAAATATGAAAATAAATATGAATTAAATATATACATTAATATTAGGTAATTAACAAATATGAAGTCAATGACGTCAAATACTAGATAAAATTAATGAATTTTGATAGTGATAATGATGTCACAAATGTCCTATTGAAGCTGTTATCTCTGTTACGGTTTCTCATCTGTAAAAAAACATTTCAGTCTGGCGAAACTTTGTCCAAATACTAGATGTTTAAAGTAATATTAACTTTGACAAAATTAGAAGTGTGCTAAAATGAAAAGCAGCAGTTTTAAACTATAAGACCACAATTTTCTCAAGAAAAGTAATGAGAAGTATGATTAGCTAAGCACCTGACCAAGAATTGTGATTAATGAAGGTAAGAATACTGTCTTCATGGTGCTTAAAACAGTTGCAATACTACCCTATGTGCCTGAATTTTACAGTGGAGCGGATTTTCAAAATATTAGTCTTACTATTGGATCTTGAAGTAATCCGTCATTATTTCTTCGCACTGTATATATTATAATTTAAGTAATGATCAGAGCAATTGCGTTCTCCTTGACATCATTCTAATGATTAGATATGATTTAAATTCACTTTAAGGTAGGTATGGACCCCTGTGATGTATTGTAATGAATTTGTTTAATAATGAATAACATTTTCTTAAATAATCTTTAATAATTCAAATTATCATTTTCGCTATTTTCGAGGATACATCTTATGTTTCACTTGAAGAAATGCAGTTTTGTAAAACTTGTAATCGCGATTTGCTCGTCCTGCAAACATCCAACTCGCTACTCAAAATCAGGAGTTTTCTAACTGGGTCTAAGGACAGCTATTATCCTGAAATTCATTTGTTTGCTTAGGTAGATGATACAAATAAATAATTACTAAAAGAAGTGGTCCCAATAACTGTCACTACTCGAACAAGTTGATAACCGATAGTATTAACTGATTTTAACTCAAATACATCATTCTAATGTGTTATTGGTATCTTTAAGAACAGTCAAATAAATCGAATATTTGTATTGTTAGTAGTTGTTACCCTCTGTTTGTAAAGTAGCTACATGAAACATTTTTATAAACCGTTTTGTTCTGTTTCAATTAATTTTTGTAATATTTAACAGAATTAAAGCTATTACTAATTCCCACAGTGATAAACGGTTATCGAGATTAAAATAAAACTGTTAATTGCCAATCTGTTTTTCAACCAATAAAACAATAATTATTGGAAAATGAAATAAACCTGGCACATAATACAGAACAATTAATAAATGTGTCGTTTTGTTTGGCTAATAATAATGAAGCTTATTTGAGTCACTGAAACTGTTTAAAATTGTTAGCGATTCGCTGTAAATACAAACTATATACCGTAGCGGGACCACTATGAAATAATCTCAAAAGAAGTGTAATGCCCAAATTCGGAATGTGCGGCGAAACAAAAGCTCATAACATAACAATATGCGGTGTTAAAGGGCATTAAACATAAAACACGTTTTTCAGCAATGAAATGCTGTCATAACTCTTTATCGTGTATATGTTGTTACGTGTATTTAATTGTACGGAAAATTTGAATTAAATATTATACCGTAATTAAAATACAAAGCATTCATCAAATATGTAAATTGCATTGAAATTTTCAACGCTTAAAGTTTTTTAATATTCATAATGCCGTGTGTCACATTCCGTCCTGTGTGTACATTTAAATATTGCTTCACGCATGTTTATACTATTTGTTCTATTGTAATATTTATAAATCGTGCGACTTTTCCGTTTTCATTACGCTCCGTCAAAATTTACTCTAAAAATAACTAACCTGTCGTTATATTTAATATTTTATTCAGAATTATTATAGTACACAAAACGATTTATAAAATCAATTCCATTTGCTTACATCAACGAAACACTAGGACATTAATTTTTAAAATATGAATTTTGTTTCGGTATCATTCACTGGCCGCAACGTGAATATTCATTAGAATAAATTAAAGTAAAATATATTTGACGTTTAGCTGTTTAATAATTAAAGTTCATTTATTCTTCGTACATATACACGAAAGTTAATGTTGTTATTCATTTATTGCGTTTTGTCAGCTGTCTAGATTTAATGGATTTATTAATATGTTTAAATATAATAAATTACTTCAATTATATATAATATTGATGTTATTAATATATGAAATTAGAAAACGAATGGTATACTTACGAATTTCATTTTAAGGACGACTTATACAAGTGGAATTTCCTAGCTGCGTCTGCGATTGCGATTGACGCATGTGAGTAGAAGCATATGCGTCTGAACGCAGGATTATAAATTGCAGATCTTTTCCAACATCAGTAGACATTGCGATTCATGGGGCATAGGTACCTATCCGAAATGAGTCTTTCTTAGTCTTAGTCAATATACTGCATTTAAAAAAATTAGGCATACATTCGTGCAATTTTATTAAACTTCCCTGTCAAAAATTAAACATACTTATTGTATAAAAAGAGCCAAAATTAAAGAAAATCGATGGGTACGATTCTTTTTTAAACTGAATAGGTATTTATTAAATATCCGATTTAATATTTTCTGCGTTACTTTTGCAACTAATATTTGAAGGAGATGCCGAAAACATCTACTCCACGAGCAATGTGCCCCGACTGGCATTGCATTACTTCGGCGTCTCCATAGGAGTCGCCACATCCTTCATTCATCCATCTACGCCACGGGGTGAACAATTTCTACTTAATTTATATAAAAATTAATGTATCAATTACGCAGGGTGTTCCAACTTAATGATTACTATAAACGTAGGTACTTACCACAATACCTCTGCATGGGAGTACGTCTAATAAAATCTGAAACTTTTGTTATATACATTAGGTAATATCCTACACCAATCTACACAATCTCTTTGTTGCAACCTTTTTAGAGTCTCGACCCCCTAAAAAGTCAAAAAATAAAGTAAAAAGCCTTACGACCCCCTCACAGACAATATCGGCAGGCAAAACTTTACATCTAGAATTTTTGTCTCAAGATTTAGATAAGTTTTGGCTTGCACGACGAATGTGAATACGGAAGCTTACTAATGGAAGCTTTAAAAACATAAATTCCATTTGCTACTTCTTACTTGTACGAAAAAGGGTTTTCCTCAATGGTGTCTTTAAAAACTAAATATAGAAATCGGCTATTATCACTTGAAAATAATTTACTAATTTCTTGTGTGTAATCCTGTGTGTGTTTTCGATGTTAATCCGCATATATAAAACTTTTAAATTAAAAACAAACGCAACCCTCACATTAATTAATAAATTAACATACAGGGTGTCCACCTAGTGCGCGTAAGTCCAATATCTGGGTTAATAAAAGAGATAACTTAATTTTTTTTTCTACAGGGTTGTCTAATATTCCGAGCTGCACAAAATGAAAATATATTTACATATTCAGGGTGTTCAGTTTTTCCTGGACAGGTACCAACTTCGTTTTTCTAAATGGAAATATATATTTTTTATTGCTTTTGATTTTAGTAGGACTTACCCTTGATTTTAGTAGGACTTTCATCAGCCTTCCCTATACCTAACTTAAACTGTTTTTGAAATATTGACGGGTGAATATTGACATTTTTGCAACTTTGACACCCTGTAAAATCTAAACGGTTTGAGATCAAGCAAAACGGTTTGCACATTCCTATCTTAACTTTTCATAAGATATCGTTTGGTACTAATTTCAGAATTATCCAAAAATTTAAAATTTTCTGAAAATTTTGAAAATTTTTAATTCCTGGATACATTTGAAATTAGTACCAAACGATAGCTTATGAAAAGTTAAGATAGGAATGTGCAAACCGTTTTGCTTGATCTCAAACCGTTTAGATTTTACAGGGTGTCAAAGTTGCAAAAATGTCAATATTCACCCGTCAATATTTCAAAAACAGTTTAAGTTAGGTATAGGGAAGGCTGATGAAAGTCCTACTAAAATCAAGGGTTTAGTTCGAAAAAGCAATAAAAAATATATATTTCCATTTAGAAAAACGAAGTTGGTACCTGTCCAGGAAAAACTGAACACCCTGAATATGTAAATATATTTTCATTTTGTGCAGCTCGGGATATTAGACAACCCTGTAGAAAAAAAAATTAAGTTATCTCTTTTACTAACCCAGATATTGGACTTACGCGCACTAGGTGGACACCCTGTATATTTAGTTATTAGTTTGTTTTATTACATGATGTCGTTAGTACGATGATTATAACTTAAGGTTTATTATTTAATAAAAGAATTTTTCGTATGGAGGCCGTATGGAGACCAATTAAGAAATTGAGAAGAATATTTATAAAAGACTATATATTTATGACAGAGCATAAAAAAATTATTAACTGCCACATCTGACAAAATAGAAATAATTTCCAAGTACTTTTTCATTGTCAATTTTCTTACAATTGAAATATCAAAAAATTGTTTAATTATATGATCTGCTTTTTTCAGTGTGAGAATTTCATTTTTGGTTAGGCCAATACTTTTAATACATATAGAAAGTGATACAGAATAGGTAACCAAGAAAATATATAAACAAATCATAATTTAGTTGATTTGATTAACTCAGGAACTAACTGGAAGTGCCAGAGAAAATAATTACAGGTTTAATTCATTAAGAAATAGGTTGGCAGCCTTACTAGAGTTTTCCCCGCCCATAAGCCAAGTATTTTGCGGATCCTCCGCGAAAATTAGCCTAAAATAAAGCTCAAACTTTAACCGTGACAGTTCTAATTGCAGACATGCCTTGTCAGTGTCTAAGCCGAGCATTATATCAGGATTTGATTCAGGCGGCGCACCGGCGGGGGGACGAGGGTGTGTTTGATATATCGTGATGGCAGTAAGACATATTAATAGTTATTAGTCAAGTCTACGAGCATGCTACATTACTATTGATTAGGAGTTGTACAAACAGGCACGCGAGGCCCCACATTGCGCCAAATCTAAACTAACGCCAAGTAATTACAACACAACTGTTAATGCCCGTTGATTCCCGCCGCTTTACCTGATTTTAAATAATTTATCCTTAATTTATTATTTCCTACCCACCTCTCTGGAGCGGCGATGGCAAATGTGGTTATCGCCCTTAGAAGTAAGCAAAACCAAAGCACTTTCCGTTGTTCTACATTAGACATTTTTTACATGTAATAATCCAGTAAATATTTATATGAAGCTATCATCTATAATCCTGTATAGTAAGTAACCCTGTGGAACAACATTGCTCGTCCCCCTATGTTTTTATTTTACAAGAAATGCCAATGAAATTTGGAGATATTATAGACTAAGGCACAGCCACCTTCTTTCTATTTAATCGAAAATTATCTCAACTTAAATTTAAAAGGAAACCATGTATACCTATATAATCTTAGATATTTAAATACCTAGAGCATCTCAAAAATATACTAATATAGGTCTAATTATAATAATAAGCAAGGTATGACTCAAAAAGCACATGCTTGCTAAAACACTTCATCGTTTTGGCTATATCTTTTTTACTTTTACGAAAATATAAAATCTTATATCAATATACTATTGTAAAATTAATATGCTATTGGAAATACACATCATCCGTATATTTAAAAATATACAGGATAAAAATAAACACATTGTCCTAGTTAATTTTTAATGGGACAATAGTAGAGCTGTCGCATTGGGATTCAAGATTCGAGCGACTCAAACGGGCGATAAGGAGGATAAAAATGTGTAGCAGGCTGCCGACCAACAACTGCTGTCCAGCGCTGGTTTACAATCGATGCCGAAACATAATATTTAATTCTCTGTGATCTATTGGTATCAAAATATTACGCGGATGCAAGAATATATAACTTATTTTGAGGCCTTGCCTTGTCCAAATCTGTGCATGAAATTAATATTTACCTAAATAATTATTATACGGTAGGATGAAGCAAGGCAGTAATGAAGTATTTTGTTTGGGAGGCAAATTTAATTTTTGGATGGAATTCGAGTAATAGTAAAACACATTCAAAATTTGTAGTTGGTTGCAAGTGCCGTATTGGGTGTTCTGTAAGCTGACCCAATTTTTATAATGAGTGTGTACATTCTGGAATGAATAACAGGCACTTCTCTATTATTTTGCAACAAATATGTGCCAAAATCCAAGGCTACTGCCTACGAAAGACTGTCAACAAAGGATTACTCATACGAAGGACATGATAATCGCCGATTGGTATCGATTCAGCAGTAATTCATCTATTGATATTGGTTTTTCTAATAAAAAAATTTCAATTTTGTACAAAGGCATCCAATTAAAACGACTAACAAATTAAATGGGTCTACTATTTATACTAACCTAATAACATCGACTTCCCTGTTAATTCTTTGGGGAATGTAATATCGAATTAAATTAACCCAGTGCATTAATATTTTAGATTTGGTGATTTCATACATTTTATAGCAAGTAGGTAGCAGTAAAATTAATAAAAATAACATAACGTCTATCTATACTTATATTTAATTAAAAGCATATAGTACTATTAAAACAAAATTCGTATTTAATATTTCTTATTTCATATTTTTTCTCTCTGAGCAGAATCATTTTCCGATTAATAAAAATAAGTCTAACAATACGCGTTAGGCGAAATGATGATGTATTCAATACAATTTTATTAATAGAATTTCCTGTATATCTCTATTTTGTTTCACAATAGTTAACAATTTTCAAAACACAATGTTTCTGTAGATGATGGATGCGTTATTATCAAGTTTAATTACCTAGTAGCTTTAACTTTATGAAATGAAGGAAAAACATAGAACCTCATTTTACAAATCCCCTTTCCATAACATTAACGAAACTTTTAGGAACCGAGTAGACTTTTCCTAAGAGAATTTTTCTTAGAAAACTTGGAACTGAAATAATTATATTTCCAATAATATATTTCTTATTTTATATTTTTCTCTTTCAGCAGACTCATTTCCCGATTAATAAAAATCAATTACAATCTGCGTTACGAGAAAGTACCTATTCAATACAATTTTATTCATAGAATTTTCTGTACTATACGGATATCTATATGTTTTTATTCACAACAGTTAACAATTTTCAAAACATAAGGTGCCTGTAGATGATGGATGTGTTATTATCAAGTTTAATTACCTAGTAACTTTGTCTTTACAAAATTAAGGAAAAAAAATAGAACCTCAACTTACAAATCCACTCTCCATAACCAGAACGAAACCTGTAGTAATCGAATAGACTTTTCGTAAGAGAATTTTTCCCCGACAACTCGGAACTGAAATAAATGTATCAGAGTGCAAATTTATTTGCAAACTATTGAGCGCATGTAATATCTTTTACACAAACAAGAACAAACTACGTACATAAATATCTAATTCTGCAAAGTGTGAGTTGTTGGGTGGGTTCGGAGTAGAAGTTGCCCTTACATATATAAGATAAATAACCCGCTCCGTTATTATTGCATGGTATAGGTGCACATTGTTTATAAAACAAACGTTAAACTTTGCAAACTTGGGCGTTGTATTGATTGGATAAACTTGGAGAAGCGGCAAATCGAGGAAACCTACAAACTTATGAACTAATTAAACTATCCTACACTTGCTATCCTATGACAATAGAGATATGTAAATGTAGATTAGGTACAATTTATTAGCAGCAGCCCGTCTTGGATTCTTGGTTACTATTGAATTACATTCGAGCAGGAAACATTTCCTACGTGAATGGACATTTTCGAATTAATCTTAATTAATGCAATGCCGCTTCAATAGCCCGCTAAGACAAAATATTATCCAATGGAAATCGATCAATATGATAGCATTACATAATTTTCTATTTTCATTAAGACGTACGTATAATTTCAATGATTTCCACAACGTCTACTACTGATCAGTCGAAGTGGAACACCCAAAAATTATGGCAAGTATAGATGGGAGTAATTTCGAAGTTAACCCAACAGATGTCAGTCTTCCTTATACACAAATTGATGGAGAATGTAATAGTTTTTAAAACGGTATATTATCCAAATACTTCAGAAATGGACATACCTTTATACGAGATCTTCAAAAAGTTTATGTTTCTTCCTTAGATGGTCCCGAGAAGCTCCAGGTGGTTTATTTCAATGTCTACTGACGAAGAGTCGAGGATAGACTTGAAACGTATCAGTTTTATTATAATTTTTTGTGGTTAAACATAATTGTAAATATCAACTGTAACTATACTCCATCGAGAACTTTTAATACAAAATTCCTAACCTTTTTTTCTATTATTTTACACTCTACCCTATGTGCTCCAAAGAAACTTTTGGAAAAATATGTTTTCACACCGTGAATATAATTTTTTTAGTGAAATTCAGACTGGGTGGATATATTTTCATAACTACAGTTTTTGAATTCTGTTTGCTGGGAAAACTAGGGAAGAAAGTGTAAAATATAATTTTATCGACGCTGTACAATTTTTAAAAGCTCTGTGTTCAATTCTTGGTACTAAATAATCTACCTACGTTTGAATAACTCCTATATGAATAAAAGACTTTGGAGACAAAACTGATTAATAAAATAATATTTGTTAATCTTCTATTCCAATTAATACTTACGTAATATTAAAATTAAGTTTCGCATTCAATAAAACGGAACGTGAAAAGCTTACTATCCGCAGTTAAATATAAAATTCATTTAATAAGTTTCAACATAATAAACTGCCTGATCCGCATAAATCGAGATACAGCTTTATTAAATTTATATTAAGTGAATTTGCAACCAAGTCAAGTAAACGAATCATATTCTCTCGTTATTATTCTACAATAATTTTAATGAAGTGAAAAAAGTCAAGGCAGACCCCATAACCCAATAAAACTATATTTCTATAACCTTTACCAAAGCTCTGCACTATGTTATGGAAACCTTCATAAAAAAGGAAAATCGTATATAGATATCGCATAGGGTGGGCCAAAAATGTTTAAATACAGGTGTTGCAGAATATTAACAGCACAATTTTTTAAAATTAGTTTAGGATAGACAGGGTCTTCCATTTAAGAGGGACAAAGTAAATTATTTTTTTTAATATACTATATTTGCATATTTTATAAAATATGCCTAAAATTCTGAGTCGAACAATATGTATACCATATACTTACACCCAACTGTTTCGAATATATTGGACATTATATAAAAATGTTGATAGATGCAAGGGCTTGTATGAGCCTTTATACCTTTTTTCTCAAAAGGTATAAGGATGGTTCCGAACCACCTTTATTTTAGGGAAAGGTTTTTAACGAAATTTAGTACCTCATTGACTGAGAATGAATCCAGATTCCCTGGCAAAAGTTGTATTTTGCCAACTAGTGATATACTGATGTAATTGAAGATACGGTACTTTCCTCGTTAGGACAGAAAATCTGTCTTTCCATCAGCTTCTGAATAGTACTACTATTAAGTATAAATATATTTTATACATATCTTGTGTATATCGTTAAGTAAAATATTATCACGACTCTATAGTTTTTTTTTTTAAATTTGTATATATATATTTCAAAATCAAGTCAAAGTAAAAACAAAATAGAAAGTTATAGTAAGTTTATGTTCTTACTGTGCGTTCTAAAGTTTAGTTTCTACTCTTTCTCTTCAAATGATAATCTGAGAAACAAAACACATTGTTGACAATATCCATTTAATTAAACTGAAATGATATGCAATTCAAGTTCTAATTTCCACGATTTCATTCCACGTCTTTTGTTACAACTTATGACATTTTATTATTTTAATAGGTAATAAGGAAAGCTGACTTAGACTTCACGAAATAGATAGCGGGTAAATTGAAGAACAAAATAAAAAATTTAACGTACAATTAAACAGTTTTACGTACAGTTACGATAGTCAATAATACAATAATAAAAACTAAGGCAAAACGCAAAGTGAAAGAAAATATCTGTAAATTATTAATGATACCCACACTTATCATAATCCTCAATAGAAAACAAACATGCAGTAGCTATAGTTATCGATGTTTTTGCAGTAGCTATAGTTATCGATTGGAGCTCCTCTTTCTATAAATGTAGGGATTTAGAATAATAAATTGTAGGTTAAGGGAACGAGGACAGATTAACTACAGATTGTACAGCTTAACTACAAGTTCTTGAGATTTTTTTATTTAAAAACTACTACGACTTCGTGGTAACAGAACTGGAAAAAATCTGCTACTAAGGAACTAGCTATAGAAAGTATTAAAGGAAGTAACTAGGAAAAGGAACTAACTTTTTTTATGAAGTTAAAAAATATTAAACCAGATTTTAAGAAGCCCTAAAATGTACAGGATGTGATAAAAGTACATTTTAATGGAATCCTGTATATTTTTAGAAATTTGGGTTAAGTGCACCAAGCTTTCGCGATCATTAGGTGATGATGATGAATTAAACTGATGTGTTTACCTCAAATAAGGTGATAAAGTAAAAAATAGAGTGGCCATATATAAACTTCCGGTATAACCTGAAGTAGAAAACAATGGAAAATATTAAAAAAGTAGATCTCCTGCCAAAATGGCATCTGTCAAAATTTCAAATTTATATCCCTATAAGTTTTGGAGATACGTCTAATAGGCGGTCACCGTGAATGACCCTGTATATATATATATATACAAATTATTGACGACTAAGATGCATGAAAACTAGAAGTATTAGTGATTCAATTATAATAAACTCAAGAAGCATATCTTTAGGACAGGTATGTGAATCAAGTATATTAGCAAATTGTTATCAACAATGTAACAATGTAACGAGTAACTTTAATTCACACCAGTTTATAGACCGTCAAACGAAAAAGTTAAATTACAAAAACTTACAGCGAATGGCCCTCCAACTATAAACATTTTATAGCAACATATCTTCTTCAACAAGGCGTTTCCAGAGCCATTAACAAATTTATTATATTAAGTAATGATGTTATAATAGACAACTTTATCTATTTCAATAACACCGCCAGTAATGGAAAAAATATAAAAGCTCGGTAAAATAAATTTACTTACATGTTTAACACCTCGTTATATGCAAATACTCATGAGTACATACCTGAAAAGAGAGAAAGCATCAGTGTGAAACATATATAAAAGAACAGAATGGAGTTTTAACAACAATAAGGCACATAATGTAATGTAACAATGTGGTAATAAAGTGCAATATTTGCACTGAAAATCTTATCCCGGTAAAGAGATAAACAGAGAAAGTTTATTACGAGGTTTACGAGCATAATTTATTTTAGTAGAGTTCATAATATTACTTCTCCAGAATGAAAATCCTCTAAATACGTGTGCCCATATCAATGTTGCATTGTAGTATTGTGTCTTACAGCGAAACGTTTTATTTAAATCTTCTATAAGTAATTGCAAATAAGAAATATCGTCTTAAAAAATTACCATAATTTCAGTTAAGTAAATTTAGTTATATCACATATTGTGATTGTAGTTCGACACATTGAAAATCATTACGATTAAGGAACAATCAGTCACGAAAACGTCTGCGAATATAGAAGTCCCAAATAAAAAGTAGTTTCGAAAGATATTCCGAAGAATAGTAATAACATAGAAATATTACACATAGCTAGTTTCACAGTACCTACATTGAACAGGAGCCACAACTCCCAAAAACATTGGTCACATAATAAAACAATTTTTTTATAGTTTTCGATCAAATATCTTTCTGAATCTGAGGCTTTCAACTACACGCTTACCGTGCACCAGTATTGAGTTATGATATTTAATTTCGGAATAGCATAGTCGCATCTCATATAAAGCAATATAAATTGAAATAACGCATTGATGTGATTATTAAAAAACCAAATTAAATTATCCGTTGTGAAACTAGCGTCAGTTGATTAAATAGCCCCAGTTGCAAATGAAACTTAGACCTAAAAAATTATGGAAGAACGTACAAAATTAATTGAACTTATAAAGATGAAAAAGTGCGACAGTTAGTGAGATCCTCCTTATACTCGTAAACAGTTGAAGGCATAAGTTGCAGAAGACTTTAGTTTCATCAGGGAAATAGTAAGAAATATTATAATCGATTTTCGAACAACTGATACTGATAAGTAATTACTCAAATTGACATTTGGTGCTTCTACTACAATTTAGAAGCAAAATGTTAAGAGTATAGTAATCGAAAACAATAGGTTCGTCAAGACCAAAAAGGCACGAATGTCACTATTTCGGAAAAAATCCTTGTATATGCAATAATAAATTTAGAGACAGAAAGCTGAAATTCTGTATCTGGAATGATGATGCAATTATAGGTACTAAACGATTTTTCTTAATAATATTTTGCTGAATTGTAACGGTACTCTATGCTTGATGGTAAAACATCATCCATCATTTTCATGTGCTGAAAGTAGAATTCATTTTTTAGTAAACATTTTTATCAATTTTACCAATGGGGCACTTCGCTACGGTTCGGAGCCCCGCCCGCCCCCTCGAAAAGGTGTAACGGCGGCGTTAAAAAATATATTGCTGTCATAATTGTTGCAGCAAATTAATATTGTAGAAGATATTTACTTTTGTAAGCTAAAATGATGAATTTTACAGACTGTCAAATTGAACGAATTAATTCCAAACTTTCCCTGCAGAAAGAATAAAAACTACGGACAATGAAACATAATAACTAAACACTAATACTAATAAATAATTGGAATATAAAAAAAGTTGCATCCAGTGGGATTCGAACTTGCGAAATTCTGCACTTCGATGTTTGAACTACTGCGACTTATACCTTTACGCCACCGCTTCACTTGGTATTATTTGACGCTGAGACAACTATGTAAACTGTACGTGTTAATAACCTGAAATTATTTTTTATCCATATTCTAATTGGAAAAGCATTTCGCTTCAGTATTTTGGTAATCAGAAGTGTTGGCAGTCAGTACTATTGACTCCGTTAGCAATATTTCTCATAGGAAAATAATAACCTCTCTGAAGTTTAATTAATTTAACAGTTTTCGAAGGAGGTGCTTGTCGTTAGTGCAATCTCACATCGGCAGATAAAATGAGAAACACGTTAAGACGGATGCGATTCGAGATTTTCGAAGTCGAAATAGACGGAGTGGTCGTGGTCGCGAAAAAAAATCTTAGAAAATTAGAGAAAGGACGGAAGTTTCGTGGAAAGCGGTTCTCGAAGCCGTAAAAATTATAAAAAGAGTCGAGGAGGTTCCGCGAAAATTCGGGATTTCTGCAGGCGTGATGGGACCATTAGACGCGAGAACAAACTCCGGTGCTAACCGCATCTCTCTAACCGAACGGCGATCGACGAAAATTTTGCAGAGGTTTTATGAAAACGTGTTTAAATTGGGAAAACTCGTAGGAAACGGGTCGAAAACGCGCCTAAGCATAGGAGAAAGGCTTGGGGCGACCGAAGGTCGCCCGCGTGGATCGCTTTGCGATCCCCGCTCAGAGGTGATAACTTACAAACTTTGTCGATTTGGTGACGGTATTTAGAGCGAGACAGAATCGACCTGTATTAATATATATAATAATAATAATAATATCTCTACCCCTCATTCTAATCACAAGGATTAGCCCGAAAGTCTGAGACTTGTGTGGGAGAGGGGGCGGCATATTATTATTTCGCGGGCCGCATTTGCGCCTCAGGAACGACTTACGTTGGTAGGCCCTAACCACCATTTAGTGCTGGAATGAGGGAAACCTGGAAAACCTCATTAGTTAGGGGGACAAGTCAAACATCAACTGATTTTAATCTCTCACATTAACACCAAGTTGACATCCTTCCCATCCTAGGCCATCGCCAGGATGGTTGCCAAGCCATCCCTGCGAATAAGCCTTGGATATGGAATATGGATTAGGAGATTAAATAGGTACTCGTATTATTGTGAGACAAAGCTATTCTAATTTCACCACTAACTCTCATAATAGAGGTTAGTTACTTTGTTACTATATGCGGAAACATCAACTGTGCCTTATCAGAATATATTTTTAAATAATTTGACTTTTAAAGTTTTCTTTTCCGGGATAATAAATGAATGCAATGAATAACAATTCCCAATAAATAGTTGTATGTACTGGAGCTGCGTAATAGAAAACTGTCTTATTCAGTAGTGTTTTTAACCGCCTTGTAGGGACCAGAAAGAATGCATTTGCATATGATCACCCACACAGGCTTATTACCTCGCACACAATAATATATTATGACTGCATGTAATGATGCATGCTTAATGCTGGACATATAAGTTATACATTATAATATATTGTTATTATTCTAGGTGTGATCTAAATGGAGCAAAGTATGCATACATTGTTTGCGATAATTATCCTTTATTTTAAAGCGGCAATGGCCACCATATTGCAATATTAAAAATTAAACGACTGTGACGTAAACCATATTATTCATAATTCATATTTACTTTTACGACACTCCATGGGTATGTCGTATGATTTATATTATTACGAATGCCTGCAAGGAAAGAAAGAAAATATAGATAGGAGATACTGAGGTGTAATCGGTATTGAAAAACGGGATTATCGAAACATTTCATGTATATGATTCAGTTTCTTTTGGGATTACACCACCTGTAAAATAACAAAAAGCAGGAAACCGGAAGTATACAAATTAAATTTTCAGAGTGCAGTATCAAGAGAAACTTTTAAAGTTTGCAAAAAAAAACACAGTATAATATGCAATAAAATAAATATTTGAAAAATTAATTAAAATTCATCAGTAGTTTTTTAGTTTTATACAAAATTCTGTAATATTACAAATCATATTTTGAATTATAATTATAATTATAATTACAAATCATATTTTAATAACTTTGACGACGAGTTGAGGATCAACTTGAAACATTTGGGAAAAAGCTAGTTAAGTGTTTATTATAAAAATTATTTTATTTAGGCATAATTCAAAATATAATTTGATATTACACAACTTTGTATAAAACTAAAAAACCAAGAATATTCCAAGAAACTATGAATCATGAAAACGCACCACAAATAAATTACACACATTATTTCGAGTATATACTGGGTGTCCCACCTGGAAAACCAATTAAGCTATTAATTTGAAATTTGAGTTGAAGTCAAAGTGGGCCATGATCTACTTGATGCAAATATTTTGCAGTTTCTACCACTTCCGGTTATACCGGAAGTCGGCATTAATTTTGTTATTTTAAATGGGATACCCTATATATTATTGCATTTTTGCTGCAATTGTTTTTGAAATATTGACTGGTGAATATTGACATTTTTCAAATTTGACAACCTGTAAAATCTAAACGGTTTGAGATCAAACAAAACGGTTTGCACATTCCTATCTTAACTTTTCATAAGCTATCGTTTGACACTAATTTCAGATGTCGCAGAAATTAAAAATTTTCATTCGCATACGCATTCATAAGTCCATATACTGATGATGTGCATGAAATCATTCGTGGTAAGGACTTTATGCACAACTTCCAAATTTACTAAAAAGATTAGACTATTTCTCTTAGCAGGAATATTAGAGACATGAAATTTGATGTAGGTGATCCTTTTCAAATGCAAAGTTTTTTGTAAAGAAATAATGATTACACAAAAGGATTTTTTTTCTGCAGGAGTATAAAGCAGATTACAGTAACTCCTTCAAAATTATTGGTATGGGTTGCAAATACGAAATTTGATATGTATGTACAGGGTGATTCACTTTCGAGTGTGTAACATGGGTATCTCGCTTATTATAAAAGATAGACTGTAGGTTTAAATTCGGCAAAGTTGCGGAATTTTGTGCTCAATAAGTTGGCGCAAACAAAACCCCCATATTTGCTTTTGTTTTTGAGTAAGAGGCAAAACAAATTTTTTTCCGGTTTTCGTTTTCTGGCCATAACTTCTATAGTTTTGAAAATATTGGCTTATCGTTTTCACATTATTAGGACACTTTCTTGAGACAAATACGATGCCGTAAACCGTTTTTTAAAAAAATGTCACTTCTATTGTAAATCATCGTCAATTTTATTTTTTCTTATGGGCGCCATATTAATTCTTCTCATATTTGAATAAACCGATTTTTTCTGAATACAACAATATAATATATGTTAATATTTGTCTAAAAAATAAGGGCATTATGAAGGAAAATAGGTATTTTTTTGAAAATGTCTAGTTAGCCATGGCCATGACAGTCAGTTCTTGACAAACCACAAATATCACTTATAATTTTTATAAACTGCATCTGTGGAGTATTTTTTACATTGAGTAACGATGTATTCAACCGAAGAGAAACAAGATATTATAGATATTTATTACAGATGTAACAAAAAAATAAAACAGAACAATTGAAGAATATTTAAACACATATCCTGAAAGACGACAACCATGCAAGACATATATTACTAAACTGCAGTGTAATTTAAGATATTATGGCAGATCCATACCTATTTCTTGGTTTAGAAAGACTGCCATAATATCTTAAATTACACTGCAGTTTAGTAATATATGTCTTGCATGGTTGTCGTCTTTCAGGATATGTGTTTAAATATTCTTCAATTGTTCTGTTTTATTTTTTGTTACATCTGTAATAAATATCTGTAATATCTTGTTTCTCTTCGATTGAATACATCGTTAGTCAATGTAAAAAGTACTCCACAGATGCAGTTTATAACAATTATCAGTGACATTTGTGGTTTGTCAAGAACTAACTGTCATGGCCATGGCTAACTAGACATTTTCAAAAAAATACCTATTTTCCTTCATAATGCCCTTATTTTTTAGACAAATATTAACATATATTATATTGTTGTATTCAGAAAAAAATCGGTTTATTCAAATATGAGAAAAATTACTATGGCGCCCATAAGAATAAATAAAGTTGACGATGATTTACAATAGAAGTGACATTTTTTTAAAAAACGGTTTACGGCATCGTATTTGTCTCAAGAAAGTGTCCTAATAATGTGAAAACGATAAGCCAATATTTTCAAAAATATAGAAGTTATGGCCAGAAAACGAAAACCGGAAAAACATTTGTTTTGCCTCTTACTCAAGAACAAAAGCAGATATGGGGGTTTTGTTTGCGCCAACTTATTGAGCACAAAATTCCGCAACTTTGCCGAATTTAAACCTACAGTCTATCTTTTATAATAAGCGAGATACCCATGTTACACACTCGAAAGTGAATCACACTGTACAAATACAAACTTGAATAAGGGATACTTATTAGGAATTTTATCCTCACGTCCTGTGGGTAAAGCAAAGGGGATGTTACACACTGAGCCAGTACGGCGAATTTCATGGAGTTCTAATGAAGTAGAAGAGTAAATGGGAAATCCGATGGACCAGGTCAAAGCCTCGTATAAGTTTGCTAATAATAATTAATTATATACACAGTAACTACTGTACAGTAAAATAATTATTGTAGTATTTATATATCCGCTGTGAAATCTGAACTAAAAAAACTAGCTTATTAATTAAAATTAACTATGTAGAAATAAGATAAATATATTTATATAACAAAATTGATGATCACAAAAACGAATATTAATAATTTTTACTATAAAGGCATTTTAGCAATTACTTGTAAAATCACAACTATGTGGTACAAAATCTCTGGTTATCTCATGGTAAATTTTGCGTCAGGTAAATTATATATTATTAAATATATCGCTTTTATATTAAATGAATCTCAAAAAATTCAATAACTATAATAACGATGGAAGCATATGCCTGAGGTAAAAATATTTAACCTTAAGGCTATTTACCACAACACACTATAAATTTTATAATAATTCGCTTAATTACTGTAACTCATGTGGGTATGTAATAACGTTTTAAAAATATAGGTTAGATCATACCAATGTAGGACAGTATAAAGTAAAGTAACCATGCAAAATATAGTATTAAACAATTGTAGTGACTCGATATAAATGAATAAGCTAAATTGAGTGGAGGCTGACATTTGCAATGAGTGTTCAGCGTCATAAATGAAATAACATTATAACGGCCACAAAGAACATATGTAAATTGAAAATAATGCAACGCTTTTGCTAGGATACACTATAACGCCACTTCGCAGAAATACTCACTACATTATTCATTACAGTTCATTTTTTAGTATTTTTTAGCTACGGGTTACTGTCGCTCGCATAAAAATCAAGTGGAATATAAAGGGATTAAATCAAGATTATATAGAATGGCGCTATTCGTTGTACTGTCATTTCGTTTTTCACAGTAGGTAACTAATAAACTTGACATCCGCAGTTTAACGTAAATTATAAACTAAAATGTAGAACTAAAATTGTTTTAGTGTATTTATAATAATTAATTAGAAATAATACGATAATAAAACGATTTTATTTCTCAATATATATATATGTAAAAATTCATTGCATCTTTCCTTAAACTGCACCACTTGCAATATAATAAAAAGATAGGAAACCAGATGGTTAATCCCATCCATTTACCATTTACAGATATTGTAATCCCAAAAGATAATTGCCTTTCCAAATGTGAAAATTCAGATCACAAGAAATATTCAGCAAACGTCTCTTGTACACGAGCTTCTTTTAAAGAAAATACAAGAAAACGTCTACGAACAAATTAAAAATGAAAAAATTTTTATTTAAGTTCAAAATTTATATCATTTTTCTACTACCAGAGCAAGTGAATAAAATGTATATTAAAAAAATTAATATCCACTCTAGAAACTTTGATATCAGAGGAGGAATGTTCTTTATGTTTACATGAGTGACAGCATAATTCAATACGAATCACTTTATTTACCGCAATTTTTTAACTCGTAAATTTTACGAATGCCACTAACATACTTTTAAAACTGTTGCTGTAACTTAAAGTTAATTAAAACATTAAACATTAAAGTTAAAAAAATATTTTAGAATTCCTGATATGTAAACTAATATGCGAGAAAACACAAAAAAAACTATTTAATTTTTTTGTTTTGAGAATTGTTTTATATCGTTATCGAGATAAACTAAAAATGAATTAATCCTGAAGAGACATATCTACATACTTGCTGTTTATTTCCTATTATAATAACATTGTCATTATTACGGAATAAGTAATAATTAGGAAACGGAGTTGGGAATTCAAAAACAAATTTTAGAAATTAAGTGGACAAAACAATAAAGACTTTATTTTATTATTCCCTGTGACATTTTCATTATTCTTCACGCATTAAAACTAGCGGTGCTCTCAATTATTTATAAAGAGTTTCCTTAGGTATGTTGAAATTGTTGTATTCGGTTCTAAGAGTGATTATTTGTTTTTAATTATAGTCACTGAATTGTAGCAAGCGAGTGAAAATGCACGTCACGAACACATTTGTAATTATAAGGTATATAATTATTATTTAAGGGAAAAAATTTAAAATATTAACTGTGGTAATTCGCTAGTTACCATATATAGTACACCATCGGTAACTCCATCGATCGATTATACGGGAACCATAAATATTTAACTTGGGACGGTTTATATGTAGAAATAGACCTACTTTAGCAAACTTCGCATAATATTTTGATAATCATTGAACACCCTGTGGTGTTCAAAAAAGAAGAATAAAAAATGAAATTGGAACAACTGTCAAAATTCAGTTTTTTTAAATGGAAACTACCTACTTACCTGTTTTTATTATTTTAACTTATTTGGGATTAAAAATAAAGCTAACTTTGCATAAGATTGTCTATTCCGAAAATTTGTAGTTTTCGAAATATTGGAAATTTAATCATAATTCCCGACATGATTGGTGACAGTAACATTTTTTTAGCACTTATTTGTTTTATAACGTCATGGCCAACTAAGAGTAAGTCAATTTTAAAGCCGTAGCACCTTTGCAATACAATAATGTCAAATTAAAAAAGTCCGTCTACTTTTGGTATAACCGAAAATGCCGCCATCATAAAAATATTATTTTAGTCAAATGTTCCCTAATACTTACCAACTTGACGTTAGCATGCTACCAAATTTTCAGATTTTTCGTAAGTAATTATAGTTTTTGAATAATAGATCGATAGAGTTTCCAGTGGGACACCTTATAAACATTAACTGATGTTTCAGAATTTGGAGTCACTAGAACTTAATCAAAATATAGTACATAAATTGATTTTGTTAAAGATTTTAGTAAACTATTATCCTTATTTAGGATAGTTCCTATTATGTTTGAAGGAACCATACTTAGTAGTAGAGTATACTAATAGTTTCAAACATCTGAAAGTATAAGAAATATCCTTTTTTATATAAAGTATAAACATAAATGAATTGCATTAAAAATGTCATTATATTGCTGGAAAAAATAAAAGATGCTAGAACAGATATGTGGCTGCGGATTTAAAATGACAAAATATTTCATAGAAATTAATGATAATTAAAAGTTGTTAAATAATGTACATGTGTTACTATTTAAGTTGTGCAAGGATACGCATCTGGGAATTAGCAACCAGTATATGGTGTTGTTCCTCGGTTGCTTGAAGATTCTAGTACATTTTTATTTTATGTATAATTAATTTTAACAATAGATCCAAGTGAAGTTGTTTCTCATACTACCTTTGTATATATTTTATATTTTTTTACATACAATATTTTGAGAATATCATATATTTTAACAATATGTATTATTTTTTTATTTGTTTTTATTTTATTTCAATATATTGTGGTACAGACAAAACCGAAGACAATAACAGTAAGAAAAAATAGATAAGTAACACAAAATATAACTAAAAGCATATAAATAGAATACAAAACAACCAGAAAATATAAAACATTTACTTTAAATAAATAGGTTTTTGTCATTAAGAGCCGGTTTCATAATCAAATTTAAAGAAACTTTAGCTAAAGTTCCTTTACATTTGATTATGAAATTAACCCTAAGGCTGCAAAAAAATATATTTACTTGATTTCTCAACAGTTATTAGACTATTTATTTGGGGATGCCGAAAACAACTACTCCACGGAAATATGCCCCTACTGGCGTTGCATTACATCAACATCTTCATGGATGTCTGTCAAGACCAAATACCAGACAGTGACCGGTTTCGATTTTGTTATGATATTGTTAGATATTGTGTACATGGGCAAAAACTTTTGGACATTCATATAGGAAGAGTTTCTAAGTAAAACGTCACACTATCGCGGGAAGAAATTCTAGGACACTGAAAATATAATTCCTCGAATAATCTGTACACTATTTTATTATGAAATAGATTGAAAAGACGGACTGATAAATGAGTCTGTCCAAAGTGCTAATTACAGAATGTTTCTTAAGAAGTTCTTTTTGTCACTATAATACAAAAAATTCTCATTTTATCGTAGTTAATATTTGCATGAAACGAAATTCCACTGTATTGATACAAATAGGTAATAAATAGGTACCTAAATTCAAGCCAGCGTCCTCAGATCTTTTTAACGTTCATTTCCAAGTATATATCTCTTTAAAGACAATGTTAAAATATGAGGCATCAATGACTATACTTACTTGAACACCCTTTGTACTTACCTGAAGAGAGAATTATGTTTGTTAAAAATGTTTGTCCTTTAAATAAACATGAGCGCTTCATGATTTGACTTCCTAGATTACATCAAGAAAATTCATATTAATTTAAAACCCACCCACTTAAACACTCAGTATAATAGAAATAACTAATGAATGCGTAATGGATACGAAAAAAATTATATTAATTTTTATGGGATTGCGTTTTGCAATCCGATAGAATATCTTCTGCTATCTGCTTATATATG
Organism: Pogonocherus hispidulus; assembly: GCA_963924545.1. Classification (NCBI taxonomy): domain Eukaryota; kingdom Metazoa; phylum Arthropoda; class Insecta; order Coleoptera; family Cerambycidae; genus Pogonocherus; species Pogonocherus hispidulus. Next base: position 32,896,636 of record OZ004692.1, on the reverse strand, counting down.
GTACCTGGTTTCCGCTACATAAATTAAACAGAAAATGATATTGCTATCAGCTAATACTTTTAACGAGTTAATTGATTTTATATATACCTAATATCACATCATAACAATAGCGAAGTGGGCTAGAGCGTATTGTAGCAGCAGTTAGTTGTATATTGTCACATTGCCTATAAGCTCTGGGTTCGATCCTCAGCTCCGGTACTAGCGATGTCGTTGGCTATTCGGTGTTTGTCTGAGTTTTTCAATTTCAACCTCCTTCAGGGCAGTTTTTGACTCTAATATGGCACTACATAAATTAGACAACTCGTCTAATTTACGTAGTGTTTTAATATAATATTATAAAGTAAATCCTTAATGTATAGATATATTTCAATCCAGATTACAGCGAAAATGCTACTAAATTACCTACTTCTACATATACTTAGATGGTAATCTAATGCAACCGTCTACATAAAATGAAATTAATTTATGTATGGCTTTATTAAATATTATTATTAAACTTACGGACGAAGATATATGTACGTATAGAAATAAAAATTTATAATAACAAATGCTATATGTAAATGTATTTAAAAGGCATATTTCACTTGCACGAAGGGATGCCACATGTTATTAAAAGGAGCAAGATGGACTTCTAATGATATGTTCTCAGTTAATAAATTACACATTTAATAGGAATGTGTTGAACTGTCAGCATGATAAAAAACGAGTAATAAATATTTATTAATTATACCTACATCGCATGCTACATAGTATACCATGTAGCTACATGTACACAGTATAATAACCACACATACGTAAGACTGAAATAGTTAATATTTTTAAGACATAACAGTATATAAATTGTAATAATTATTATAGGAATATATAATTCTGGTTGACCTTATTTCAAATATTATGCTTGTCTTTGTAAGTACATATATTTGCATACGCAACAATTAGTGTATTTTATATAAAATACAGGGTGATTCAGTTTTTTGTGGTAGGACATTAACACTTGATAAAACAACTTTTTTTAAGAAGAAAAGTTTATTAAACATAGTCGTAGAAATCTTTGTTTGTGAGATACAGTGCGTTGAAAATATATTTTTTTTAAGAATTTACCTTAATATCTCTAAAACGTCAATAGATATTAACCCGTAATTTTGCATGAATAATATATCAGTTATGGTGAATAAAACGGATATATCGGTTATTCATTTCATCCACCAATAACGTGCCTGCCGAGGGCCCCTGCCCCCTTTTTAAAATTAATTTCTACGCCCGTGGATTTTTCTGTAAAATGATACAATTTTTGAATTTGTTAATCAATCATGATCAAAAAATCTATTTTTTTGATAAAATTAACGGTTTTCGAGTACCTAAATTCATATAACAGCGAACAGTTCCAACGATATTTTTTGACAAAAATGTTGGCCTGCTAAAGGTTACATAAAAAAGTCATATGAAGTAAAGTCTATCGGGCGGGTAATTTAATCAATAACTTCGAAACTGTTAAATAATAATATCTCTACACCTCATTCTAATCACAACAATCAGTGCGCAAGTTAAACTTGTGTGGTGGGGGGGCGGTATATTATTATCATGTATATCGTATTAAGCTCAAGAACGATTTAGGTTGGAAAACCTTAACTATCACCATAACCTGGAAAACATCGTTATTTGGGAGTGTGTATTAGTAAAATTATATTGTGCAGAACGACGTACTCGATCTTCCCAGTTACATTTTATTGAACTAATAACTCCATAACTTTCTAAACTGCTCTAAAATGGACACGATTATTTGTGTAATTATAAAGTTTACTTAGTTGCTTACCCTGCCTCTTAGTTACCTGCATTTGACGAAATTACTAAACGTAATTAAACAATCTGAAAACTATGCTTTTGGCAAAAAGGAAAGAGAACGAAAAAGTCAAATTATATACTAAGTTATAGAAAGTTTAGTTTGAGTCAGTTTAGTCAGTGGACGATTTAACGTAAGTATTTTTAATTATGTGTAAGTGTGCATATTATTACATATAGGTATGTTATTATATGCGGAATTACAGAATTGCGAAATAAACAAAATAAAATCAATCCAGAGAGTTGGGCTGAACAACTGCATATATATATTCAGCGGCATCGCAATGACGGTGCATTCTCTAGTGCACTGAGAATTGCGTTTCTTCATTGTTATATGCATATGAAGGGCTGGATGAAACGCTGCCTCTCTGTGTGGGAATACTAATCAAATCCGATTTGTTTGAACGGGCAAAACGCAAAAAGGTTTTTATAATGAAGTGCTTTCTACACGTCCTGTCGGATTTTTGTTCCGCTCTTAGTTATTTTATGGAATATGGCGTACAAGTCGCTCGCACTGTTAATCCAATCATCTGTTCAAATTTTGTTATTGTAAACGTTCATTTCATAAAAGCCATTTAGGTGTTTTCTCTTTTTTATTAAGGAAAAATAAAACTCAAAATAGTGCTCCTCGGTTTTCGAACTAAATATTACTCTTCCAAAAAATTATTGCTGTTGACGTACACATGCCGTTTTACATTATGGAACAATTATACGAAATTAAACTGAAAGCAAATGAAACAGCTAAAGTGCTGACGTAGCAAAATGTCAACAGGAAGTTTATCCACGCCTATTGTATTGCTACTGTATAAATTTGAAGATCAATTGACGTGACTGTTAAATTTTAACATTGATATAAAACCATTGCATCTTCTGGGCAAAGTAGACCCATGTTCTTTCTGTTAGATACATATTTCAATAAGGAAAATCTTATATAACTAAGAATAAAAAACGATATTGGAACTGGGTACGATCCTGAATCTTATATATGCGCCTTTAAAAATAAATGAAATAGAGATATGCTTGTAATTACTAATTTTTTTTCTAAAATAAAGAGCTAAAATTAGTAGTGATGAGAAACACACCGTAATGCCCTCTTTGGGTCTTTGTTACTATCTGTCTGACCATTATTGTCAAATTGATAAGACAGATAACAACCTGCTTTTTTGCAGGCGTCATTATAGCAGTGACTCCATTGTCTTTGAGGAAGACAATCCTACTTATTTATTTGAAGGAGATGCCGAAAACAACTACTCCACGGACAATGTGCCCCGACTGGCATTGTATTACTTTGGCCCTCCATAGGACGATGACCATTAGGCAATCACATCGTAACATTGTTCAATGAGTCCACTACCTATAGCACTCTGATGAGCGCATAATAAGCGCGAAACCGGTCAGTGTCTGGTAAGTTGGTCTCTATGAACGATGTGGCGACTCCTATGGAGATGCCGAAGTAATGAAATGCTAGTCGGAGCATATTGCCCGTGGAGTAGTTGTGATAGGCATCTAATTCAAATAAATAAGAGCTAAAGTATTCACACTCAACTACTAAACTCAAAAATGAACAAAATAAAATGTTACTGTTTCGGAAGTTAATCATTATTTTGAGATTTTTTGTATCGGAAACAGCATTTACAAATTAGTATTTCTTTAAGACTGACTACTTGGCTTACCACCAGTCATAGGTGAATCTAGGAAGCTTCTAAAGACGGTATTTTTTATATGTAAATCCTGGAACATTTTTTAAGCAGTTAATGATATTTAAATTATAATAAAAAACCACTATGAAGCTATGTTGTATGGTTGTTGAGTGTTTTTGTAAAATTAGTTTTGTTATACTTTAGTTAGTTACTTATTATGTTTCAATGGTTTGAACTCTTAGTAGTACCAGTTTGATAAGTGGTACAGCACATGGAATGTTTCTTTACCTGTAAAATTACCACGCGTGTAAAGTGTCTCTTTGTAATGGAGCCAGAAGTGGACTTTCGGTCTGGAGATTCAAAACATCAGCAAAATTTCGGAAATATTAAAAATACTCGTATCCTTAATTAGATCACCAGCGCCTGAAAACGACCTTGTAATCTTGTATAACCAACCTACCCAGCCTATATTTCCATTTACTAGAACATGCAATTTACTATCATTTACTACCATTTACTAGATCAAAACTCTAACGAATTCAAAACATAAGTAACCATTTACTTATTTTATACAAGCACTTTCGTAAATATATCATCTCTCAAAAAGATGGAATCATTTCTATCACAAAACAGTAAAAGCCGTTCGTAAATTTAGCGATTGTTTTGTGATGGGCTATCAATCTTGTTCGTAAATTTAGCACAAAATTGCATGATATCCCATCAGAAAACCATCACTTCCATCATTAAATAGTTATGGATTTCAAATTTTATGATTGAAAAAAGAAGGGGAATTGTCATGTCATTAATTTTGAGGTTAGTATGTTGTTTTTTGTTTGATTCAAGAGATGAAATTTTGACAAAAACATAAAAGTAAGCCTAAAGTACCTTGTACATTTGTTAGTCACAATGGAGGGTGAACAATTTCCAGTGGATATTTTGGAAGGGGAGACCAAACTTGACTGTTGATCGCCAAAAACCGCCAAAACCATGATAATGGAAATGGACGTTTATGCGCATGTCTCCATCTATCATTAAACCTAACTTCCGTTCGTAAATTTATCCCAACTGTCAATGTTCTGATGGAATCCATGTCCAGCATTAATTCATCATATAGATCATTTACGTCATGCATCACAAAATTGAGCTGAATTTACGAAAAGGCGCATAGTACTAGTGGTTGTGTTGAACAATGAGTTGACTGCTGTATTTATCATTTACATGAGATGATAAAAAAAATCTATGTAATATCTTAGTACTTAAACAAGTTCAGTGTGTTGCAATTTGAAAATAAAAAGTATTATTGGATACGATAAAGTATTTTATTATGGACTACTACTGACCGCGTATTTCATACTTGGAAATATATTTAAAATAATAGTACAGATATGCATTCATCGCTGATTAGTTTAGTTATACCCAGTGAGAACAGGTTGGTTGTTTTAACGTGTATGTAACGTTGCTGTAGTTGAATAAACGTTACTCGTTGAAAAAATCAACGTTGTTTAAGAACCTACTTTCAATCAAACGTTAAGAAGACGTGTATTCAACAATCGTTATCAACGTAAGGTGTAAGTTATAGGTTATAAAAACGTCAAATTATTAGTAGAATTCAATGGGTAACTTTAACGTTAGAGAAACGTAGATTTTATAATAAAAAGTAATAACTTGATTGGTTTTTAACGTTTTTGCAACGTAAATAATTAGGTTATATTTAACTATAACCTGCACGTTATATAAACGTTAAAAGAAACAATGTTTCAACTCTTTGATTAATATTGGTAATATTTTCATGGGAAATTGACGTTGGTTAATCAAGTTAATTTGCGCTATGACTGTTAACGTTATTACAACGTAAATATGCACGTAATTTTTACGTGTAATTTGTACGTTAAAAGGACGTAAACTTTTTAATAAAAAGTAACAGCTTGCGTGGTTTTAAACGTTATTTCAACGTAAATAATAAGGTTATATTTAACTATAACCTGCACGTTATATAAACGTTAAGAGCAACAATATTTCAACTTTTTGATTAATATTGGTAATATTTTCATGGGAAATTGACGTTGATTAATAAAGTTAATTTACTCTATAACTGTTAACGTTAATTAAACGTAAATAGGTACGTAATTTTTAAGTGCAATTTGTACGTTAAAAGGACGTAAACTTTATAATAAAAAGTAACAGCTTGCGTGGTTTTGAACGTTATTGCAACGTAAATAATAAGGTTATATTTAACTATAATCTGCACGTTATATAAACGTTACGAGAAACAATATTTCAACTCTTTTCAACACAATAATTTTACGAGTATCTTTATTTTACCAAAAGATAATTTTATTAAAACAACAAAAATGGTGAATCATTATTGACATAAATTTCAAGATCATAGACAATTTTTCACATCTATGATTTTATACACAAGATGAAATGTCAAATTTTTCATATTATCTATCACAATAATAGCTATTAGATATTGCTATAGGTAGTTTATGTTTATGGCGATCTTAGCACCACTTCGGCATTTCTGCACAAAATAAATCAGTATTATTTTTCAGTGTAATATTTTGTGCAGTTGAAGTGGAAAAATGTATTTATAAAAATTGTCATAATACGAACGAAAAATGAAACACAAATTCAGTTCAATTCAAATTTTTACGCAACTTCACAATCTGAAAGGTTTCACCTAACCAATCAGTAAGCGGACATTTGATGGCTGATGTCAATTGTAATAATCGTGATTGGTTGTTGAAACCGTTGGCAGTAAGCAAGCATGATGTCAGTCGTTAGTTCCCTTTTCCGTCACGTTGTCGTGTTGTTAAAGCATGTGTCACGTGTTATGTCGCCCGCTAGTTCCGCCACCCGCCACTTGTTCGTTCGTACTTCGTATAAACGTAATGGATGTGTAATGTGCTGATGTGTGGTGTACTGGTGAAGTGGAAAATTGTCACTATTGGCAGGGAATAACTAGTGAAAAGTAAGTTTATGAAACCATTTTAAGTGGATTGTTGTACTTTAGTTGCAAGTTTATGCATTACTGTTTTATTTTCATACTAATGGTTTTCGTTGCATGTGCATGTCCAGAAAAGGTATGTAGGTAGGTTACGTCCCCATACTCATGTATTTCAATATGGCCGTGGCATCACAGGTGCTGTAGCTCATGCTTTTTTTATTGTCTTAATTTTTTTTCAACCTCGGCTAGATTTAAGTTTGCTTTGATGCTTGTCTACGAAGAGGTAAGTAAATTAAATTTTGCCCTGCTTTGAAATGACTGTAAAATATATATTTTTTGAGTTACCAGGTTGAAAAAATGATACAGCCTTTTCGTAGATCAGTTTACGTTAGTCATTCTAAATTTTCTGTTAAATGATGTTGAAATTCTGAACTTCTCAATTGTAAAGTGATAAATTCTGATTTGCAGTAAAAATGATTATTATCTAAACTAAAATACTTTTACTTTTCAGGTTCTCCGTACATGGCCAAATATGATATATTGTAGATATATTAAGTATTTTAAATAAATGTTTAGTCAGATGAAGTGGTATTATTAATGGTATAATTAATTTTCATTTAGAATTTAGAAACTAACTTAAAAGCAAAAATAAAAATGTTTTTAGAAACTACTATTTCCATAACTTTAGTCTCCTGGAGAAGCCCTAAAACATAATATATTGTTTTCAAGCAGTGCCAAGTGGTGGAATTTGTATAAGTGATTTCCAAAAGTGTTGCATGTGAAAATTCGTCATCATCGTATTCGTGAACATCGTATTCTAACTATCAATGTTCTATTAACGTTGAGACCAACGTTATAGAACGCTAAGATCAACGTTAATAGAAGATTGATACAGTTAGAATACTATGTTCACGGATACGATTATGACTACGTTGATCTCAACGTTATAATCTCAACGTTATAGTAACGTTGATCTCAACGTTATAGTAACGTTGATCTCAACGTTATAATAACGTTAAGCTCAACGTTCTATAACGTTGATCTCAAACGTTCTATCAACGTTGACAAATATTTGAAATGTGTCTGAAACACGTTTCTAACACACGTTGTATTAACGTTTAGTAGCGGTTAAATACTAGTTGTTTTGCGATCAAATTCAACGTTTAATAAACTTGTTATAGAGACGTAGTATATTAAGTTATAAATAACGTTTTAAATAAAGTTATAATAAACGTTATTAAAATGTTGTAACATACGTTGAAATATACGTTGAACCGCGGGACATTCTTCCGTTGATTCAACGTCGTAATACAAAGGTTACTCAACGGTTGGTTACCGTCAATTTTAACGTTATTTTAACGTTTGTGTTCTTGCTGGGTAGTTACATTATATGGAAAACGTCTACCTATAATCTATAATAGAACGCCAATAGGATATATCGCATACATAATTTTCCCATCGATACCACAGGTTAAAATGTATCTAGGTTCCGTATATACAAGTATTTATTGTCTCACAAATAGGGTATAGCAATAAATAACACCATGTTCAATATAACTAAGAACCTTTACTATGCCTCTTAAGTGAGGGAATTATATTTAAATCGTGAGAAAATGTGGAAGTAGAAAAAAATCATAGCTGTACATTTTTACCTGCAAAAACTCAGATGCAATGTAGTGCGTTTACGGGTAATAATATCTAATTACATACAGAGTTTAACAGTTGATGTAGCGATTTCTGGTTGCTGCGCTATATAAGAGTATAGCAAGAGTGTGTGAAAATAAATCAGCCAGGAAAATGGGATAACATATGATAAAACGATATAGATCATCATAGCGTACGGGGGAATAACATGAAATTGTCGAGTAATAAATAGCGGCCACTTAAGACGTCATAGCCCGTGAAAGGAGGCGAGGCCGGTCCAAGATTGCCGATACTTAACAAAATCTGACACCGTAAGTCACTAATTACCCGTGATATATCACTATATAAACAGCGGCTGCGGGCAGGCCAACGCTTAAAGTGTTAAAACACTAAAATATATTAGTTCCTGAGTAGACTTCATTTACATGGCGCTCGCGTAGACGCCCATATTTATAATAGTTATCTAGCAACACATAGGTAAGAATTATTCATAGATTTGCATATAGTCGTCGTACATCATAAAGGCTTTTGTGTCTTTCAACGTACTCTAAGCGATTTTTTAATCTTTGTAATTAAAATGAGTTTCCTCCGCTCACGAGAATATATGTTGATGGGTTCCTCTCTGGGTTCTTTGTGGCTCTAAAAATTCTCGATCGATCCTCGTATGCAGTTATTATTCATACCGACACCGCGGAAACTCGTGTCAAAAGTAACCTAGCTCGATATTAGTCTACATAAAAGATTAATTTCTTACGTGTTAACGTTTGTATAAATACATTTCTAATCGCATTACGTAAAACACAACGCAGATCGATAAACTCGTTCTGAATTACACAAGCGCTTGTCAGTAAAACTTGTCAATATTCCCCACTACAACGAGGGTAACCATAAATAAAACATTTTATTTACATAGAAGCTTTTCTATCTCTTCAGTTTAATACATAACATTAAACTTATGCTAACTTTAAAAGCTCTCCGGCTTTACGGGTACAGGCTGTAACATTAAGCGATATATCTTGGCCCGATCGTCCGAAATGTTTTATGGAATTTCAATTTTTACATATATATATATTAACCGTATATGGCAAAAACGACGCGTACCTAACATTCACCACAATCGAGTATTTAAAGCTGATAATGGTAATTTCAAGGCAAATATATACCAGGTTTCTCATCTCATCTGACTAATGGCAATTAACATGGGCTATTACATTTCATTGAATTTTATATTCCCAAGGCACACTATGAGAAATATTGCTAACGGAATCGAAAATACTGACTGTCAAACACTTTTGGTTCAGTTATACAGTGACAGCGTTTCAACTTATTAGATCTCCTTAGTACTGCCCAGTTTGCGCTATGAGAGATCTAATAGACCGAAACAGCCGTCGTTTGATAACATACGCTTTGTCTATGTACCTAATAAGTATATGCATAAGATGTCCTCAGAAATATGTATATCTTTTTGTAATAAAGATACAAGGATTAATGACAAATAAAACTTGATAAGTTTTGTGGACCCGATTTTTAAAAATTTTATTGAGTTTCTATCATTATTATAAAGACAATTTAGAATTTGATTTGACCAGAACAAATATAGTACCTGTTATATGTGTACTTGTATGTTGAAACTATCTATTGAAATTTTATAAACAAAATATGATGACTAATTTCGCGCACAAAATCATCATTAATACCTAACACGATAATATTTATTAAAATATTGAAACTTACTTAATTTATCATTTATCACGTAAAAATATAGTATTTAAAAAACCTGGTAAACACGTTTCTTGTGGGTATAAGAGGATATTTTATGTTTTGCCAAAATGCCCACTGAACAAGAAATATTATGTAGCTAACCAAAATAATTTCAAAAGCATTACGAAACAGTTTCCTCTAGAAAATTGGAGACGAAATTGATTCCACAGTTTATTATATACTTTCAAGAAAAATACCTCCACAAATATTCTGAAAAGACAGAATTTATATGAAGTTTCCAGACAAAACGGCAATATTTATTACAGTTTATAATTGTAATGATCGAAATGATTAATGAAGCCTTTCCAGCTTTTTCAAAACGGATTAGAGTTTCCCTTTATAAACCAAGATAAAAATCTGTAGAGTGAAAACGGTTAGCAGGAATAAATTACAGCATATTACAAAAGAAATATGAGGCAAAAATAATGCAAAAATGATAATTTGAAGTTGATAGAATGTACAATTTAAAATAGCGTAACATTTGAGGATATAAATATAAAAAATTATATTTCATTATGTGTAAATACGTGAATAAG
>OZ004692.1:28497629-28686066 GCA_963924545.1 Pogonocherus hispidulus | reverse complement strand
ATTTCAAAATTTATTAACAACTTATTCTTCAAAACTTGTACAGTATCAATATACAAATGAAATACTTAAACCTAATCTAGATCTCTGGAGACCTCTAAGAAAAGGAGTAAATTCATTCATTTAAATCCTGTGCCTTTTTTGCCATTGAGAGAACATTTGATAATACTATAATAAAATCTATCATGAAAACATCTCTAGGTGGATAGGCTAAATACATGCTCAGGGAAAGATTGATATGTATATCCATACTGAAGGAAACATTAGTAGCTCGTTAAACGAACAACCATGTCTGCAGCAAGACGTTATTCTGTCTCCACTTCTGTGAGCCTCGTGGTGGATGATATTAATAAATTTACTAGACAGTAACGGATCCCAAACCCTGCTCTATGTAGATAACTTAATCATACTTGCAACAGCGCAGCAATGGAGTATATGCACAAGGCCCTGAATATATATAAGGGATTTATAGATATACCTAGACACAGACTAAATATAGATAAGAGCGAGTTAAATATTAGACATTCTAAATCGACCATAATACTATTCACCAGGTGATGATTTCAAGTTGAGTAATTAGGACTACTAATACTTCACAAAGATCGAGTAAAGCCATCAGGGGGGGAAAGTATGAGAGTAATATATTAGACTGAAGAATTACCTGGAATTCTTCACAATTAAAAATATCTTGGATATGATGGGTTTTATTATTTACTTCCATATTATTTTACAATTAGTACTGTCACTGACAAATTATTACTACAATGTTATTAAACTTTCCACCACTTGAATGTGGTGGAAACTTTAATAAACTCAACTACTGATTTGACGAGTTTACACACCTTTTGGATATTCGCAAATTTTCTCGAGGCATGAATAGACAATATTCGTTACAATATATTACAGGTTACATTATATACACACATTTTATAAAGAAGAAAATTTACTAAAAATGTACTACTTGTTTTTTTTTTTGTATGCGGAAAGGATGGTTATGTTATAGCGTTTCTTTACCATATCACCTCAATTATTACAATTGATTCATAAAAATGGAGGTGCTGTGTATTGTATGTGCAATATTGCTTATTTCATGATTCTTACTATTGTTACTGTCGCCATGCTGATTAACATACTCTAAATTATTGTACTATTATTATTATATCTTTATATCTGATGTCTGAATATACAGTATATTAGGTATCACGTCTCAGTCCTCGCATTTTACTCATAATATCAAATATGCATGATGGCTAGTTACTTTCTATTAAAAAAAGTATTATAAATTATTTTGCATTAGGATATTTAGTGTTTGGCCAAAATTGTAAAGTGTCACTCATAAGTAGTATCAGAACGTTATTACTATTCACCGCATAAAACAATTTTTACCTGATAAAATGATTGCTTGAAATTTAATGTGCTGTTCCGTATGGTCAGTGATCTTGACTATAATTTCATGGACTCTATATGAGGTGCAATGATTGGCTAATATCGAATATGCGCACTTACATATCAACAACATCCCTTCTTCCTATCCCATCTTCATGGAAGTGGTGTAGAAGGCGTATTTTTTGTAAGAAACTTATGTTTAACGATTAATTGCGAGGTCATTTACTACATTGTTTTTACAGTTGTTTTTGCAAGTGTGGGAACTATTGGATTTTCTGGTATTCGTAAAAGACCTAATTTAACCTATTTAAAGAAATATTGTAGTTATTTTTTTAAATTTGGCTCAATCTTACCAGACTTCAAGGAATTGTCATCCCTTGCCACTTCACCCGTCAAACAGCTCCATATACTGCGAATGAATCACTCTCTATAATTTTGGACAAATACTATATTATACATCTTTAAATATTAAAGATTATTTCTTGAACCTATCAATGTATATATGTGTAATGTATAAAAGCGGCAACAGACGGCCACCCTAAGGTTCTGGCTTTAATTGTCTGGTGATATGTACGGTCACTAAAATGTAATTTTAAATCAATACCCATAAAACTGATTTTGTGCGGAATATCCTTATTGAAGTTAAGATTTTCGTAAGTTAAATTAAATTTATTTTAATGACACGTTGGTATATTTCAGTTTAAAGTAATAAAATTGTTGGCAGTAAAAGGTCTATTCTTGAAGCCACAACTATTGTTTGTGTAGTTGTGTCAATTTATGAAGGTGAACTTGGCAATAAAACACCAGTGAGGCATGATATATTTGCTTATTCATTTCAACTTCAACTAATATAGCCATAAAACTAAATGCCACTAATTAGGGGCATTTAGTCAAGCTAAATCTCCATTTTAGGTGCAAGCAGGTAAAAATCCTTTATAAATCGACCCGACTATAGTTCCAGAGCGTATAGTTTAAAATTAATCCAACTAATTTAAATTCAATAAAAAGGAAATTATTATTGGCATTACCGTAGAAGCTAACATACTCCCACCGAACCATACAGCATATCGTTGCATATGATGTGAGACCACTTGAACATCTATCGGTTTAGGCTGAAAAATAAATGTCATCAATAATTCAATTCCGAAGTGAATTAGTTTATTAATATGGAAAAAAGAAACAATGATGTAGGAAACTCAAAATGTGAGTTCATTCTTACTGTCAATCGTCCTCCTCCCAGCGTTTCACTAAGTTTAAGTCTAGCATCTACGGTCCGTTTGATGTCTCTCTGCAACCTTCTACTAAAGTCTTTAAACATAGTAGAACCTCCAGATAAAACTATATTATCATACAGAGGTCTCCTAACATCAATAGGGCAGTTTTGTATCACATCATCCACAATTTGTGATAAAGGAATTGTAAAGTCTGGGTTGGAAAATTCAGGATGGAAAAATATCTCTGGACCTAAGAACCTTTCGTAACCAACATCTACCGTGAACAGTTGTTTTGTGATGGAATTGATTCCTTCATACTTTTTCATCCACTTCCCAGGGTCAGAATCATATTTTGCAAATTCTTTTGCTATATCTGGACAAATGTAACAGTATTTTTCCTTTATTGCTTTGGCTGTTTCTAAAGATTGCTCTGGAGGAATGCCTATTTCCCTTTCTCGCAGAAGGGACTGGATAAAATAAGTTATATTGCGACCAGCAATAGGAATGTGCTTGATGCAACTACCAATAACATAACCTTCAGCCTGAAAACACACCGCAAGAATAAAATCTAATCAATTATTAAAATAAAATCATATCTAGAAACAAAGAAAATTGGTGACTTACAGGTGTTTCATTTAAAAAAGTTTTTAGGATATTCAATATTCTAAAATGAATGTAGTAAAACTATAAGCACCCCATGGTTTAAAATTTAATTTTAGAAAATGGAAATATTACTTCCTAAGTTCAGTGATAGAGAAAACCTCTCAAAAAAAATTATGAACCTAACATTATCTGAAAAATTCCGTATAATATAGTCTGTGGCGCACTTCCAAGTCCTCTTTCTGTATTTCTTTCTTTCTTTAAAAATTGTCCAGTGAGACTGTTCATTTTTTGAAAACTGCTTACGGTTTAGTTATTTTGCTTTAGATAGATGTATATCATTTGAAAATAAACATTATGCATACCAGTTGTTTCATTACAAATAAACAATTTATTTCTTTTCAACTGTGATACAGTGCAGCTAGCCCCTTGGGCTTGTGTGACTGTCCTGTTAAAAACTTCAAGTAGGTAGGTACTGGTATACTTTACCACTACTAACTTATTAAACTTGGATACTTGGGTTTTTATTAAGAAAATTAATTAATATAATTCCTTAAAATTATGAAATTAATTTTAAGAAACTGTCCAAATGCTTACTTATTAGTTTATTACAATATGTGCTACTTATAATTCTAATTTAACGGTTCTGGTAGAAAAACTGCAAATATTTCTGAAAATATTGAAATTAGATATGACAGTTCACGAAAATTATAGAGAATTAACGTACTAATTGAAAAATGTAATAATGTACTTGGTGTTCCATGTAAAAAAATTAAAAAATGCTACGCGTTTATTCAAAAAACACCCTGTGTAATATAATCGTTAATCGGTAGTTGTAACATTTAAGTAGAATCCCTGGCTACATAATTACATAATATTTTCTTAATTGACAGTAATTTTCATATAGTTAATTGTTAAACCTTGTCCGGACCAAAATTTTCATTTTTTTATAATTCAGCACCACCGCATCAAAAATCGAAAATAGACACATTCTTGAAAAGAGAATTTTCCTGTGATTTCAAAAATATTAAAATATTTATAGCAATCCATTACCGCACTAATGAGCAACCCTATATATATCAGAATGCTTCAACCATCACATGGTAATATTAGGCACAATAAAAAACTAGAAATATATACACTCTACTCCATTTAAAATAGTAAAATTGACAGATGCTTCTGGTATCAAAATAGATAATTTTGACAAATTATTAATAATTCATTATTCTTCTTGCAATTTTATTGGTAGAAAGTTGTATGTCTCTATGCAAACTATTACTTACTACTGGAATTACGTGAGTTACTCCATCACCACTGTCAATAACAATGCCTGTAAGAGTCCTTTCTTGTATACTCCTACTTGCCCAACTGGCAGCAAGGGCCAACACAGCTTGAACAGCTATATAAAGCCCGGGTACATTAAATGATTCGAACATAATTTCTGCAATGTATTCCCTATTTTCAGGAGTATTTAAGGGAGGTTCTGTCAGAAGAAAATAGTGATCCTCTGGCTCAGCTCGAAGATACTTGAATATGCATTGTTCTAAGAATTTTTCCATTAAATCCCAGTCCTCTACAAGTCCATGTCTTACGGGATACTGAAATGCAAATTTAAGGTTATGCATAGGTCATAGCAGTACTTTGATAAGGAGAAATTAAATCTAGAGGCAGCGATTATTTTGTGTTTTATTTTATAATACCGCAATCCTCATCATTCAATTAAGTACATCAAAAATAAAAATAATCATACAAATTAAAAAATAAAACAAACTAAAAATTAAATTAAAAAAATAAATAAAAGTTCCAATATATCTCACTCTGTGAGGCCGTTATTAATACATACATGTATTGTAGGAATAGATACCTCCGCATGTAGTGAATAAACGCTGAGAAGTATGTACATTGAAGCTTACACCCAGAATTGGACAGCAGCTTGTCTGTTTTAAAATGGCATTCACCTTTAAAACAAGTATGTAAGGTTGATGGTTTCTGATCTGCTGGCACAAAATGGTTTTGTTTAAATAGAAAATGTAGAATGCCAGAAACGTATGCCAGAAAATTCGGGATGCCTATATTACATGAATGAAAAAAAAAGACATACTGGGTGGATCTTATCACCTTTATAGCATGCATAATAGTACTGCTCTAGTTATTTTCAGATACCTTTAAAAATCCAAAAATTGGTAAGGGTCACAAAGATTTTGGACTTATGACACCGGTGTTAAAAACAGCAACGGTTTTTCCAGCAACGGTTTTTATATTTTCTAATAATCAGTATTTTTGCAAATCGTAAAGTTTTTCAACGACAATCACTTCAAACGATCTTACTTAAAGTAGGTATAAGCGTTTTTATATATTTTTGTATAATAGTAGGGGTAAAAACTACCCCTAAATATCCAGAAATTTGTTGGAAAATACTAGAGTAGATGTCAGTGATATTTTTCGATGCCAGCAGTTTCATGTGATGCTACTGAATAGGAAATAGGTAAGCGTTGTTATATATTTCCGGGTGTTACTAAGGGCTGAAACCACCCTTAAGTATGGAAAATATTGATTGAATAGGTCAATTGAATTTTTCGATGCCAACCGCTTTGAATAGTATTACTGAAGTAGAAATAAGTGTTGGTATATTTTTCCGGACCATAATAAGGGAGGAAACTACCCCTAAATATTCGAAATTGCCCTAGAAATCAGCCCAGCAGATGTTAAATTTTTCGATGCCAGCAGTTTCATGTGATGCTACTGAATAGGAAATAAGCGTTGTTATATATTTCCGGGCGTTACTAAGGGCGGAAACCACCCTTAAGTATCGAAAATATTGATTGAACATGTCAGTTGAATTTTTCGATGCCATCCGCTTTGAAGAGTGTTACTGAAGTAGAAATAAGTGTTGGTATATTTTTCCGGGTATTAATAAGGGAGGAAACTACCCCTAAATATTCGAAATTGCCATGGAAGGCAGTCCAGCAGATGTCAGTTAAATTTTTCGATGCCAGCAGTTTCATCTGATGCTACTCAATAGGAAATAAGCGTTGTTATATACTTCCGGGCGTTACTAAGGGCACCCTTAAGTATCGAAAATATTGATTAAATATGTCAGTTGAATTTTTTTTTTGCCAACCCCTTTGAATAATGTTACTGAAGTAGAAATAAGTGTTGGTATATTTTTCCGGGCAATAATAAGGGAGGAAACTATTCAGCCCTTAGTAACACCCGGAAATATATATCTGTAACAACGCATATTTTCTTTTGAGGAGTGTCACATGAGACTGCTGACATCGAAAAATTTAACTGACATCTGCTGGACTGGCTTCCTAGGCAATTTCTAATATTCAGGGGTAGTTTCCTCCCTTATTATTGTGCGGAAAAATATACCAACACTTATTTTTACTTCAGTAACACTATTCAAAGCCGTTGGCATCAATAAATTCAACTGACATGTTCAAGCAATATTTTCGATACTTAAGGATGGTTTCAGCCCCTAGTAACGCCCGGAAATATATAACAACGCTTATTTCCTATTGAGTAGCATCAGATGAAACTGCTGGCATCGAAAAATTTAACTGACATCTGCTGGACTGCCTTCCATAGCAATTTCGAATATTTAGGGGTAGTTTCCTCCCTTATTAATACCCGGAAAAATATACAAACACTTATTTCTACTTCAGTAACACTCTTCAAAGCGGTTGGCATCGAAAAATTCAACTGACATGTTCAATCAATATTTGCGATACTTAAGGGTGGTTTCAGCCCTTAGTAACGCCCGGAAATATATAACAACGCTTATTTCCTATTCAGTAGCATCACATGAAACTGCTGGCATCGAAAAATTTAACTGACATCTGCTGGACTGATTTCTAGGGCAATTTCGAATATTAAGGGGTAGTTTCCTCCCTTATTATAGTCCGGAAAAATATACCAACACTTATTTCTACTTCAGTAATACTATTCAAAGCGGTTGGCATAGAAAAATTCAATTGACCTATTCAATCAATATTTTCGATACTTAAGGGTGGTTTTAGCCCTTAGTAACACCCGGAAATATATAACAACGCTTATTTCCTATTCAGTAGCATCACATGAAATTGCTGGCATCGAAAAATTTCACTGACATCTACTCTAGTATTCTCTAACTAATTTCTGGATATTTAGGGGTAGTTTCTACCCCTACTATTATACAAAAATATATAAAAACGCTTATACCTACTTTAAATAAGATCGTTTGAAGTGATTGTTGTTAAAAAACTATACGATTTGCAAAAATACTGACTATTAGAAAATATAAAAACCGTTGCTGTTTTCACACCGGTACTTATGACTCAATTTTTGTACCTCTGCATTTTTACATGAATCTCTTATCTACTCTATTTATAAATAGAAAAGAATGTCTTGCGAAGAATAAACTCAAATTTTCATAACTGAAATAAAAGACAAACTGAAATAAAGGGCTCAGTATTTCATAATGTTTAAATTGTTGTCCATTAACCTCATGACAATAATATAACCTGTTATGAAGCAATTCCATGAATTTTGTAGGTGTAAAAATATATTAATTTGATTAATTATCCTGACCTCCAGATCCACCTACCTATATGTGAGGCCTAATCACACTTATTTTCAATTTTTAAATAATTTAAATGCTGCCAAAAGCAAAAGTCCACTTACACAGTGAGTAAATTGGCAAACATAAACATAAGTAAAAACAACTCTATAAGCTATGTTCAAACGATCTCTTTTAATATTTTGACTCGCACCTTCCTCGTGTACCCTTAGAAAGTATATTATTGACAGAGATTCAATAGGTATATAATCATGTTCTTCTACCACTACTTTAAGTAGTGATCATTCTTATCAACCTACAAACTAAGGAAATTTCTTGTTATGCACAGTTTTCTATAATGAAATCGAATTGTAAAGCTATTATAAATATTGGAAAAAGTTATTGAGCCTAATAGTGATGATCTTCAATATCAGGACTAATATAAATATGTTTTGACTTATGGTCTGGTACTATATATGTAACTCTTGTTATATAATATATAATGTAGGACTATCATTATCACAGATTAAATAATTATAATATAATAAAGTTTCATTATTTTCTGGTACCTACCTACTATTATTATTATGTATTAACTTGATTTTAAGTGACATTTTACCTTTACTGCATATCCTGTGGCATCAAATGCTTCATCTCCGATGAAAAAATCCAAATCCTCAACACCTTTATTTAATCTACGGGATGTTGTATCTCCTATTTTAGCAGTTTCTTTTATTGCAATAGCAGAAGGTATTATAAATTGTGGTTCCTTATTTGCAGCAAAACCCAATTTTGTATATCTATAATGAGAATAATACTGATTACCTACTCAAAATTAAAACAAGCAGGAAGTTTGGTTATATAGTTAGAAATGTATATTACTGGATTACTGACCCCGTTCCGACATCTATAACACAAGCTGGTAATTTTCCGTCCATTCTACTGTCTTATAATAAACAACCTACAGTAATTTCTTGTGGAATTTATTAAAATAAAGACCGCACCTAAATAAACTAAAAAGTGACAAATTGACACACCCACAAAATTTGATTGACAGCACCACACACCACAGAATACAGAATGACAGCACATTAGGCGAGTAGGCGAGTTCAATTGGCGATTCGAATTACCGATGAGAGCCCTGCAAATTGTAAACAAATATGGAGGAAGACGAGTAAAAATTTTACATTTCATATCACGTCATCTAGCAATTTAGCATGTTTAGTATTCAACTGCCATAAATATAGTTACTTCATGTCCTAGTTAGGGTGAAATAAAGGATAAAAAGAGTGGTAAAAGCAGTCATACGTCCCATAAGTGAAGTGCTTCATTGCTAATTAAGTATATGAATTTTTTGGGTTGAAACAGGTACCATAGTTTTTGTTTACTTACATTTTGGGCTAAAATAAGTGTGATAAACTGTATAGTGATATCATATTAGTGCTCCTTTTTTGTTAAATAACGTTTAAATTAAAATATATTCTATCTTAAACACTTCTATTGACAGATTTTGTGGAATGACACCCATAAACATAGGAGTTTGTGTTCCGCTGATTTCTTTTGAATGCCATTTTAAAATGTAAAAATAAAGATGTACAAATACTAACCATGTCGTTTTTAACTTTGTAATACCAAAAAATCACAAGCACCACTAAATTATTACGTTAAACAAACCCAAATACGTGTCATTTATCATTATATCAACAATAACCCTCCGAAAATTACCTATTAAGTAAGTTCAAATATTTTCATGCAGAGGGCACATTCATTTTTGGAATCGCCAATATATATTTTATCTATGGGCACGGCACAGCTTATATACATATAAGCCAAGAACCCTAAACAAAGAAGGACTGATCAATTCATTCATAAAAATTTGAAGGTCATTTTCAACAGATTTCTCGTAACACGTCAGTGGATCCCCTATTGCCAAATTTGCCTCTAATTGCAATTTCAAAAATTTTCAGTCAAAATATCCATCCCAATAATATTTCAGAGACTGTATTAATGCAATTAAATGTGATTTTAAAGTATTTATATATGTGTTTTACAATATATATCTTACGATTTGAAGTGCGTGTGCAAAAATCGTTGTCGATTTGACAACTGTGATAACTTGTGTTTTGTTAATCAGTGCACAGATAACTATGATATGATGACATGACTGATGACAGTGATGACATTCCAAAGACATCCGAGACATTCTACATGACAATGTGACATATATAGGTTATGTTAAAAGGTTAAAGCTGTCAAATTAAAACAAAGAGGATATTCAAATTTCAAATCTCCCGCCAAAGGGAATCCACTGACGTCACATAAGTGATAAACAAATGTGATTGGCTGTTACTGATTGATCAGTCCTTCTTTGTTTAGGGTTCTTGCATATAAGCTGCATGATGCAATCATACAGAGAGTTCCAGAATGATTGTCCGTGCCGCTTCATAATGATTTTTTATGTGCCGCCGTTCTATTTTTAGTATCTGCACTAGGATCATGAGCGCAGGCAAGGGAATTTACTGGTTTGATTTGATTTGTTCCATGCCATGGTACGTCAGTAAATATAGATTATGTTAAAAAGAAAATAAAGACAATTTATTATATAAAAATAATATAGTTGTTATTTTATATTATTCTATTCCTATGTATCACCAGTATAACCTATTCAAACTGTGAATTGTGAAGCGTTAAAAAACATTAATTTATGGTTCTTATATTAATTTCAATATTAAGAAATACAAAATTACCAACCTGATTGAGGACTCTCGGAAACTGTATAGTATTGAAAAATACTCTTTTAAACGCAAATGATACTTAAGTAAAAGAATTTAATCACGAAAAATGTTAAACGCCACTGAGTCAAACGTCAAATGCTGTCAAATATGACAATTTTCAAATTGACAGTTGAAAAGAAAGTAATTTTAGCAAATAGAAATAAATTTTGATTATATTCAGGACAGGCTGCGTTCCCGTACCGGACAATCATTCTGGAACTCTCTGTATAAGCTGTGCTATGGGCGAGTTCGGCTAGAGAAATCTGAAGAGCGTTCTTTTACTACCTTTCAGAGGGTTTAGAGGACCCTCTACTTCATCGAAGTTTTTAGATCGAGGACTCAGATATTTGTGAAACATAACCTAAGCAACATATACGCGATTCTTGCTAAGCAATACGCTACCTACTGGCGGCACGCACAACTAACGCATGTGGTATTGGTTCAGTTTTGCGTATGTATGTCTATTGTGAATTTAGAAATATCCGTTGTTATATTAGTTAATTGCTTTGATTAGATATGAATCATTATTGTTGTGAGCGTCATTGTTCCTCTTGTACAAATTAAAACCCCGAGATCAGTTTTATACTTTTTCAAAAGCGGGAAAATCTTAAGCTATCGCGGAAACTATAAGTTGAGCATTACAGAGTTACAGGAGACAAGTATGGATAAAGAAGCTAAAGAACGCAGAGTAGAGAGTGTGCTCTTTACCTTTCTCTAAGGATGACTATTTCCATAAAGGTATGCATGCCGTATGCCCAATAAAGAATTTGACATATTTTGAGGTTAAGTTTCATTTTCAGATTGAACGCTCGAAAAATATTTAGTTGTAGGGGGTACTATTAAAGGGTTTCTAATAAAAGAACAATTTTCTCTTCTAACTCAAACAGCCACTTTATTCCACCATTTTTCACATACATCTGCTTCGTCCTTCGTCTACATCCCCACTCCTTTTCCTAACCTGTTACCGCCAATTTTTTCCCCTGTAGCTTCTGCCAACCTAACACTAAAAAGTTCCTAACATCTACTAAAAGCGCCAAATTTAAATTAGCTAAAATGTTCTCTACAACTCGGCCTTCCTGACAATTGATCGCCCTCGATCACATTTCACAGAAAACCGATCATAGTTAATACATAAATAATAGTAAGTACTTAAATATAAGAATCTGGATACATCGCATCAGAATCATAAATGAAGGATAACATAAGAATAATAACTGCATAACCATAATACATTTCAAATCTTAAGGTAAGTTACATAAACATAAACTAGAAACAGTTCATTCATAAGTTGACAATTAAGTATCAGTAAGTAAAAATTGGAGTAACAATAACATTTTTCTTTATTTTTTTTTTTTTTTTAGGTACTGTAAGGCTTGAGACGAGAAACGTCCAATATACCATCATATGGTATTTGTGAGTTCTGGAAACCTATTATATCTGTCACAGCATACCTGTCATTAGGTAATACTGATTTTATAACGTAGGGACCCCGATACTTGGGAATTAACTTTTTATTGACTCCTACCGTAGTATCGACATTACTTATCATTACGTAATCCCCTTCCTTATAATCATGCGGTTGTTTATGCCTTTTATCATAATACTGTTTATTTTGCAACTGATTCTTTTCTATATTATTGCTGGCTATCTCTCTTATTTCATCTAAATTTTCTTGTTCTATTTCATTAATTGATTCTAATATCAAACGCAAATTATCTCTTATTGGCCCTATCTGATTCCGACCAAATAATAATTTTGAAGGAGTTTGTCCGGTAGAACGATTTATCGTATTATTGATAGCAAAAGCAACATCGTTCAAAGCTTTATCCCAATCAATCTGTTTTTCGTCTGAGATTTTCGCAAGAATCGGAGTTAATAATCGATTCATACGCTCTATCTGTCCATTTGCCTTAGGGGCACCCGTAGCTATCAAAATATGTTTTATGTCCCTTGCTCGTATAAAATCACTGAAGGTTTGGGAAGTGAAACTAGTTCCCCTGTCTGAGATAATGATCAAAGGATGACTATAGGTACTGAAATAATTTGTTAGATGTTGGATTACTTCCTGACTATTTGTACTCTTACATGCATAAAAACGTATAAATTTCGAAAAACCATCTATCACTTCAAAAACATACTTATTTTTTCTACTTGTAGGTCCTAATGGCCCATAATGATCGATATGAATACATTCGAATGGTAGCTTTCCTTTCGGTATGTTATGCAAGAAACCTTCCCCTTTTCCCGATTTTGGATTGAATTCTATACATTTCAAACAATTGTTTATATAGGTTCTAATTTTCTTTTTCATTTCCGGAAACCAGTATGTTCGAGAGATTATTTCTAAGGTTTTGTCTACTCCTACGTGACCTATTTCATTATGGTAAGTATGTAGAATGCTACATTCCATTTCTCTTGGAATATAAAATAAAATCTGACCTTTTAACTTCCGGTAAACTAATCCATTCCTAAGCTCGTAAAAAGGGTGCTCAGAGTTTTCTAAAGATGCCTTTATGCGCACTATTTCTGGATCAGTCGTTTGCTTAACAGCTAAAGTCTGTTCTAGGGTGTTCCCTTCTAGTATTAATATATGATGAGTTCTGCTTAACGCGTCGACATGTCTCATACGCGAATTTGATCTGTGTTCGATCGAGTAGTTGTAATTTTGTAATAAAAGACACCATCTCATTATTCTAGGTACTACATCTCGCTTTGCTAACGTTAAACGAAAACTGTCACAATCGGTCACAATTTTAAAAGGAATGCCCTGTACATATACATGAAAACGTTTCAAAGCTTCTACAATCGCAAGCGTTTCCAATTCATAACTGTGGTACATTGATTGACAATCCGTAGTTCTTTTGCTAAAATAAAACACAGGATGAAATTTACCATCACTTTGTTTTTGCATCATAATTGCTCCATAGCCTAACGAACTAGCATCGCAATGTAGTTCAGTCTCATGTTTTGGAGAGTAAATTGAAAGAACTGGCTGAGATATTAATTTATTTCTCAATGTTTCAAACGCTTCCATTTCTTTAGCCCCAAATATAAATTTCGAGTTCTTCCTGATTAAATCGTACAAAGGCTTTGCAATAATGGAGTAATTTTTAACGAAACGTCTGAAGTAACTAGTTAACCCTAAAAATCGGTGTAACTGTTTCACATTTGTAGGTATTTGATAGTTTTTTATAGCACAAATATTTTCATCGTTCGGAGTTATACCTTTCTCATCAATACTATAACCTAGATAATTAACCTTTTGCATAAGAAAATAACATTTATCTATTCTCAGGTCTAATAAATTTTTTACCAGTAAATCAAAAACTATTTTTAATGTTTGCAAATTTTCTTCAATAGTTGTAGTTGCAATCAAAATGTCATCTAAGTATATTAGAGTTTTTCCAGACTTTATAAGATCTCTAAAAATTTCATTGATAAACCTAGTAAATGTAGCTGGGCTAGTACTTAAACCGAATGGCATTTTACAAAACTCAAACTGTCCAGAGGGTGTGATAAAAGATGTGTATTTTCTAGATTCGTCATCTAAGGTTACATGAAAGAAAGCATTTTTTAAATCGAGTTTCGTGAAATATTTTTTGTCCTTTAGATTATCTAATAAATCTTCAATTAAAGGCATTGGGAATTGATCACGTACTAAATATTTATTAAGAATGCGATAGTCAACGCACATACGATAGTCTCCCGTTTTTTTCTTAATCAAAACTATGGCGGAACAATAAGGTGAATCGCTCTCCCGGATAACCTTTTTATCAAGTAAATCATTAATTAAGTCATTTAAAATATTTTTCTCAGAAAATGACAAACGTCTTGGACGTGTATAGAAAAAGTCATGCTCCTTTAAAGTCAAATGCATTTTGAAGTTAGTCTGTGGCTCTTGGGGTCTATTCATCTTGACATAATTGTTAATAAACATTTTTTTAGTTTCAGATACCACTGAAGGTGGCAAATAAGGATTAATATTTATTTCCACATCAGGTGAGTCAAATATGTTTTCAATTAATAAAATTTCGTTATTCAAGAAATCTAAATAATCGTTTTTAGGTACAATCTCTACGTCCTTTCTGTCAAAGATCACTCTATCAATGTTGGGATGGTTAATAAAATCTCTACCTAATAGACAGTTCTCTGCCATGGTGCCTTGTTGAACAACATGAAATTTGATTTTATAAACATTATTGTTTACTTCAATTTGTGAAATAAAGTAACCTTTAACTACTAACTTAGAATTATTTATCCCTTTTAAGATATGATCGTTCGAACTACATGCATTAATTAAGTTTAGCGGTACAAATTTTTCACTAATCATAGAAATGGGACTGCCTGTGTCCAAAATTGCATTATCACTAATATTTAAGTCAATAAAGTGAACAAATACCCTGTAAGCTCCAGATAATGATAGAACCTGTTCGTCCTCCACTAACATCGTTGTTACCTTGGATACTGCAACTGGTCCTGGTTCAGTTTTCACCGATGGACACGCCTTCTTCTGGTGCTCCATGGATCCGCATGAAAAACAAGACCCTTTCATACGTGCAGGTTTCGGACAGCTACTCTTAAAGTGACCCATCTCGTTACAATTATAGCATTTGGGCTGCACTACTCCTCCTTGGTTTGCTTCCCGTCTAAATTCTGATTTTTGACTTCTGACAAAAGTTGTCTTCTTCTCTCCGTGTTTGTTCACATCTAACCTGATTTCTTTCCCTCTCCTTGCACCGTGAACTCTCTCATAACTGATAATGTCTTTAAATAATTCATCCTCGTCAGTATGTGGTTTAGCCAGGATGAAATCGGCAAGCTTTTCTGATGATAAACCAATCGCTACTTGCTCCTTGATTTCTTTAAACTGAAGACCACAAGTTTTGCATAGGGATACCTTGTCATGGAAATAAGCACTAATACTCTCATTAATACGTTGAGTACGTCGTTGCATACGATGCCACAAATCGGTTTTACTTTCTTCGAAAATAAATGTCTTACGAAAAGCTACTTCAAAGTCGTTCCAGGTTTTGATTTCAAAAGTTCTGCCTTGTAACCAATATTTAGCAGCTCCGATTAAATGAGTGCATGCAGTCTGTAGGATGAAAGCGTCTGGCCAGCTGTGTAATAGAGCTGTATTTTTCACCTGGTTTAACCAAGTCTCTGCCACCGCTGGACTTGCTTCTCCACTGAAATTATCAATTGCCTTGCTTAAATCTGGCATAACATTAAAGTTGTTAATGTCTGTACTTGGACCACTAGCATTACTTTTCTGTTGATTACTCGTCTGTAATACTTTTAACATCTCGGAGTTTTGTTGTAAAAGCGCAGTTACAGTGTTCATAAGTACATTAATACTACTCAAATTGGGATTTGCACTAAGCATGTTATTGTCATTCTCACTTTGGCCTCTATTTTGTTCAGGGGTTGACACAGAAACCACTTCTTCCTCACTACGGCCCGTGTTCTCTCTTCGTAAGTTAAAAGATGAAGACGCCGCCATTTGTCGGTTACAAAAATCGTCGAATTCTCGTTCAGGAAAAGACATCATAAAGTTCCACGTACCTCCGGTTGCTCAGGTAGCCTCTAGGTGTAACCCCACACCTGATAGTTGTAGGGGGTACTATTAAAGGGTTTCTAATAAAAGAACAATTTTCTCTTCTAACTCAAACAGCCACTTTATTCCACCATTTTTCACATACATCTGCTTCGTCCTTCGTCTACATCCCCACTCCTTTTCCTAACCTGTTACCGCCAATTTTTTCCCCTGTAGCTTCTGCCAACCTAACACTAAAAAGTTCCTAACATCTACTAAAAGCGCCAAATTTAAATTAGCTAAAATGTTCTCTACAGAATCTATTTTAATTTTATATCACTACTTACCCCTTTCAAAATAGTTTTACAAGCTTTTTACCTGGTTTAAAGTTCTGCCATTTTGGCGCTTCGATCTTAAAATGAATCGCGTATACATATGTACGTTGACCTAAGAAACATTTCTAATTAGGGAGTGTTTGAACCAGTTAAAATTTACGTTATCGTTATGGTTATGGTTATTCTGAGCATGCGCAGTGCCGAAAATGATACTATTTTTGGCACTGCGCATGCACAGAATAACGATAACGATAACGACGTGCTAAAATTTAAGGGGTTCAAAAACTCTCTATTATCGCAATCCTCATCATTTAGTTAAGTACATAAAAAATAATCATACAAATTAAAAAATAAAACAAACCAAATTAAATTAAAAAAATAAATAAAAGTTCCAATTTATCTCCATATAGGGCCATTATTACTATTGGTACTATAATGTTTAGCCTGCTAATTTTGAAGGGATTTTTAGCCGACGGATAATTATCGATAATTATTCGGTTAATTATAAACGGATAATTATTCGGCACATCACTGATAGAAAATTAAATAGTACTATTATTTTCTATGGGAGGTACAACCATAGCTTATATAGCTTTTTTGCACCTGATTTCGAGATCATGATTTGATATGAACCAATCACGCTCCTTTATTTTTTAAATCCACGAATAACATTGCAGATATGTAATCGTGATTTAGAAATCAGGTGCAAAAGAAAACGGCTATTATCTCTATAATCTGTGGCAGCAGATATTTTATCTATGGGCACCATGGGCAGCAGCACAGCATGATATAGCAGCACAGAGCACAGGGATATTGCACTTGCAGCAGCACGGTGTAGCAGCAGAGAAATGGATGATGGAGATATATATATTTTATCAGAGTAATAAATAAAGGGGAGACCGCATTCCCTATTTCAAAGCATAATGTAAACATGTAACCTCAACCTACTGGATGTTGGTAAACAAACAATACATAATGAACACACGATGGTCCCTGATCGTATCAGCGTAGTGGCGTATCAAGCTATATCACGGAAATGCTTACAATATACATAATTATATACAAAATTTAAGTTCAAAAACACAGTTTAAGAACACATAAAACACTCGGCTTCACCAATTTTTGATTTCAAAATAATGGCGTTACTTGCTATATTAGGTTAATACCAGGCAATGTTGCCACTTCCGGCGCTTAATATCGCCAGAAATTTCAATAATGTATTGATGGATATGGAGAGCCTATAATTATAACACAAGTCACAAAAAAATTGTGGGTAGCCTTAAACATATTACAATGTAACTAATTTGTAAATTGATTGAGGTCAAGAATGTGGTAGATCTTTACATGATAATCAATGAAAATGATGACGGCTGTACCTAGCTATAAAAATAAAAAAGTAACTTCGGCATCAATGTCAAGGACGTTGCAGGGACCGATGTTTGTAAATACATTTACCTCAAGGCTTCACTTTAGAATGTAAATAACGGTCTCCCCTTTATTTATTACTCTAATTATATTTTATCTATGATGGAGATTTCTTTTTCTCTTTTGTGATCACAGATTATAGATAGCTATTTGTTATGGAGATATGTACTGCATTCTTTTCAATGGCTTGGGCAGCTTGGAGAAACTCGGAGCTGTTCCGCAGCATGTTCTTTTAACCGAGTGCGTGACGCCCTCCTCTGTTTTCCCCTTTCCCCTCGAGCACACCCATTTTTGCTGGGGTTTGGGGTTTGGGGCCATAGCAGAGACAACATAATAAGGGAGACTGTTTAAAGCATAGGCAAAACGAAAACGCAAGTTTTCATGCCACTGCGCATATTCGCGGCGCATGGCGGCGCTACTGTTTTTGGAACTAATTTTTTTTCTCCTTTATTTTATCTACTATCTTTTTTCTTTTATAATTTATAATATTGAGGTTAGGTTTAAAGTAGTCTAGTAAGTCTAGTCCTCTGTGTCGAGTGCCGATTACTTTTGGCATTTTTTGGCATTAACTTTTATTTGGCAATTCCATTGTTTTTTTATTTTGAGTACGAGTATTGGACGATTGGACCATTTAGTTTTTAGTTAATCTATGTACTTATTAGAAAAATAGTTAGTCCAAGACTTGGCCAAGACTATAGAAAATTTCCAAAATCTAAAATTGTTTTAAGTAAAGGTTAGTTAATTACCTAATTATTACTTTCCTCTACACTACTAATTTGTTTTTATTTTTAGTTGAAACCCAGTCTGTTACCTAAATTAATTATGACCAAAGTGGCTAGACGAACGCAAATTTTGAAACAAAGTAGCTGTAACCCGTACCTACTCAACCTGCATATACTTACCGAAGCTGATTCCTAAAATCTATTTATCATTTGGTCACTAGATACCCATGCACACGGTCTTTAAACTAATACGGTTGTCTGGTAACTTTTAGCCAATCACAGCTCAGCCGGCAAAACGTCACAGGTATGCTGCATCCACGCGTATTGGCATCTCAGTACATCGAACAAAGGCATATAGATGGAAAATAATATAAGGTAGACAGAGCGCGATATATAATATTTCAAAAATCACATGTTTATATTAAATAAAATTAAAATTATTTAAACCTATTATGGGTAGACTATTAAATAAATAAATATTGGTAACATAGAAATTAATATATAAAATTTGTTTCAGTACCTACCTGAATCCAGTTTTAGTTTAGCTAGCTATAATGTATAGGGGTACTTAAGGGGGTATTGTAGTTACAGTTACTAGGTAGGCATTGAGGTTTTTGTTTATCCTGTGATTATGGTAATTAATTGACTATATTTTCCTGATGTTATAGGTACCTACAACACTAATTAACTTGTCTTTTAGGGTAAATTTACTCGATGTAGTTTATTAACATAAAATTGCAAAAATTAATTGAAAATAAGAAAAAACCAAATACCTACCTAGTTAGTAAAATAATAGTCAGTACTATAAGTCATTATTTATTTCCAAAATTAAAAAATAAGTTCGTACATACCCTTTAAAAATGTTTTAACATAAAGCACGTAGGCAGATAGGAGAAAATGAGATGTTTTTTGTGTACCTAAAGGTGTATATTAATATGATTATACAAAATATTGTGCATCCTCTGCTTGCACGGTCTGTTTACACATCAAACTAGGTAACTGTACCTCTGTCACTCCTATAATGACCTTAAAAAACCTTGGACCTTGGAAAAGTAAAAAATCTAATCACTTCTCCCTTTTTTTTGCCTTTTCACTATTACCTTTGCAAGTCGCTACACTGCAAATAGTTCCAGTCGTATTGCTAAAAAGTAGTAAATATTTTGTTATTGAGCACAGTAAAACATTTGTCTGTTCACCTTTTATTTGAAGCTAATTACACCGAAAATAAAATGATGGAAACACTTAACGATAGTTCAATAAAAATCCGAAATACTTATAAATTGTTGAAAGCACGAAATACACACTATAGCCGAAAATTAGCACTAATTAACAAATATAGAACCGTTAACCGTATAAGAATACAATGGAAATGGCATACCACATAAAACTTGCAGCCGTCTTGTGACGTCACTGTGACGTAGAGGTCGCCATATTGCATAGCTTACCAGACAACCGTATTAGTTTAAAGACCGTGACCCATGCAGACATTACTGGTAACCCTACACTATATTTCATTGAGTAGGTACCTACCAGAATACCATATATGTTTACATTAATGATTAATATACAGTCTAGTCATTTCTTTTCATATCAGACATACTGCATGATTTGTTTTTATTTTTAAGAATATGAATAACTGCTACAAATCAAATCGGGAAAACAAGAAACTTGTACAAATATTTAAATTAAAGTTATAGGTTAGTTAGTTTAGGTAAGTGAACTTACGAGTGCAGCGATGAATTTTCCTTCACAAAACCTTACGCAAAATGATTTACAATCTGTGGTCTACGAAAAACAAGAAAACATTCCTGATTTCGACTTAGATTCAGCGACTTATGTTGCAGGATTTGTATATAAAAAATTAAAACTTCAGTGTGAAGATTGCCAAGCAAATTTACTTGCAAATGAGATTCAACCACTGCACTCTTTCACTATGTTTAAGGAATACGATGACACAAAAAAAAGACTAAATTATGTTACCAAAGAGTTATCTATGATATTAATTGAAATCTGTGATATAATATATTTTCTATTGCCTAATTATGGATTTATATTTAATATTCAAAAACAAATTAAAAATTTTATAAAAAAATATATAGATTTTTCCTGGTTTACTTGCAAGGAACACGATGAATTAGTGATTTCTAATATATTGGATATATGTATTCCATTAGTAATAAAAAAATATTTTGAAGATTTAAAAAGACAATCTGTCACAAAAACATGTGTTCATCGGTAAACTATATATACAGGGTTTTTCAACGAAAAGTAGCCACCCTTAATAACTCAGAAATGGAGGGTAGCAGAAAAATTTCCAAAAACAGGTCGATTTTTATTTTAAGGGGGACACATTTTCATATTACTGAAATTTTTACAGGGTGTCCCAAAAAAGAGATATTTACCACAACTTAGATTTTTTAAATGGAACACCCTGTGCATTTTTACAGATTTGGATAGAACGTTCTCTAACGAATACGTTGATATAGGGTTTGATGGATCTAGCTCTAATAGTGAGTGAGATATACCTCAAATAGTGTTCCATAAGAGCAATGTGTTAGAGAAAGACTTTGTAACGGCTGTAGCCTAAAGCAATAAATCGATATTCTCTTTCTAACCCATTATGCTTATGGAACATTCTTTAAGATATATCTCCCTCACTATTAGAGATAGATCCATCAAACCCTATATCAACGTATTCGTTAGACAATGTTCTATCCAAATCTGTAAAAATGCACAGGGTGTTCCATTTAAAAAATCTAAGTTGTGGTAAATATCTCTTTTTTGGGACACCCTGTAAAAATTTCAGTAATATGGAAATGTGTGCCCCTTGAAATAAAAATCGACCTGTTTTTGGAAATTTTTCTGCTACCCTCCGTTTCTGAGTTATTAAGGGTGGCTACTGTTTGTTGAAAAACCCTGTATATTAATTTATTTATTTCTTATATAGGTATAGAGATTTATTATTTAAAAAGTTGTTATTGTTTCGTTAGTTATTTGCATTGTTAATTTTTACATTTTGAATTTTTCCTGTTTTTACTGTGATCTTCTGTTGATATTATTTACCTTATTTTTTCGTGAGTTTATTTCCTTGTGATAAAAGAATCTTATTGATTTGTTTTTAGAATATACCTAGATATATTTATGTATGTTTAACACCTTATTTATTTGTTTTTTTATAACTTGCGTGGTTAGTTGATTTTGTTATTTATTTATTTATATTTACTGGATGTTAATAAAAATGGTAATCAAGTTTGTTTTATTAATACTATATACACCCATTTAGTGACATTTGTAGTCGTTGCAAATTTTTAGGATAGGTTTGTGGTGGGAAGCGTAAAAAATAAATAATTAAATAAGTAGCCGGGCATGTTCAATTTTACCGCCACGGAATGCAGGTTTCTGTATTATCTACGGGTATAGAACGATTAGTTTAATTCGCGCTCCCTAGTGTCGCCACGATCGCGTGATGTCTGCCGTTACCAAGGATTGTTAACTGTTTACAGGATTGCTCGATCCCTATACTACAATGTAATCCATAATTGTGACGTCATCAAAGATCTCGAACTTGTAGAAATAGGTACACTTTATACTGTTATTACAAACTTTAATAAATAATAATATTAATAATCATTCAAATACGAAAATTCTCTTGCAAATGTGAAATATAATAAACACAAAATAGGTATATTTTGACAATTCGATTACATGGATTTTCGATGACGTCACAAAGGCGGATGACAAAATTGAGCGATCGAGCAATCCTGTAAACAGTTAACAATCCTTGTGCCGTTACTACAGATTTTACGTCTCTCTTTTCTTGTTGTTTTCTCTATGGGCCATAGATAAAATATATATATATATGTTTGGGGCTCCGCTCCAAAATTCCAAAATATTAGTCTATTTTGTGATATTAGTGATGTTATCAGGGGTATATAACTAATATTATGAAGTCCGCAACCTGTGCCAGACATGCCAGGTTGCCATTTTTGGCAATTTTAGCCAAGAAAACATGTAAAATTCGCTATAAATGGCAACCTCGCATATTTGTATGGCACCGGAGCCGGTCGGGGCTGTTACGGACGGTTACGTTACGATCTACGACGCTACGACTCTGCCTTACCCCCTACGCTGAATGGCAGTTAAAATTTAAAATGGTGGTGATTTAGTTTTTAGTTATGTTTTTTAAGAGTGATGTATATCTTCAAAGACAGAAAATTGGAATAAAAATTACAAAATTTGAAGTAACTGTAAGTATTATATCTTTTACTTTATATATTTTTGTAATCTTTTTCTTCAATTCTTGTAAATATAGATCATAACCCCAATTTATACTTGAAAAAATTACTATAGTCAGTAGGTAGTAGACCAGATTATAGCTTAAATAATAGGTATGTGAGTACCTAATCGTTTGAGTACCTACATTATAACGTAACTATAAACTGTTTTTGAAATTTTTGATTTTTACTCGGTAAGTGAAATTCCCGTTGGCCGAACCCAACCCATAAAAAAAGTGGTTTTATGTTCTGGAAGTAAAATAATTATAATTAGATACTAGATACACGTATTTACTATAGAAATACATAAATCCGTACCTGCTTTTGTCTGTTCTACCAAGGGAAAATATTTTTATATTTAGTTTTGTAGAAAACATTAACCCTATTACTATAAAAGAAAACCCAACCCTCATTTTTGTTTCATGTACAACTACTTATTACTGTATGTCAGAGTTTAACGTACTTCTCATGAAATGGATAGCAGTCGAGACTGAATTTCCCCATGAACATTTCGCTGATCGCCTTCTCCAGAGATAAATTTTTGACTCCAACATTATCGATATATTTTGTTCGTTAGTAGCAAGCTCATCCATTAGCAATATTTGTACATACAAATGTATTCATTCATATAATCTATTTAGAATATTATAAATAGTACTTTTTTGTTACATCCCTTTGTTTAATAAATATATTTAAAAAATGTTTGCTTTGATTAATTATTATACGGTATAAAAATGTAAAAACCTATATCAGTGAATATTATCCAATATTAAATAATGTAAAAACCCATATATATGTGTATATCTATTTTTGGATAAGAATTATGTAGGTAAGTACAATAATTTTTTATCATTTATTAATATTTTTAAATGTTTACATATTTATTTAGATAAGTCAAAAAAATTACGTAACGAGATATTATTCTTGAAAATTATTTAAATATTATAATTTTGTGAAGTTTCAGTTTTTACTTTTCATTAAAACCCATAATATTTAAATATTCCATTAATAATAAACGCGGTACATAATTTTTTTGCTACATATCTAAATAAGTTTCTACTTATTTAGATATGTAGCAAAAAAATTATGTACCGAGTTTATTATTAATGGAATATTAAGGTAAATTGAGATATTTAAATTTCCCGCGCGCCAAAAAGTGCCAGACAAGAGGGCGCCACTGACAGTTTGTGTTGCCCTCCTTTTCTACAGAAATCTCATTTCTTCTTTTTCTGTTTTGTGGATGTTATATTACATAGATAAAATTCTCTCTGGTTATATTAGATCGGTAGAAACGTAGAAACATCAACAAACTACTGAATTATACTGAAAATGGAAAATAATCACAGTAGGTATCTGAGGTATCAGAATTTCAGACATATAGAGTAAAAACGTATTTACTATTTTACTATTTTCATTTTGTATTTAGGTTAAGTAAACAAACTGGCAACTATCCCCTAAATTCATGTTCTTTTCAAGGGCTCTTTATGGTCCGCCACGAGTTTGACGCCCTGGGACGCGGCGATTTTATATGATTATATGTATTTTATCTACGTTAGCAGCATAGAAATAGAAAGTAGAAACTGATTAACAGAGTTCATTTTATCTGATAGTATTCCGAAAATGGAAAATATTGTATATAAGTCTTGCAGATTGTGCTTTAAACCTATAAACGATGTAAAGTTCAAAGTAATGGAAACATTAACAAGAGACATGCTAGATATACTTTTGCTGAAGCTGGTAAGTATATATATATCCCCTTGAGGGGCATTTTTAATCATTGCAGGAAGAAAATGTGAGTCTGGCGTACAGACTCTAAAAACGTATCTATCAAATTTACCATTTCAGAATTTGGACAAGGGGACTAAGTACTTGATGTGTAATGGTTGTTTTGAGAAAGCGTGTGCAGCATTGAACTTTAAATCCATATGTTTGGACACTGAAGATATTATCTTTCCTTATGTTAATTGTGACGTTATAGATTTGCGAGAGATATATTTGACGAGTAAAGGAAATCAACAGTTAATAAATGTATTCAGTGACCAACACATTTGTCGGTTATGTATGCTGTTAGTAAATGGTGAATATATTTCCTTTGCTGAAGTGGAAAAGTATATGCTCTTGATCTACATTCCAGAACTGGTGAGTAGTCTGAGGTTAGCAGAGTTGCAAAGAAAGTAGTTCTTATAACATAAATGGTTATAAACTGTGTACATGAGTGTGTTTTATAGAATTTCAATGCCACCAAAGATCCTGTGATTTGCAAGCCATGTTTCGATGGCCTCGCCACCCATAGTGGTTTTATAAAAAGTTGTCTTGATTTGGAGGAAAAGCAAAAACATTTTTGTGACAATGTATGCGGAACTAGTCGACTTGAAGAGTCTTCTACTCATTTGCCAGTTGAAACTGAAGATGTTCAAGTGAAATCTGAAGAAAGTGAACAAGAGGGAAATGGGTTCTTGATAAAAGCGGAAGAAGTTGAAATAAAATCAGAAGATGAACATGACAGGTAAGGAAATATTGGAGTTGTCACTTTTTCTAACTAGAAGCAGACCCAAATCAAAACCAATTTAATTCTTTAGTGAGAAGTACTGGAGACTTGATACATGAATTGTAGATACCTACTTATCTATTTGTTATTTTTCAGATTGCAGTTATCCCAACATGTGAAGTTACATAAATTCCAGCGTGATAAGAGAAAAATAAATGGTAAGAGCACGTTGTTGGTTGACAGTGATTCAGAGATAAATTGGTATAAATGTGATTTATGCGACTTTAAATCGAAGCAGGAACGTAATTTGAAAACTCACATGGTGACACATAAGGATTGTTCAGAGATAAAATGGTATAAATGTGATTTATGCGACTATAGATCAAAGCAGAAAGGAAGTTTGAAGATTCACATGCTAACACACAGACATTCATCAAAAATACAGTACTATAAATGTGATTTATGTGACTATAAGTCAAACTACAAAAGCGCTTTGAAGCGTCATACATTGATGCATAAGGATTCTACAAAAATACAATGGTATGAATGTGGTTCATGTGACTATAAAGGAAAATATAAAGAAGCTTTAAAAACTCACATGATAACACATAGGGATCCTTCAGAGATAAAATGGTATAAATGTGATTTATGTGACTTTAAATCAAAGCAGAAAAATTATTTGAACATTCATATGTTGACACATAAGGATCCTTCAGAGATAAAATGGTATAAATGTGATTTATGCGACTTTAAATCAAAGTGG
Source organism: Pogonocherus hispidulus (assembly GCA_963924545.1). NCBI lineage: Eukaryota > Metazoa > Arthropoda > Insecta > Coleoptera > Cerambycidae > Pogonocherus > Pogonocherus hispidulus. Next base: position 28,660,012 of record OZ004692.1, on the reverse strand, counting down.
AAAAATGGTTCGAACATTCATATGTTGACACATAAGGATCCTTCAGAGATAAAATGGTATAAATGTGATTTATGTGACTATAAGTCAAACTACAAAAGCACTTTGAAGCGTCACACATTGATGCATAAGGATCCTACAAAAATACAATGGTATGAATGTGGTTTATGTGACTATAAAGGAAAATATAAACAAGCTTTAAGAAGTCACATGATGACACATAGGGATCCTTCAGTGATAAAATGGTATAATTGTGATTTATGCGACTATAAATCAAAGCACACAAGCGCTTTGAAGACTCACATGGTAATACATAAGGATTCTTCAGAAATAAAATGGTATAAATGTGATTTATGTGACTTTAAATCAAAGCAGAAAAATTATTTGAACATTCATATGTTGACACATAAGGATCCTTCAGAGATAAAATGGTATAAATGTGATTTATGCGACTTTAAATCAAAGTGGAAAAATTGTTTGAACATTCATATGTTGACACATAAGGATCCTTCAGAGATAAAATGGTATAAATGTGATTTATGCGACTATAGATCAAAGCAGAAAGGAAGTCGGAAGATTCACATGCTGACACACAGACATTCATCAAAAATACAGTACTATAAATGTGATTTATGTGACTATAAGTCAAACTACAAAAGCGCTTTGAAGCGTCACACATTGATGCATAAGGATCCTACCAAAAATACAATATAAAAAGGTATGAATGTGGTTTATGAGACTATAAAGGAAAATATAAAGAAGCTTTAAGAACTCACATGATGGCACATAGGGGTCCTTCAGAGATAAAATAGTATAAATGTGATTTATGGGACTATAAATCAAAGCAGAAAAGCGCTTTGAAGACTCACATCGTGACACATAAGGATTCTTCAGAGATAAAATGGTATAAATGTGATTTATGTGACTATAAGTCAAAGTACAAAAACGCTTTGAAGAGTCACACATTGATACATAAGGATCCTACAGAAATACAATGGTATGAATGTGGTTTATGTAACTATAAAGGAAAATATAAAGAAGTTTTAAGAACTCACATGATGACATATAGGGATCCTTCAGAGATAAAATAGTATAAATGTGATTTATGTGACTATAAATCAAAGCAGAAAAGCGCTTTGAAGACTCACATCGTGACACATAAGGATTCTTCAGAGATAAAATGGTATAAATGTGATTTATGTGACTATAAGTCAAAGTACAAAAACGCTTTGAAGAGTCACACATTGATACATAAGGATCCTACAGAAATACAATGGTATGAATGTGGTTTATGTAACTATAAAGGAAAATATAAAGAAGTTTTAAGAACTCACATGATGACACATAGGGATTCTTCACAGATAAAATGGTATAAATGTGATTTATGCGACTTTAAATCGAAGCAGAAATGTAATTTGAAAACTCACATGATGACACATAAGGATTCTTCAGAGATAAAATGGTATAAATGTGATTTATGCGACTTTAAATCGAAGCAGAAAAGTAATTTGAAAACTCACATGGTGACACATAAAGGATTCTTCAGAGATAAAATGGTGTAAATGTGATTTATGCGACTATAAATCAAAGGGGAAAAGAAGTTTGAATATTCATATGTTGACACACTGACCACTGACATTCATCAAAAATACAGTACATACTATAAATGTGATTTATGTGACTATAAAGGAAAATATGAAGAAGCTTTAAGAACTCACATGATGACACATAGGGATCCTTCAGAGATAAAATGGTATAAATGTGATGTATGCAACCATAAAACAAAGCAGAAAAGCCATTTGAAGACTCATATTCTGACACATAAGGATCTTTCAGAGATAAAAATGGCATAAATGTAATTTATGCAACTATAAATCCAAGGTGAAAGGAAACTTGAAGATTCACATGCTGACACATAAACTTTCATCAGAAATACAATGGTATAAATGTGATTTACGTGGCTATAAGTCAAAGTACAAAAGCTGTTTGAGGAATCATACACTGATACATAAGGATCCTACAGTGGTATGAATGTGGTTTATGTATAAACCACATTATGTTTATCTATAAAGGAAAACAGAAAGTTGTTTTAATAACTCACATGATGACACATGTGGATCCTTCACAGATAAAATGGTGTAAGTAAATGTGATTTATGCAACTATAAATGAGAGCTGAAAAGTGGTTTGAAGTTGTACATGTTAAGACATAAAGATCCCTAGGAAATCCAGTACCATAAATGTCATTTATGTGGCTATAAAACAAAGAGAAGGTACATTTTGAAAATGCGCATGTTGACACATGATTATAGGAATTCTTCAGAAATACACACTACTCTTGCATACCACATGAATGCGGTGTGCAAGAGTAGTTTGAAGCAGCAGAGGTTAGCATATACAGTGAGTCCAGAAAGTCCCGCATAAATTCATTATTTTGAAAATTGTAAAGTTTTTGAAAAATCGTTCGGACACGTCGATTTTCTTTTCTTTTTATATTTGTTTTACATACTTATTAAGTTTTTTACAGGGCGACTCAATGAAGCTATGTCGATATAAACCTTAATATTTTAATTGGAACTTCCAGTACTGTTTTACATATTTGGAAAGAACTCTTTTTTACGAATATCGTCATATAAGGTTTTATTGGGTCTATCTCAAATAATATGGGAGATATGCCCAAAAAAGTGTGTCATATAAAAGCGATGTGTTGGAGAAAGACTGTGCCTAGCAACGAATCGATATTCTCTTTCTAGTGCATCGCTCTTATGACACTTTTTTGAGCTTATCTCCCTATTTATTAGAGATAGGCCTATAAAATCTTATATGTAAGTAACCTTATGTATAAGTTTAAAATATTAAAGTTTATATCGATCTAGCTTCATTAAGTTGCCCTGTAAAAAAATGAATATTACATTGAAGGAATCAATACTTTTGAAAATAAAAAAATACTTTGTAGTAATAGCTAAAGTGTTCGATATGTAAAACGAGTGTAGAAAGAAAACAAAATCGACGGGTCCAATCGATTTTTCAAAAACTTTACTATTTTCAAAATAATGAATTTATGCGGGTCTTATGGACTCACTGTATTATAACATCCCATTAATTTACGTTTTTCAATTATTGTATTAAACTACACTCTTTACCATAAAATAAAGTTGCGAAAGTTGGAATATACAGAGCATTTTCAGTTACAGCATTGTTTTGGAGCAGTGTTTACCATTCACACCTGAGATTAGACGTTATTTCTTGATAGTCGAACATCACCAGTCATTTTGACTTGGCAGTATCAATTATGAAGGAAAGACTTACTCCGTTCATGATGGCCATCGCATAATTTACGATGTCAGTTCGCTGCGAAGTGATATCTGAAATTGCAATGGTAAAACGAAAACTATAATAACCTTTAAATAACCTGCTTACATATTTATTTACAAGTATTCAGCCTAAAAAGAACTAAGAGGATATTTAAAACATTAAAATGTTGTGATTTCAATGAATAATTAAGCACTTCATTGAATCATAAGCAAATCCATATGCATAAAGGTCCAAATTAATACTAAGTGGATTCTGAGATCATTAGTTCAAAAACCTGGTACTAATGTAATACTGGTTGTTTTGGCTAACTACGGGGACTGTAATTTAATGACTATTTTAAAAATTAGGTACGTGAAAAATGGGTGTGAAAATATATTTTTATACAGGGTTTCTCATGTCATTCTCTCTCATTGAATTTTATATTCCCAAGGCACACTATGAGAAATATTGCCAACGGAATCGATAGTACTGATCGCCAAACACTTCTAATTATCAAAATACTGAAGCGAAATGCTTCTTTAGTTAAAATATCATTAAAAATTAATTTTAGGTTAAATTCAACAGTTTCCATACCTCTCTCAGTGCATAAAATTTTAAGTGGCATGGTGTGCCAGTGAAGTGGTACAAGACGCGGGCTCCATAATTTTAGAATAATAGTTTTTTATTAAAAAAATATACCTATTTCTAATTCACGACAGTTCCTCTAACTGTGTAACTCAATATCCAGATTGAAGTATAATATGTAGTAACTATTAGCACACTGCATTGTTAAAAGCACATTGCACGTAACAAATAAAAAATATGTTGCTTGTTGATTACTTATTTTATAAGATAGTAGCTTTAGCTAAAGATACAGGAAATGAACCGATTAAAAACATGATTTATTTATTTTTTTTTATAAGTAAATATTGTGACTAAAGATTAGCTTCAAAAATAATAACTAGGTACTGACAATGAACCATATTTATTTGAATAAGTAAACACTAATAATTTGTAATTAATTAAAAAGTAAAATAAAAAAAGTTGTCTCTGCCGGGATTTGAACCTGCAAAATTTTGCGGTTCAGTTTGAAACACAGCCGCTCAACCAACTAGTCCACCTGATGACGTTTAATAATGTTTCTTAAAACAGTTATGTAAACTACACTTATTAACTTAAAACGAATTTTTATTGATATTTTAATTAAAAAAGCTTTTCACTTTAGTATTTTGGGAATCAGAAGTGTTTGACAGTCATTACTATCGATTCCGTTAGCAATATTTCTCGTAGTGTGCCCTGGGAATATAAAATTCAATGAAATGTAATAGCCAATGTTAATTGCCATTAGTCAACTGAGATTGGAAACCCGGTATAAAGAAACTTACCTCTATCCTGAACCTCTTTAACTCTTGGAACCTATTAAGGATGGGTACAAGGTACCTATTAAAGATGAGTACAAGGTACAAAAGTGAAATAAGGGCAGCCTTCACAAGATTGAGTATAGTAAGTAAAGGTCCAAACTATTTAGGACCTAAGATATTTAACCATTTGCCTAATGAGGTGAAAGATGTGACAAATTGAGTAATTTTAGGCGAAATTTAAAATTGTATTTGTTAGATAAGTGTCTCTACTTATTGTCTGAGTATTTTGTTTAGTATAGGTTATTTTCATGTTTTGACTAATGCTATACATTCTTTTGTAATGTTTGATGAGCATAATGAATATTATTATTATTATCGTTATTATTATTATTATTATATGTGTATAAAGGACCTAGGTTCCAGAATAGTCATTGGATCACTTCAGGCAATCAGTTCACCACGTTTATTTTATATGGTATTTAATTATAATAATAATAATGATATTATTCACGTGATTGTGACTAAAATCGTTTTCGGTCTGATATTCTATCTATTTGGTTCATTTTTTCCCTTTTTTGTGTTTATGAGAACAAAAAATTTGAAATACTTATGGGGGGCTAAATATAGGCAACTCATATTACTTATTACTTTTATATTAAAATTAAGAGCTAGTAAACATTAGTATTTAAAGCAAAACAAACCAAAAGTAGTGCTACCAAGTAAGTAGTGGTACCTTCAGCAATACAAAAACTGCACATTCTCCTCTCCAGAGAGGAATAAGGAATAGGTTATTTTATGTGTAGCTTAATTTACTTTCATTGTTATATAAATCTATTTTATTTACACCTTATAGATATTGTGATTTACACAACAAAGAACTAACACAGATACACTACACTTACTCTGTATTCTCAGTAGTGTAGCGTCGTTTTCTCATTTCTGTGTTTCAGGTTTCAATTTAAAAATTCAGCATATTTAACGATAATGACAGCTTTTTTTATTTTTATATTAATATTGTATTAGATGTGATTTTCAGTTAATAAATTCTTAAATTAATTTGTATGTTAATATAAGAAAGTATTTATTTGTGGCATTGTTTAATTACTCTTATTTATTGAGGTATTGGACCTAAATACGTTGTGTTAATTATATAATCAGTTTGTGTAAGGTGTCTGAATGTCACTTAATAATGGTTATATAAAAATATAATTAAAATCTGCTGTTGCAAGCGATAAAGATACTTAATTTTGCGCATTTACTTTACTTAATAAATTAATCTACTTAATTTTGTAGATATCATTAATATGGGCTGATTAATATCCTCGATTTGCCTTCAGCTTCACTGTAAAACTCTCCGGCAGTCTCCGGCTCCAAAATTTAATAGATTTACAACCACAGAATATCTATAAGATTTACAACTGTCTGCCGTCTGTCAGGGTTGGGGGGATGGGGTTATTCTTATAGATATTCTATGGGGTGACTGACAACGTGACAACTGACAGTGTTGTAGTGTAGTGATGGTTCATGCGCTTCTGACTATACAGTGTGGGTGAGATTGCATTACACACTCAGTAACTTCGTAAATGTCAAGATATTAAAATTTTTCAAAAAGTACTTCTGAGTAATTTTTTGTGTTCTTTTCAACCCTCTGATTAAAAACACAAATTAAAAAAGCAAAAGAGCAGCGACATGTACAGTGATTTTTTGAACACCCTGTATTTTATTTTTTCTTAAAAGTGATAATATGTAAGTTAGGAACAATATAAGAAATTATCGGTACTAGTAAAGTTTACAGAATATTTATTCTGTAAACTTTGGTACTAGGCCATGGATTTTACAATTGAAACAAAATATTTATTGAAATAAATGAAAATAATATCATTAACAAAGCATGCTATGTTTTCAATAATTGTGCAATCCATGTCCCAGTACCGATAATTTCTTGTATTGTTCCTAACTTACATATTATCACTTTTAAGAAAAAATGAAAACGGTGTCATATTCAGAATTTGATAAGATTTCAAATTATGAAATGAAATACAGGGTGTTTCATTTAAAAAATCACTGTACATATCGCAGCTCTTTTGTTTTTTTAATGAGCATGTTTTTGTTTTCAACAGGGTTGAAAAGAGCATAAAAAATCACTTTGAAGTACTTTTTGTTCATTATTATAAAAATAAAGCTGTGTTCTTTACACCAGTGGTGGGTTTTTAGCCGCTAATTATATATTTAGCCAATGCTAATTATATAACTAGCATTGAGCCGGCTAAAAATATTATAATTAGCCGTTAGCAGAATATACAGTTTTTTAATTGTTCACACATCAGAATAACTTTTTTCGCAATTACCAATAAAATATCTATTTATTCTTACCTACTAGGTAGGTAAGCATAATAGGTATTATTAGGTTATCATATTATAAGTCATAGATAAGGAGCAATTAAATCTAGAGATAGGGATTATTTTGTATTTTATTTTATAATATCGCAATCCTCATCAAAATAAAAATAATCGTACAAATTAAAAAATAAAAAAATAAAAGAAACTAAATTAAATTAAAAAATAAATATACCTCCCTATGAGGCCATTTTTACCACTGGCACTATGATAATTAGCCTGCTAATTTTGAAAGGATTTTTAGCCAACGGATAATTATCCGGCTCATCACTGAAAGAAAAGCTTATACTGTGATACGATTGGATACGATTAAAAACTTAAAAAAACAGTTCAGGTAGTTCAAATCATTATCGACTAGATTCACATGCTAGATCACTTCGCCTGCTCCTGTCTGTCGATTCCAAAAAATATCCGTGAAAAAAGTGGAAGGTGTTCTTATATATGAGTATAATTGTGAAAATTAACTAGCGAGAATGAAATTCAAATCTTAGATGACTTCTATATAGCTAATAGTTTCACCTACTTTTCACAAACAAATACTATTATCAATGAAAAATATATATGTATAACTTAATTATACTCGTAATATCAGATTGTCTAAATCACAATCCAACGGTAGAAGGTATTGCAGTGCCTTGAAATAATTACGCTTCGGAAAATATTTCCCAATTTCCCTTCGTTTATTTCCCCAAGGTTAAGAAACTGTGTTTGAAGTAGAAAAATGCTTTAAAAATAATTGGAAACAGACTAATAGTTATTCCCTGTAATTAGTATGCAGTCAACATTTTGTGAATAATGATATGTCACTAATGTACTAATGTTTTGTGGTGAACGTATTTGAAGATATTCTGCCCGAACATCTTTCTAAAATAGAAAGTAGAAGAATGTGTGGATGTGGCCAAGTAGGGGACATAACACATATATTCTTCGAATGCCCGAATGCCCCATAAATAAAATTAATAGCTTTGACTTATACTTATTAGAGCACATCAAATTAAAATATCCAATTTTAAGTAATATAATCTATATACGTACCTGTCTTCAACTGTTTTTTAAATATTGACATTTTGCAACTTTGACACCCTGTATAACAATCTAAACGGTTTGAGATCAAGTCTGAAATGTAAATATATATACACCTGTCAATATTTCAAAAACAGTTGAGGATATAGGTATAGGACATATATAGGTAACATATGAAATGTGTTTAGAATTTTACATAGGATCCAAAAATCAAATAATATAAATATAAGGTGTTACATTTAAAACAAGCAAGTTGATGATGACTTCCGGCATGACTGGAAGTTCGAGGAAGTTATTGACACTATTTTCATTGAATAGATCTTTTTGATAAACCCCTGTATACAAATTTTCAGATTTCAATTCTCACTATATACAGAGTGAGTTTTATGTATGGAACGCCTCAATTATCTCGGAAACGGCTTGCCCGATTTTTATGAATTTTGGTTTATAAGGGTTTTGTAATATGGCCGATATTATTGTGGCATTTACATTGTTGTCAGATCTTTCGTTTTTCCGGAAATATACTGAAATTTGTTATTTCAAATGGATCACCCTATATATTTTTTTGTTTTTGAAATCTCTAAGAAATTTAGAATATTTTTCATGTAATGTTCCCTATACCTAATTGCCATAATTTCGGAGTTACAGCTACATTTGCAATATCTCCGCCGAAGTTAAAATATTACATCAGAGCGGCTATGTCTAAACAATTTTGACGTTTTAATAAACTATTATTGTTGGTGTTTATTGAAAGGTACAATGGACCGTTTATCTGAGAAAGAACGAATTGAGATTTTAATGATATTAGGATATGGTGATGTGCGTAGAAGTCAACAGGAAACGTGTAATATCTTTAATAATTTATATCCTAATAGAAATCCCATAACAAGGTCTACTGTGAGTTGTTAAAAAAGTTTAACCAAACTGGAGCCATAAAAGATTTACCGAAATCAGGGCGTATAAAAACTGCAACAACTGAAGACAAATTTTTAGATGTTTGTGTTATGTTAGAAGAAGATCCACACTTGAGTACTAGACAAATATCCAGGGAAGTTGACTCAAACATCCATAATGAAAATTTTACATGCCAATAAATTCCATCCTTACAAAGTAAGATTGGTTCAAGAGTTGTCAGATGATGATTTCGATAGACGTGAAGAGTTTGCCGACACAATGATGGAAAAATATTACGATCAAAATAATCCAAATTTTTTAAATAATGTTATGTTTTCCGATGAGGCCACTTTTTGTATTGATGGAAACGTAAATCGGCATAATTGCAGATACTGGTCACGTAACAATCCTCGTTGGATGAGAGAATCCCACACCCAATTTCCACAAAAGATTAATGTATGGGTTGGAATAATAGGCGACAAAATAATTGGTCCTTTTTTCATTGAAGGAAACTTAAATGGTCCGGCGTATTTAAATTTATTACAGAATAATATTATACCTGAGTTGGCTCGGTTATTTCCAAATCTAAGTAAGTATTCTCAATTGCCTGTTAATTAGAAATTTTATTATTTGAAACTTTCAGACAATAACAATGTCCCAAATAACAATATTTGGGTGCAACAAGATGGAGCTCCACCTCACTATGCGCGTGACGTGAGGCAATACCTAAACGATGTGTTTCCCAGAAGATGGATTGGAAGGCGTGGTTTTATCGAATGGCCCCCGCGATCACCCGACATGAATCCTTTAGACTATTTCCTGTGGGGTCACTTAAAAAATATTGTTTATAAAACCAAACCTGCCAATATTCAGGAATTAAAAGATAGGATTACCACAGAGATAAGAAGAATTGAGCAGTCAGGAATGTTACAAAATGTACTGCAAAGTTTTAAACAACGCATGGCTTCTTGTATGGAAGTAAACGGACAACATTTTGAGCATCAGCTGTAACCGCCTTTACTTTATGTTTTCAAAAGATCCTATGGGATTTCTATTAGGATATAAATTATTAAAGATATTACACGTTTCCTGTTGACTTCTACGCACATCACCATATCCTAATATCATTAAAATCTCAATTCGTTCTTTCTCAGATAAACGGTCCATTGTAACTTTCAATAAACACCAACAATAATAGTTTATTAAAACGTCAAAATTGTTTTTGTCGCAGACATAGCCGCCCTGATGTAATATTTTAACTTCGGCGGAGATATTGCAAATGTAGCTGTAACTCCAAAATTATGGCAATTAGGTACTTATAGGGAACATTATATGAAAAATATTCTAAATTTCTTAGAGATTTCAAAAACAAAAAGATATATAGGGTGATCCATTTGAAATAACAAATTTCAGTATATTTCCGGAAAAACGAAAGATCTGACAACAATGTAAATGCCACAATAATATCGGCCATATTACAAGACCCTTATAAACCAAAATTCATAAAAATCGGGCAAGCCGTTTCCGAGATAATTGAGGCGTTCCATACATAAAACTCACTCTGTATATATATATATATATATATATACAGGGTGTGTCATGAAGAAGAGGGCCCATTAGGCCCTTTAGGATTATCTCAAAAAGTAGTGAGAATTGAAATCTGAAAATTTGTATACAGGGGTTTATCTCCATAATTAGGATAGGATACGTGTATCATAAAGAAACAAGAGGTGTTTCTTTATGACATGTATTACTCGATATATTATCAAGATGGAGCAATACAGCACTATCAAATTAAAATTAGAAGCATATCCATAGATTCTGTTTTATCCTAAGGAATTTATATATAAATTCCTTGTTTTATACCGAATCGTGTGAAACTTAAATCCTGTTGGTTTAGCCAAATATTAAGGACAGAATAAAAAAGAAAAAATAATGGATATTGGAAGGAAAGATGGTTGCGCACCAGATGATGTTAGGAGTCAAGGATTTTTAACTTATACAGGATTGCTCGATTAGCCGTATCACGTGATTGGGTCTTGCGGCTACGTCATCGGAAAAATAGATGAGTCAGATAGGGACAGTAACTTGTCAACACGTCATAGATAAGGAATCGCACAATACAGAGAGAGAAAGTATCGGGTCTCGCAGTGACGTCACCAAATCGGACAACAATGAGGAATAAGGATCGAGCAATCCTATATAAGTTAAAAATCCTTGGTTAGGAGCAGGAGCCATAGATTAATTAGGAGCATTCCTTCTTGTTTTTTTAGAAAAGTTAAAAATAATCTGTTCGTGTCAAAAGAGACTTAAAGCAGTGTTATGAACGTATACGTAAACACAGAAATTGACATGTACTCATGCGCAGTGGTAATTTTGTGTCCGTTTACGCTTACGTTTGACGTATACTTACGGGCCCGTACGTTCCCATGATACAACTACACTGATATGCCAATGCGAATGGGGGCGTAGTCTATCGATGAGCGTGACGTCAGTTATGATACAAAATTAAATAAAATACTTGTAAACAAAGATAACAAAATAAAATAAACATCGATTATGGAATTATAATACACGATTCATACAGGAAAACCAAAATAATAGTTGATTAATATCACTCTTTCTTATTTTAATTCAAACCGCATTCTGTGTACCGACCTACCTACCGAATATAATTCTAACCTAAATTTTATAATTTAAAGAGATTATAAGAAGCACTAATGCAAATAAATACCACCTTATAATATAAAAATAACAACTTGATAACCCTCGGGCCTCACAATTATAAGAATACGGGAATACAATTGACAAACACGAAAATAATTATATCACTGACTGTAAGGTATTTGAATTTTCGCCATCTTTGTCTTACGCATGACGTCATGCGCAGAACAAACGAAATTTGGACAAGTTATAAGTATATCAGTGTAGTTGTATCATGGTACGTTCCTAATGAACGCAGTCGTATTGAGCCGAGGTCGACATCGAAAATATACGATTAATCACGAATGCTATTCGTTCTTTTTCTGTTTTGTGCTGTCAAATATAATTTTTGATTTTCTGTTGCGTTTTGGTTAGTTTTTCATACGACATGTTTTTTTAATTTTTGTCGGGGTGTTACAGTTTACTATATTTTTTAATAGATTTTAAGTGTTTACCTTTCCTCATTGGGTATTACGGTAATTGTGATGGATTTGCAAAAAAGAATTCGTTTTACTACAGAGGACGATTTACATCGTGCAAGAGAAGTCGTGGGTCACAACCCCTATGAAGATCCAGGAAGATAGAATTTGATACAAATTAATATGATGCAAGTAATAAAATAAAATATCTCTACGTACGTCTACGTCTAGGAGGATGCTTTATGATGACGGCTTTTTAATCCTATAACGTTGCATGATTTTTACGTTTACGTCAAAGCGTAACCGTTACGCTTTGACGCCGCAACGTATAGTTTTGTGTCTTTGCTTTAAGTCTCTTAAATACTAGTGGTGCAGGCGGATGGTGCAGACCATAAAATAGTGATGAAGAAGAAGAAGTAGAGGAAGAAGAAAATATTTTACATCTGTGTTTTACATCTATCAGCGTTTTCTTTTCAATATTGCCTCGCCCCAGGGCGCCAAACTCGTGCCGGACCAGAGACAATAAAAAGACTCTTCAATGATATAGGCAGAATGGAAATTTCTTAGGTTCCAACTTGGAGGGCGCTGGAAGCATGGATATCGTGCAGTCCTATATAAAGATACCGGATTTTGAGTGTATTCTGTGGTATTGTGTTGCCGTGCCATGTGCCATGATACGTGTATTTGTAGTTTTATTTTTTATGGTCCTGTTTATAATCACTATTCGATACGACCTACTTTTCTGCAAGTGCTGCATTCACTCAATTATTTATTTACATTTTTAAAAAGTAAATAATATAGAATATAAGTATATCCTAATAAGTGTGCTAATAAGTATTGTATATTTCAGTTGATTTTTAAACGTTCCATTTAAATCGAGGGAATATACCCTTGATTTTAATTCGTTTTTTAATTGTGTAATATGGTTTTGCTACTATTATATTTTTATTTAAGGAATGTTTCATGTAATCTATATGCAGGATAATAGGTCTCATTGAATACATATTTTCTGAAAACGATCCAATGGTTATCGAATCAACCAACCGACCAACCTGACGTCGCATTAGAATAACAAAGTTCTCTCTGAACATTCAACCATATTGAGAAATCAAAGGCTAAAGTTTGAATAACTTATAATCTATTATAAAATTAATGATATTCAATTGGGATAAATATTATGCAATATTATGTAATATTGGGGTAATATTTATCTCAATTGAATATCATTAATTTTATAATAGATTATAAGTTATTCAAACTTTAGCCTTTGATTTCTCAATATGGTTGAATGTTCAGATAGAACTTTGTTATTCTAATGCGACGCAATACGAATCATTAAATAAAAGCGTTGAGTGAGCTCAGAGTGAGCTGATAATTTGCTCACTCAACGATAAAAGTAAATAAATCTCAAAACTCCCGCGGTTTTTAATATTTCGGGGTTCTGACTTGGAGGGCGCCACAGAGCTTCTTATTGCCAACCGTATAACAGGGATTGACTGGTCTTTTTATTGTCTCTGTGGCGGACCATAGAGAGTCCTTGAAAAGAACATGAATTTAGGGGATATTTGCCAGTTTGTTTACTTAACCTAAATACAAAATGAAAATAGTAAAATAGTAAATACGTTTTTACTCTATATGTCTGAAATTCTGATACCTACTGTGATTATTTTCTATTTTCAGTATAATTCAGTAGTTTGTTGATGTATCTACGTTTCTACCGATCTAATCTTACCTCACTAATATTTTGGAGCGCCAAACCCCAGCAAAAATGGTAGTGCTCGAGGGGAAAGGGGAAAACAGAGGAGGGCGTCACGCACTCGGTTAAAAGAACATGCTGCGGAACAGCTCCGAGTTTCTCCAAGCTGCCCAAGCCATTGAAAAGAATGCAGTATATGTTTTACATGTTCTCGCTTCTCTATGTTCTTTGAGGTGCTATATTTAGAGAAACGTCAAAAAAATTATAAGAATTCTAAATTTGTGGAAAATTCTAAACTAACAAAAAATAAAATTTAGCAGAAATTGGTAATAAGAAATTATTGCTATTCTATTCATACAATGAGGTATTTTACTTGTACATATATTGCTAATCTAAAAAAAATGTGTAGAGAGATGTCTTAACATATCCACTAATATTATTTACATGAAGTAAATAAACAATTATCATGGAATCTCCTTCAAGTTCAACGTGGTCAGAAGCTTTTATTTTAAGTGATGATAGTGGTCTTTTGTTAACGAATGGATCTGTTTCTAGTGGCAGTATAAGTTATGAAAGTCGGAATGGGCGAAAAAACTTTCATTTTGAGGTATGCAAAAAAATTACTCCTCTGAATTATCTTTACATCTAATCTTAAAAACAGACTAGATACTCTGAATTAGTCACCTAGGATCTCTTCTAATTTTAAGTGCTCTATGCGAAAGTGGTATTGTAAATTTCAACAATTTTAGGTACGATAACTACAGTATGACAATATTTTGCTTTTTGTTATTAATAATGTCGAGGTATATAAGAAAACCTATTTTACATTTTTAATTTTACAGGAAAGTATCAGGTGGTACTAAAAGTATGTAGGTATTATGTTTATTAACTACTATATTAACATTAATATATTAGCTGGTACTTTCTTTCATTAACTCATTTTGTGTTGTTTTTCACTTTTTATTGAGTTAAAGTAAGAGGTATATCTAAATAAATATATAATCCAAGATACAAGAACTATAGAAAATAGTTCAAAGAAGTTGTGGTAATGGTTTATAAATCACAGAGGCTTACAAGATTCAGAGGTAGAGGTAGATGTCTACTAGATTCAGTAAATTGGTTACTCTCTTAAGTGAAATGATGTACCGCTATAATTTGAATTATTCAGAAAAGTGCAAAATAAAATTACAATGTATAGAACACATAAAGCAACTTCTTGAATATAGTTCCGTCCTTGGAACCGACAGATGAATCTCATTCTCTTCTACTTGACCGGTCGTAGATTCTAATTTATCTCAATTTACAAAGATTAACCTTATAGGTTGTTGATTGTGGTACATATGTTTATCACTGATGATGCCAAAAAGGCAGAAACTAGTCTGGAAATGATGTGGCATAACTCACATTTGTATGTGGACCTGTTAAAGTTAGTTTCTTTGTTCATACTCATTACAATTTTCTTTCACTTTTTTTGTGATACTTAAGTTATTCATGTATAGTGTATTTTACATTAACTAGTCAAAATACACAACCGTTAAAAAGAATAGACTGGATAGGCGGTAAGCTTCTCAAGCGCTTGTAGCGACATTCAATATTTTTCGATGAAACTATTTAAATATTATGCAGATTCCTATATTTTGTTATTTTTGAGGAGGCTATAGTAAGTTGGTATACATTAATGTCAAGTTATCAATGTATAATGTGCATATGCATATGATATGATATCCATGTCATTCAATGATAATATACCTAATATGTCGCTTAAGTTTCTAGCGTGTTTAGCCGAATTGTCAGGATATCGATCCATGTGAGGGATTTGCTCCTCCCTCTGTAGCTCTTCAATTGATCCAGAAAGTGAAAGGACATTTCTTCTTCTTTCTTACAAGGATCCCTCCCCTACTGCTATAATCAATAGCTCTAGAGGAGGATCCTACGAGGTATTCTAAGCCTGTGGTGACCAATTAGGACTTCTGCCATTTGATTTAAAATCGTCCTCACTGAAGGTTCAGTAAAGTCACTCTAGTTTCTTGTCGGACCTCTTTTTTAAGAACTCATCTTAAAAACCTGTCTATATATTCTATTTCTACTATAGATTTTTCTTTAATATCTTCAACCCATTTCTTCATGGTTTTATTGAACCTCTAGTGATTCTAATAAATGGTTCAGGTCCTTAACACCAGATTCAAGCCGAGTTAATTTATCAGCTTTTATATTCCGGGAATTCCCAAATGACTAGTTATACAAATCAATTTTACCTCATTTTGACTAACGGACCGCTCCAAAACAGACTATGGAATTCTGAAACTAAATAAACAGAATCATGATGCAGAGATATATTTATCAAAAGCTATGGAAAAAGATTCCCTTAGAAATGTAAACTTACTAAAAATATCATTTATAGGCTTGATAAGACTAATACGGCCTTGGCTATTAAAATGTTAGTCAATGGATTGTAAACCGACTAGTATCAATCGAAACTGGCCATTGTAGGCTTAGGAGATGGTGGTCTTTGATAGGAATAGGTTCAAAAAGGTTAAAAAGTGAGTGGGCCGAAAACCAGACCCTCCACCGCGACCATGTGGAATACAGGAAGACTACTTTTCCAGAATGTGAGGAGAATGAAGAAAAAGACTTTCACTTCCTAGGGTAGTGTAGGTACTCTATGGAGGCTAAAGCACGATGTTTTTGATACCAGTAACTGCAGAAAGAGGAGATTCTGTCCCTTACATGAGCTGAAGTTTTGACATTCATTAGATCATGAAGGTCAAGTAATGGAGAGTAGCTAGTTGGACGATAGGGGTAGACCAAAAGAGCTTGCCAGCGCTTCTGCCACAGTATTACTACTATTAAGCAGTGATGGGTCGACCAATAATCAACCTATATAATTATCCAGAATTAACGCTAATAATACACTGGTTAATCTTAAAAATTATAATATGGCTAATAACGTTAATTAGCCATCTAATATTCAGATTTTAAAATTTGACTTTTAAATTTTAGTGTTGATGTTCTGTTTCATTTGGATGTAAAAATACTGGTATTTTTATAAATCAAGTTTTTCAAAAAATAGCTATTTGTGCAATAAGTGAGGAAAAGTGAACTTTTTCCGCATTAGGAGTAGCTTTTACTTTTTACGCCAAAAATACGTCATATGCGGAAAAAAACACTTTTCCCACGAGTTGCACACATGATTTTTTTTAATTGTGTTTTGATAGGTTTTCGTTTCTTTAATATTATTGTGTCAGTGTTTATGAAAAATGTCCGAATCTTCTGCTGTAAACGATAATATGGAAGATGATATAGAAGAATCAGCAAAACATTATTGCCCACAAAATCCAAAGATAAATATGAAAAAGCATATCGCTTATTTGAAGATTGGAGTCACCCAAAGGGAGTAATTGTTATCTATGAGGCAATTCACTAGTCTATTTTGAACAAAAATTCAGAGTATACCAGAATTCCATTCTGTGGAGTCTCTACTCAATGATCAGAACAATATTGGTAGTGAAAAAGAATATGGACATAAAGAAATTCCTAAGTTTAATTGCTTTCCTTAAATGTAAATCGGTAGGACATAGATCCAGGAAGTCTAGTGTTTTATGAAAATCAGAAGTTGAGAAATGTTTGAAAGAAGCAGATGATAAAACCTACTTGATGATGAAGGTAAAGTGTAATTTTCACATTCTCCAAATATTGAAATTGTTTCTTATTTTATATAGTGTTAATTGTTGGTATCAGTGGAGCATGCCGTCGAGAAGAACTAACATTTCTTCAGCTTGAACATATCAAAGACATGGGAGAATATATATTGATAGAGATTCCCAACACAAAGATGAACATGAGAAGAGAATTTTCTATTTCTAGCAGGAACATGGAAGTCAATCTTGTTGAAATGTTTCGAAAGTATTCCTCTCTTCGTCCGTCACCAATTGAGCATTCAAGATTCTTCCTAGGATATAGAAATGGAAAATGTACAAGAAAATACGTAATAAATTCTATACGGGGTTTGCCTAAAAAAATTCTGAATTTTTGAAATTGCCGCATGCTGAGAATTATACCGGCCACTGTTTCCGGACATTGTCTGCTACGATACTGGCTGATGCAGGAGCATACATCAGCACTCTTAAAAGGCATGGTGAATGGAAAGCAACAAACGTGGCAGAAGGATATATAGAGGATTCCATTCAACAAAAACTTGAAGTAGCTTAAAAAATATTGGGTCAAAGAGAGATCGATATAATTACAAACTCGGCATCTACTTCATCAAATACATGCGCAGGGTTTTCCATAACCAATCGTAAAAAAGTCATAG
Source organism: Pogonocherus hispidulus (assembly GCA_963924545.1). Lineage (NCBI taxonomy): Eukaryota > Metazoa > Arthropoda > Insecta > Coleoptera > Cerambycidae > Pogonocherus > Pogonocherus hispidulus. The sequence goes on along the minus strand of OZ004692.1, from coordinate 28,641,917 downwards.
TTAAAATTTATAATAATAATAAGAAATTATTTAAGTTGATAATAAATGGTTAGTTCAAGAATCCCCCAACTAGTGCGGGAAAATGTTTCCCGCCCAAGTTAGGAAAAATCGAAATTTTTCTAACTCAAATTAGTTACTAAATGTACAACTGTTCAAAACATTATTAAAAAAATATATTTTTTCTTTAATAAAATACAGTAATCATCAGGAAATAATATTAAAAAACTTTTATTTGTTACCACATCTGGTCAGAATGTGTATGTGTGTGCAGGAAGGCAAATATATAAAATTTTATCTTTTGCACCTATTGTTTACCACATACTATGCCAACTGTTAATGACGGGAAGGTATAGAAAAAAGTTATGGTCTATTTTTATTTTATGTTACTCGATTATCTATGAACTGGCGACAGTGTTCCTCTGCGAATTAAGAGCTGGATTTTCATTACTTCATGGGAGTATATTAGAAAAATATACAATATGTGTAATGACAAGTTGACAGTAGACATAATACTCAATTTAGATAGTTGACAGGGTTAACAGAAATTTTAGTTTCCGCCATATGCATCATCTATCAACTGAAAATGATGGATATATTTTGCTACAACTTGCTTATTTTAAGTTGAACATTTCTAGAGATTTTTTATATAATTTATGTCTAATACTAAGGCAGATTTAACCAAAAGAATGTACTATAAGCATAATGTATTAAAAAAAGAGCTACGGAGACGATGAGGTTTTTGTCCAACACGTTCTTATTGTACACTCTTCTGAACATATCACCTTTAATATGAAAGATAGATCCAGCATTGCTTTATTCAAATATGTTTCGATGTAAAGAGAGTCATTTAAAATAAGAAAATCAATGTCTACATTCACTGGAAATGGAAGTAATCAAATATTGCCAGTATTTTTAGTATCTGTAGAATGTGACGTCATTATGACTGAAATTAAAATTTTAATTACTAGTTTAATATTTGTAATACTACTGTCAACTTGTGCTTAAACACTCTATATTTTGAATATTGTGATTATAAAATCCGTACACATAGGTTTTAATAGTAGATTTAAATTGGTTGAGAATGGCAAAAATATAATATAATTAATATTTTCTGTTTAAAAAATATATGCAGTTGTAATAGAACTTATTATTTGCAAGTTGCAGGACAGTGATTGTGAAGAAAAATCGTTGTCACAAGATGACTCTTTGGATGGAATGTCGGATATAATGTGTGGGGAGAATTTTAATACTTTGAAAAAAGGACCGCACTGGAGTGATTTTTCTTCTAAACATTCTTCATCTCCAATAGAACCTCCTCCTGAATTCCAAGATAAACCAAGATATCCGATGGTAGATTTTTTCTGTGAAAAACTAACATCCCAAATTTTAAGAAGAGCTTTATATGAATATAAGGAAAGTGAGATTAAAAAGATAACAGTTTTAAGTCAACTTCATCGACCATTACATCATTTGTTGGGAAGGCATTATTTTACACCAGAGTTTATTCCATTTAGTCCATGTCATATAGGAAGACCCAGTTCCAGAAGTTCTTTAGGTTCATCTCGCCTTTCCAGTTCACACAACTCATTATCCGTCCCTACAACACAAAGAGTAGACGATTCCACATTTATAACACAGGCTGTTTCTCATGATACTCTATCTTTGAACCAGATAAGTGATTTATACAATGTGCCGTTTGATAGTGATATGTATGCTGTTCCAATTGATGTTGTGAAACCTCCTGTAAAACCAAAACGTTCTCAACAACACAAAAAAAGGAGACGAAATACTGCATGTGGTTGCAGGGATTTAGAAGTCAAACAGTGTAGATCTATATCAAACAAAAAGAGCACGTTTAAATTAGAAAAGGTAAGTGAAATAAGTAGAGCGGCATTATGTTAAATCAGAACCATATTAAAAATAAAAAAAAATTGTCAAGTTCTTTATCAAATTTTGCTTGCATTAACAATATGTTTCAATGAAGTGATGTAGCGGGATTCTTGTATTTTGAAATTATAAAACATGTATTATATTTTTATTATATTTTTGAATGCAAGATTTGCTAAAGAGATTACAAATTGCAATCTCGATATAGGTATCCAAACTTTTAGAATACCTAATTAACACTCGTAAAGACTAAATGAAAATTGTGTCTCTCATTTGAATGGTTTGATGATTAAACCTAATCCTGTTTAGCACAACGTTAGGAAGACTGGGGATTACTCTCAAAATAACCCAAAACATTGATTTCGTTTTGCTCATTGGAAACAGGTTTTGGTAAAATTTTTGTAGACTTCAATGCAGATCCGTAATTAATGAAACTCCTTTGAATTCTTCGAAACTTTGTATTATGTATAGGTTGTAAATTTGGGTATGTGGCATTAAATTTTCTACACGTTCTGCGGTAATGTTCTTATCACACTGGCCATAAATACCGAATAAATTCATAATAACTTTTTCATTTTCTGTTTTTCGAGGGGGGGGGGTTCTCCAACCAGCGCCCTGTAGCCTCTGGGGCTTATTGTGCATGGTGATAGCAGGATTCATACCCACGACAGAGTAGTCTGATCCAGTGCGAATTTCTCGGAGAGTCCCCGCACACTTGATCACCTGCGATATTGCAGTCGCCGATCGTACGCTCACAGCCAGATAGGCGACGCTACTCTGTTCCTTTCATAATAATTCATTTGTGTAATTACCATCGTCAATTTCTATCTAAACTTTTCCAGCAACAATTTATAAATGCAATTGTTATGCACCTTAAAATTTTTAGACAACAAATACCTAATTGTTGACAGATTAGTGGTTTGTTTTGAAGCTCTACTAAGAATTTCTCAGCCATATATGTAAAAAGTTAAGTGATTTTAGTCAATTGTAGTGAGAACTGAGAGTAACAGTAAAAGTAAAAGAGATAGGTATAAGAAACCATACTATCTATCGAAATAGAACAAAGACCCGCATCTAAATTTAAGAAAATGTAGGGGATGACCCATTAAAAAAAAACCTAGTGTTCATGATTGCAGTTGATCTAATTTGTTTGGTATTAAATTTTCACCACCCTGTAAGAGATTCAGCAACAGTGATGGGATAGTTAGAAAGTATGAATTTAATCACTCCATAACAATGGAGTCCCCAGTAAATATTTATTCCCCTGTAAATATTGTTGCTCTATCTTAATATAACAGTTTTAAACTAGATACTGATTTTTGATTTTTTTTTTTTTAATAAAATTAAATATCTCGAAAACAGTTAACTTTAGGAATAGGGAAACTTGATGAAAGTGACCCTAAAGTTTAATGTAGAATCTAAAAATACAATAATATACAGAATGTTTCATTTAAAATAACAAAGTTAACAGCAACTTCCGGTATAACCGGAGCAACCACATTGACGCAATTATTTTATTTGAAGACAACATACCCAAAAACCCCAGAGTGTCAAATTTCAAAATTTAAATCCAAGTGGTCTCTGAAATAATCTAATAGAACACTTACCTTTAGCCACCCGGTATAGTTAATAAAAATAATTGGAAAAATAGATACTTATAAAAAAAAATAAAACTGTTGCCTTTTTCCAAAACGATTCTATTAGCAATTTATAAGTTAGATTGGATGCCACTTTAAAGGTACACCATGTGGGTACAATACAACAAAGTTTTTTTGGGGCTTATTATTAGATGCTGTTTATAAAATTGGTGCAAGTACAGGGGCGGCTGGTGCATAGGTGCTGCAGAATTGCCAAAAATGTCATATTTATTTATTTATACATTAATATCCAGATGATTCATGGTGGTAACCAGACATGCTCTATCAGTCTAAAATATTTTCGAGAGTGCGGTGTTGCCAGTTATACGTAAAACCAGCAATGTCTTCATTAATTTAAATGGAATATCCTGTATATTTTTTTACTTTTGGATTCTACATCAATTTCTATGTAACTTTTGTTAATATTTCCTATTTTTTATTAATTAATTAATTTTCAAATTTATTCAGCAAAATCCATCTTTAAATAAATCGTGTTGCTTCTCTACAACAAAATAATCACAAGTTGAGCTCTGGGGTACAGTTAGGTAAGAACTGAAGGCCTCTCATCCTTTAGTTAAATATTTGAAGTAATATACAGGGTGGACTATAAATACATTTTTTAATGAACTTATTAAAGTGATCAGAAATTGATGTATCCAAAAATGAAAAAATATGCAGGGTACTCTTCTATTTAAATTAACGAAGACATTGCCAGTTTGACATACAACTGACAACACCGCACTCTCAAAAATATTTTAAACCGATAGAGCATGTCTGGTTACCTTGGTAACCTCAAAGCAATTGGTTGACCCGTTCTTCATATACTTCTAATACTCCATCCACCGTGAATTACGCTGTATTATTTTTATAATGACAGTAATATATTATTTTACTATTACTATCTTTGAATTAGCGGCATGACGTGTTTATTATTGTGTAAAGCCTCTGACCAACAATCTTACAACTTACGATATCGGCAAAGCCAATACAATAGACCAGACAAATTCTCTAATCACTCTCGCGGTATCTTTTACATTGTTTAACTGATCCGCATGTGGCAGTTCTGTGCACTGCTTTCCACAGCCACGTTCTTTCCCTCACCTCCCTTCTAACGGCATAGGCATTACAAATTTTACACTGCTTAGTGAACTGCGACGGTTGGAGTACTTGCAGTTAATTTGGGTAAAATACAGTATGTTTTTGTGCATGCACGTGAAACTGTTTGGTATAAACTTATTATTTATCTTGACAATGGATTTAGTTCACAATTTGATTCATATGAAGAGATTTTTTAAATACACTTTAAAAAAGTAAAAAATTAAATAAAAAAAAAATTAAATTAAAAAATAAAGATAGAAATTTGCCGGGCATTATTATTGAAACGCAGGTTTTACTCTGGGAAAACACATACACACATACAAACTCCAGTTGAACAGAGAAATTTATTTAAGAAAAAATTAGATTTGTTGGTTTAATACAAAAAAGGCATTGTTTTGCATTCCTTGTGTACTTTTTGGCAGCGATAAAGCATGGTCAGAGGTAGAGGTGATATAGTAAGTACAAACTCAAAAACATGACGACTCTAAAAGGTATTTTCATAACACAATGTAATTAGTTTTATTGGGAACTACTAATATTACGCTTAATTACGATTCAGCTTATTGAATAAATTATTTACAATAACATAATGACAATGTAATAAAAAATAGATGTTTTATCCAAGATTATAAATTGCATAAAATTTTGCGGAGCTTTTGAATTGGCGTAGAGAGGGCATTACGAATCTGATACAATGGATCATAGAATCGATATAACTTTTTAGAAAATGGGTAAAATCAACATTTGCAGAACACCTGTTTTATTTCATCACAAGCCGCCCCTGTGCAAGTATATTAATGTTGTGTGTTATGTATTTAAAGGCATTTGCTATTTTTAGACTCATGAGAACTTTCAACATGATACTAAAAGGCATAGTGTTGCTGGTACTTCTGCTCCTATACAGGGTGAACCAATACATATGACTCTCCAGGAAGTTAGACAGTATCTGCAAACATTGTATTCAAGTTCCTCTGACTCATCTGAACCTCACGAGAAATTTTACAAACCCAAAACAGCTATTATTGTAACAAGTAATAATAATAAATATCCGCTTAATACGAATAGTTTAGTTGTAAATAGAGAAATGAGCTGTATTGCAAATAGTAACATTAGGTCTAAGAAGAACACATTCCTTATGAATATTAAAAATAAAAAAGTAAAAGACTCCTCCTGTGATAATTTTGGAAAACAGATAAATTGTTCACCAACCAAAAAGGAAGAAAAAAGGAAGAAGGCACCAGCAAAGTTATTTTCATTTAAGCAAACCTTATGTAATATGTTCCGCTTTAGGAGATTTCTCTCACCCGAACATATTAAAAATAATGAGGATGATACACATAAAAGTTTCAGTAACAATGGCAATATCTTAGATGAGATACATAATAATATTAGCAGTAGAGCATTACCCCCTTTGCCTCTGAAGGAGGAAACGGAAGATGGAATTGATGAAGAGCAAACTCTAGATTTTGCAACCAATATTCAACGAGTAAAAGATGTAAGTAGATGATTTTATTTTTCATATAAGGCAGGTTGCTGGTCTTATTTAAACTGACATTTTTGATAGCTTATTTACATGTGTGAAAAAAGTAATGTTAATATGGCTGTCAGATATCAGTTAAGATAAACAGTTCCGGCTGTATGATATCACATTCTATCTATTGAAGATAATGGTCATATTTTTTAATTTTGTTTTCCTCAGAAATAGACATCAACCTTTTTTATTTTAAATACAATACCCTGTGGAATAATAGTTTTTCCCCGTGAATATATTGACAATGGGTTTGATGATTGTATTTCTAATGGTAACAGAAATTTAGTCGAAAGAATGTACCATAAGTATATCATAATTTGTTTGTAGTGGCGAGATACAGTGAAATACACTGCAGTGCCCTCTTTGGGTCTTTGCTACTACCTGTCTGACAATTATTGTCTAATTGACAGACAGATAACGATCTGCAGAAAAGCAGATGCCATTACAGCGACCTCTATTGTCTTTGAGGAAGACAATCCTACTTAATTATTGGAAGGAGATGCCGAAAACAACTACTCCACGGGCAATATGCAATATGTATTTGGTCTTGATGAAGGATGTGGCGACATCCATGGAGATGTTGATGTAATGCAACGCCAGTCGGGGCATATTTCCCGTGGAGTAGTTGTTTTCGGCATCTCTTTCCAATAATTAAGTAGGATTGTCTTCCTCAAAGACAATAGAGGTCGCTGTAATGGCATCTGCTTTTCTGCAGATCATTATCTGTCTGTCAATTAGACAATAATTGTCAGACAGGTAGTAGCAAAGACCCAAAGAGGGCACTGCAGTGTATTTCACTGTATCTCGCCACTACAAACATTCACATATGCCCCTTAGGCAATCAATGTCGCCAGATCATTCATCAATTCCGATACCTATGGCAATCTGATGAGATCATAACAAGATCGAAACCGGTCATTGTCTGGTATTTGGTCTTGATGAAGGATGTGGCGACATCCATGGAGATGTTGATGTAATGCAACGCCAGTCGGGGGATATTGGCCGTGGAGTAGTTGTTTTCGGCATCTCCTTCCAATTATATCATAATTTGTTACACTTAAGAACATATGTGCGTGGTTAAGATGCTACTAGTTTTGTATCCAACACATTGCTCTTATGGCATGTCCTTGGAATCATGATACAACTACACTGATATGCTCATAACTTGACCAAATTTCGTTTGTTCTGGCACGACGTCATTCTTGATACAAAAATGGCGAAAATTCAAATACCTTACTGCCAGCATGACTGTCAGTGATATAATTATTTTCGTGTTTGTCAATTGTATTCCCGTATTATTATAATTGTGAGGCCCGAAAGTTATCAAGTTGTCATTTTTATATTATAGGGTGTATTTATTTACAGTAGTGCTTCTTATTATCTCTTCAAATTGTAAAGTTTAGGTTAGAATTATATTCGGTAGGTAGATCGGTACAAAGAATGCGGTTGAAATGAAATGAAAATTGAAATAAAATAAGAAAGATTGATATTAATCAACTATTATTTTAGTTTTCCTGTATGAATCGTGTATTATAATTCCATAATCGACGTTTATTTTATTTTGTTATCTTTGTTTACAAGTATTTTATTTAATTTTGTATTAAAACTGACGTCACGCTCATCGATAGACCACGCCCCCATGCGCATAGGCATATCAGTGTAGTTGTATCATGCTTGGAATAACTTCAATATTATTGAAATATATAAATTGCTTAATAATTAAGCAATAATCCACTCATTACTGTTCATGAATGAACTCTTTATCCACATGCAAACATGTATTATAGGATGGTCCATTTGAAATAAGAAAGTTGGTGTGTGTCTACTTCCTGTAGAAATGAGAGTAATGAAATATGGCCAATATTGTCAGTTGAGTAAATGTGATGTATAATGATATTATATATGTACTTAATATTGCCATCAAGTATCACAAATATTAAATTACTGTATATTTTAGTACGGCTGGTACTGGGGTCCAATATCAAGTGAAGCTGCAGAAAAAATTCTGTCTAATGAACCAGATGGGTCATTTATAGTCCGTGATAGTAGTGATGATCATTATATATTTTCATTAACATTTAAACTTAATAATTGTGTTAGGCACGTAAGAATAGAACATGATCAGGGTGAGTTCATAAAAGCAATAATTTTTAACATTTTATGATATAATAGTCTTTATATTAATGAATGGGGAAAGGAGGTAATCCAATACTGTCTTGTCATATTATGACAAGACAGTAAAATATTGGATTACCTCCTTTCCCCGGATTACCTGTCCTTTAATAGTGATATTATCACTATTAATAAAATAAAATTCTCCTCCTAATACCTTTTAAAGATTGAAGTGATAACACTTGCATGTTGCAAAAATTCAATTGACATTCATTTAAGTAAAGTAGTTTTCAAGAAACGCACAAAAAATCAAGCAAAAATTATTGCTTTCTACTGTTTTGTTTCTCAAACATATTCAAATATCAGTTTTGTACCTTAAAAAAAATAAATAAAAAGTAAGATAGCTAATTTTATCAATAAATTTGCAGGTAATTTTAGTTTTGGAAGTTGTACTAAATTTAAATCTCAAACGATTGTAGAATTCATTGAAAATGCGGTAGAGCATTCTCGTAGTGGTAGATATTTATTCTTTCTTCATCGAAGGCCTGTTATTGGACCAGTACGTGTGCAATTACTTCATCCTGTTTCCCGGTTTAAACAAGTTCAGAGTTTACAGCATATGTGCAGGTATGTCTTCAACTTTGTATAATACTTTCACTTTTTTAGAAGGATTTGTTTTTTGTTAATTTGTTGGCTTACATTTAACAAACTTTAAGGGTTTTTTATTTAAAAATATAAACTAACACAATAGGTGACTGATACTACGAATAATTTGATGATTTGAAAACAAAAGGATATATGTATATAACACACGCATACATACAGGGTGATTCAGTCATCATGTCATTCATTTTAACCAAGTATTCGGAAGGTCTAATAGAGACAGGAAATCGAAAAATAAAATATTTTACTGGACCTTTTAAAAGTAACGTAAATTAACCCATAACTCCAGGTAATACGGCACCCCTGAAGCGCCGTATTACCGGCGAAGCGAAGTTAATACGAAGTATACGGGAGCGAAATTAGAATAAGTCCGACCACGGAATATAGCGTGCATACCACTCCAATGCAACAAAGTCGCCACATCAGGACAGATATCCGAACAAAGTTCTGTATTTGCGACGTGATAGATGCACCTAATTGTATTCTAAAAATAAACATAGGTATATGATAATATAACCGAGTACCCAGAATAAATTTTAAAAAAAGTAATATCGTTTAGATACATATTAAAAATAAGTGTTTCTTATTCCCATCTAATAATTACCTTAAAAACAAATATGTGTTTTTATTCAAATTTAATCGGCAAAAAGTCAAAGTTTGTTTAAGAATTAAATTTCAGTTGAAAAAAAAAACAGTAAAACTACTCCATGTTCTATTCCTTAAATAAATAAATTTCGCTTTCCCTAACACCTTTTTATTAGCTTAGGTATCAAATATTAACTGTCCAGAAAATCTTATGTTTATTTATGAATACAAGTGAAATACTAATGTGAATACTAGTTATTTTGACACTGACATCACTGGCACCTGCCAATCTGCCACATTTCCATAAATTTAGAGATCACACCATATTGATCGTGGGAAATCGTGGATAGAAAATTGAAACCTAGTCTATTTCGGATTGCTTTGTGTGTCGGTCGTTATGGCTAATTATACGAATATTGAATATGCAGAAATGCTGGTAATATATGGAGAGTGTTTACATAATGCAAATAGCGCTGCAGTCGAATATCTGAGGCGTTTCCCTAATAGACAAAATTTTCTCCGTCTGCGAACGTTCGTGCATACCGCGACGAGAACTTGCGGGGCATCTACAAAGTGCAAGGTCAATGTTGTCAATGAAATGATATAGAGGCTGTTTTACATGCAGTTGAGGATGAGCCTACTATCTCCAAAAGAACCATTTCAAAGTGGTTGGAGATATCCCAAAGCAAGGTCTGGAGAATATTACGGGAAAACTCACTTCACTCGTATAATTTTCAAAAAGTGCAAGCCTTAGAACTAGCTGATTTCCCTCCTCATATTAAATTTTGCAATTGGTTTCAAAAACAAAGTGCAGCTGATCCCAACTTTACTAACAAAATGCTATGGACAGATGAATGTTGTTTTACCCAAGGTGGCATTTTAAACATGTGTAACATACTAATTTTTGAAAATGATTACGCACGTACCCAGGAATACGGTATTACAACCTGAATAGATAATTAGAAGGAATAGAACATTACGCTAAAAATGCATATTTTTTATCGGTTAACAAATTATAAAACATTTGTAATAACCGAACATTCGTAAAACATATTATCCCTATAAATTTGTTGTTACTAACAATTAAATAATAACTTTAAATATTAAAAGTATCTATTATTTTCATTATTCATAAATTTTATATTAAAGCTAATTTTTTGTTGGAGTGCACATAAAAAACGCAGTAAAATCCAACTTGCGGAAACTCAGTGGCCCGACAGTAGGTCAAGTTCATACGTAGGGACATTCTTTATTTTGTTTACAAACCATAGATTTTTTCATGTTACATAATATTACCTAAGTGGTTTTTAAATTGATTATTTACATCGGATATCAGCGATATAAAAACATAAAATTAAGTACCTAGAGTAAATGTTTAAGGAAAACTTTTCAGCCTCTCTTAATAATTTATCAATTATTGAGAGTTGTTTCTTTATCTGCACTATTTCTGTAACGAAATGTAAACAGCTTATTGTTTGATCCGTTGGAGTATAATTTCAATATTAAATTATATTTTTTAAACTGTGAAACAGCAAATTTTTTTGAGAGGAGGACCTTAGAAAATTAACTTATATGCAAAAAATCGGCCGATAGAAAATATCGGCATTTGTGTCAAGTGGCATTTATCAATACAGCAAGTCAATACAGCAGTTTATAGGAAGTGAAATCGAATAATGTAAAATAATAAGTATAAATTGTGTATTTCGTATCGTAAGTATAAAATAGTTTCCTCCGTATCAAGCAATTTCAGAAGAACTTTAGTAAGTAATCACATTTTTGGCAAGGCATGCTCAAACCTCCTCACAGTTCTTATTGGGCCACAATAGCAATTTAATATGTTAATTCCATAATTTTTAAAAATATTTTATTATTTTTTACATATCTTATGAATATTTAGTATTCCTACATATTTTAACATTTTTAATTATTTACTGGTTGAAGTGAGCAAGAAAAAACAAGACTTTCTAAAGTAGTCAATAAAATGTTTTGTATTATGAGACCGAATACAGTAACGAACGAAAATATTTTAACTTGGCAGTGTTGCGCCTAGGCTTGCTACCGAGTTCGATCAGCTGTGTATGAATCAAGGTCGACAGCCGTCAGCGACAGTCTAAATAAGGGGTTTAAACAATGATTAAAACATATTTTTTTCAGCTTAAATATAGATAAAAAAAATTTAAATCGCGTATTATACTCATTTTTCCCTATCTTCTCTTAAAATGAATAACCTAATGACTGACAGCCTGTATATACCAAAATTATAATATATATTCCAAAATTGACTTGCAATAATGTCTGTGTAACTTATTTGTGGTGCGTTTTAATGATTCATAGTTTCTTTTGGGATTACACCATCTGTAAAATAACAAAAGCAAAAAAACCAGAAGCATATAAATTAAATATTCAAAGTGCAGTATCAAGGCAAACTTCTAAAGTTTGCCCCAAAAAAGCCTCTGTATAATGTGTGATAAAATAATATTTGATATATTAACTAAATTTCATCAGTGGTTTTTCAGTTTTATACAAAATTCTATAATATTATGTCATATTTTAAAATATGTCTAAATAAAATAGTTATTATAATAAAATTTAAAAGAAATTAAACACTTAACTAGCTTTCTTCTATACCAATTGTTTTGAAAAAAACATAGACCTCATTTAGATGTTCCACGAAATATATAGAAAACACTATATAACTACTAGTATTTCGGCTTATTAGGCCTTTTTCAATAGAGTAAATGTTTATTACTCTGTATTGTCTATTAATAAATTAATAAATTATTAATATTATTTTTAATAATGTCTATTACTCAGTAATAGACATTTACTCTATTGAAAAAGGCCTAATAGGCCGAAATACTAGTATATAGAGTGTTTTCTATATATTTCTTGGAACATCTAAATGAGATCAATGTTTTTTCAAAACAATTATTTTCACGATGTTTTATAAAGAACCATCCACTTTGAGTATCCACTTTATTTCTTCTATACGTTTCGAGTTGATCCTCAACTCTTCATGGTACAATGTTTGTACGATAAGAACTTTTGTATGAAAAGAAGTACCTTTTGTCAGTATAAAGGTAAGGGAGATAGCGTGGAAATATTTTGTTTAAAGTGGATTGGCGAATATCTGGATTTATATTTTGGTATGGAAGAAAATGGCAAAGGGCCAACCTTTATTCAGAGCAGGACCTCCACTCCTATAACTCCAAGGTCATTAGATAATCCTGAGCATGATGGCAGAGTGCTGCTAATCCTAGACTCAGTCCAACCCTTCAAATTTATGCCATGACATTCAAATTTATGGGGTATAGTTATTACTATAATCAGATTTTTTTTACTCATCTTAAACTGTTACATGTCTTAAGAGATTAGCAATTGATTTTGTGTATCAATTGATACAATAAATTCTTTATTCTTAAATATTACAGATTTATAATACACAAGAATGTAAGGAGAGACTTAATTCCAAGTCTTCCGCTACCACGGAGAATGATTGATTACATTAATACGCCTCATTATTATTCTGAACATTTTATTGATGTGGAAGAAAATGGTGAAGGGCCAGTCCTTATTCACAGCAGGACCCCCACTCCTATAACTTCAAGGTCATTAGATAATCAAGAACATGACGTCCAGATTGTTGCTAATCCTAATGTACCTGTTAACAACTATATTGTAATAAACAATACGAATTCATCCAGTACAAGACAATCTTGAGTTATTAGCTGTACGACTGGAGCATGTTTTTCAACATTTATGTATTTATATATGTAATAATTTATTTTTATTTATTAATTTTTCTTGAAATGCAGAATTTTTTCATTTTATAAAACCTTGTAAATAATTTACTGTGAAATTCACTTACACTGGTTCTACATCATGCTGCCATATTTTCCAGTGTGCATATCTACTGGATATATGGTGAGCAATGTTTTTTGCTCTGTTACATATCTCAAACAAAACACTGATTTATAATACGAAAAAAAGCCATTGCGAGTAGAGGCTGGTAAGCTTCCAGTTGGTTAGAAGCTGCTTTAGTTTATACTAAACAGAATCATTGACTTATATTTAATAAGACGTGTAACTCAGTGGAATCAAAATATAATCATATAAATTTCTCCGACAATATTTCAGATTTCTGAATAAAATATTATAAAAATGTCAGTTCCACATTGACTTCTTCCTAATTGATCAGTCAACAACATAAGTTGACATAGTGAACATAATCTTATCGACTGTTACTTACTATTAATAAAGCTATGCACTTACATCGGTTGATCAACAGAAATATTATCAACCTGTGGCATTAATATTCATGATTATAAACCAGTATATTGTCAGGTGCGGAAAGTCATTATGAAATAATCTTGTAAGAATTTGTAGCACCAGTGTAATTGACATAAATGGAGACTGTAATCTGATTTAAAGCAGATATATTTATAACATTTGATATACTTACTTTTTTGTTTTTGAATGAAATAAATCTTCCTGGCTATCCTGCCATGGTTGATGCTTAATTGCAAACGTTTCTCTATTCTTAACAAATAGCTCTCGGTAATGCCATCTGTTATGAATGGCAAAATGTCTGCAATTTAACATTAATTATGGTGGAACACAATTCAGAAAACCTACATCACTGGTCTGACACTAGCCATAAAAGATTATGGCCGTTTTTCAGATTTATTAACAGTAAAATCGGAGTGTGTTTCAAGAAAACATATTATGAATTTTTGCTCTTTTCCTGTGATTTAACAATAATTTATTTGCTACAAAACTCATTACATTATAGTTAAATTGATTTCTTTTATTTTATTAAAGTTTCTTTTCTATCAAATTAGATATATTTGTGAATATTCTAAGGATATAAGACATCCTATAATTTACTTACACATCAAAGTTAAGCAGGTGCATTGGATCATCTATTTATATTTCTATTTAACTACAAAGTTAAAAATAAGTTTTTGAAATAGTGTCCTACAATCTGCCCATTTGTTATTTTTTTTTTTTTTTTAATTCAGAAGTAATGAATGAGGAGCATTCATTACTGGTTCTAATCAATTTGCTATGCATACTTCATCTATTTCTGAGCCACAACTTGATCTTTGTACATTTAATTTCAACATTGACAACTTATACAGCACCATAAAGTATTAAAAATATCAAATATCAAATAGAGATACTTTGGGAAGGATGTTAGAATGCAATATTTACAAAGTTTTCTCAAGCTGCAAATATGAGTTACAACCATAATTTATATCTCCAAAATTTGTTTAAACATATCGATTGTCACTCAAAATGTGGTTAAGAGAATTTAATGTATTTTAAAATTTATATGAGTCTCGAGCATTACAATTCCCTTGAGGTAAAAAAATTTTATAAGGTTGGATCTGAGGTGGAGTCTTTGTAAAGGGTGTTTTTTTAGGTTTGATAGAACTTTACATGACAACTACTATCGGACTGAACTGTTAGTCTGACACTGTTTATAAAATTTGTTTTCAGTATACTTTGGCAAATCATCATGAATAGATTCACTCTTGCACAACGCTACCAAATTCCTCAAATTTATTTTGAAAATCATTCGTCGGTTCGCCAAACGCATAAAAGATTCGTGAATTTTATGGCCCACATGATTGTCCATCTGAGCTATTTATTCGTCGTACTGTGGATAGATTTCGAACCACATACTCTCTACATGATTTGAAAACACCAATGCGTCGAAGGAATGTGCGTAATGAAAGGAATATTACCGCTGTACGTGAAGGTGTGGTTGCAAACAAGGTTTGGTGACAAATTAATTTCAAGAAATGGATTTGTTAACTATCCACCCAGGTCCTGTGATATGACGCCCGTAGAGTATTTTCTGTGAGGCTATGTCAAGTCATTAGTTTATGCTGATAAACCAGTATCAATTATAGCTTAGAAGCCAACATTGTTCGTGTTATTCACGACATACGACCAGAAGTGCTTGAAAGTCACCGAAAATTCGATCAAAAGAATACGCTATCTTGCGGACAGCCGCGGTGACCACATGCCGCAAATAATTTTTAAATGTTTATTGTAATAGATTGTTTTTTTAATTAATATTACTTTTTTAATCACAAAATATTTTCCTTAATATTTTTTTAAAGTTTAAAGTTCTATCATCCTTAAAAAAAACACCTTTTAGTAATAATAATATCTGTACCTCTGATTTTAATCAGAATGATGATGATTAATATTCATATGTATAATACTACTATATCTCTATGCGGGTAGAGGTCCAAAAATTCCGAAAACACCACGGCGCAGACATACTATCTTTATCCTACTCAAGAATACCTTAGCCAAATATACATATGCGCATGAATATCGCAAAATCCAATAAGCCTGCAGCATAAATACTACATCTCTGTCTATCGATTTATTTGCTTTTCTAACAATGGAAATTGACTATATCTGCGCATGCACAAATCGAACAAAGGGTCTCTGGAAGAGTATAGTATAGAATGAATTTCAAGGTCATTGTGTTTTAATGTATCATGTTAACTTATCTTGATAATATTTTGACTTGATATAGTTTTTTTTTATTTTCAAAGGTATTAAAACAAACAAAACCAAATTGTGGGGTTGCTTATCAAGTTTTTTTTTTGGCAAAAAAAAGACTCGTCAGTTTTAAAGATCATATAATCATCCCATAACTTGTGTTTTTTTAAATAAAACACCCTATATGTTTTTAATTGGTAAGATAGCATATTTCTGATTTCAACGGTATAGCACACATATTTTATTTTAATTTTTTCCAGTATATTTGCAAAAATGTGAACACGTATATATTGCATGATATAGTGTGCCACTATATTATGCAATTCATGCAATATAATAATATATACATGTTTACATTTTCGCAAATATATCTGAAAATATTAGAACAAAATATAATGTGTGCTATACCTTTGAAATCAGAAAAAATATGCTATCTTACCAATTAAAAATATATAAGGTGTTCTATTTAAAAAAAAAACACAAGTTATGTGTGTATATCTTTTAAAACTGAGTCTTTTGTTTTTTTTTTTTGCAAAAAAGCTTCTGAGCTGAGCTTCTATGGAGCAGCCACCACTGATCCATGTTACATTTTCACATTAACACCTGGTATGTATTTTTCCATCCTGTCTTCTAGTAATCATATCGGTGGTTCAGGCTTGCAATGCTCAGTGGCCGAATCCAAATTGAGCTAATTCATCAGAATTCCCTGGAATTCTCATACAGCCAGGTATTCAAAACAGTTGTGTCTCCTTTTGACTAATGCTTTGACACTCCTACACAAGAGAATGTCTGTCCTTGGGCTGTACACATCCTTAGTTGCAGCTTGACTGGGCAAATGAAAGTTATTTGCTCTGTAGTATATCTTACTTTCTTTATTTGCTACCATTAAAATGACAAAAATGTCTATCTGGAACATTGTGGTGCCAAGTCAATGTAATGTTTTGAAGTTGAGGCCCATACTGAACATAGAGCAAGTTAATTTTGGATGGGACAATTAGAAGTTTAGTTTTCGCACAAATTTGTAACACATTTCTCACCAAATATAACAGTTCGAATATTAACACTATTTCAGGTGCATTACTAACCTGTCACTACCTACAGTTAGGTAGTACTTTATTGTTCAGTGTTAAGTTCAACTGGATTTGATTTTAATGATTTTACATGCACCATTGACATTGAAATTTAAGTTATTGTCCACTTAATAACAAGAGTACATGTTCTTTTTTATTCTGTAATAGTTTTTTTTACGAGTTTTGTAGTAACATTGATGTGCAATTACCTTTCAGACCAAAGTTGTAATGTGATTTTAGTACTTTTATGCTTTTTAATGTAGAAGTAGATTTTTAAGATTGATAGTCTTAAGGTTTTGTATAAGGTGAAAAACGCACAATAGTTTGTAGTCATAAAAATGGAAGTTTCATAGGTTGTGAATAGTGTGTTTCAGAGAATCAATTTGGTTTTTATTTCTGGTTAATGTTCTGACATAATTTATTATTTTTTGATTTAATCTTAATTATTTGTGTATGTATTTATTTCTATTAATTTGTTTTCTTTCCTGCCAGCTATGTTCCTATAATTTATATTGGAAATAAATTATAATGGTTGATGATTATAAGGAGTTTTATTCTAAAATCTATACTTTTCATCAAGATTTAAATTAACAGATTTATATTTTTATATTTATTATACAAGTCTACTTCAAGCTTCTTTAAGTTTTGCTCTTACAAAATTTTCTTAACAAAATGTAATATAATATTTTAAAATATATTTTTGATTTAAATTTTCATATACAATAATAGTAATAATAATAATAATAATAAAACCTTTCGGCAGCACATACAGGCTATACAGTAGTGCAGATAGGTAGGTGGACAGCCAGAAGAAATAATTTTCTGGTTTTGCTACTGCATACATAAAGATGCATTAAGCAAGTGAATATGGGGACTATAACAAATTTAAATTTATAGTGACTGGGTATTACCTGGGGTTATGGTTACCCCATAAGTAAATCTAACATAAAAAAAAAGATTTTGAGTAATACCTAGAGGAATTATGTAACTGCAGTCTTTTGTTAATTTATTATTATTTATTTTATTAATTTTCTTCAAATAGTTTTTTCAAAGCAAACCCAAATTTGATAAAGATATATAATATAGAAGTTTAACATGTTGATTATTCTGTAGATTTTTTAGGAATATCACTACAAGATCTTTATTTAAAACATATAGGTAGTAGTAGTATAACATGGGTGCAATTATCTTAGTCACCATAAGGAAGACTTCATATCTACTTAGATCTCTTCACCAAGATTTTGATCAGTAATCATCATCATCGTCAGCTTATTATATGTCAAGATACTTATAGACATCATCGAGAATTTTCTTATTCTGACGTATGTATATATTTACTTAATCGTAATCTGATACCCTCTATATCCATGGGAGTTGGAGCCGGAGTATATAGTTGCAACCCAACGGTGAAAATATCTTCATCCCTTGGCAGTTATGCAACTATATTTCAGGCAGAAATTTATGCCATCGAATTGTGTGTACAGAGGCTGGAACAAAGGCAACTTACACGCAAATCGATAAAAATCTTCTCAGACAGCCAAGCAGCTCTTAAAGCTCTTGGTTCCTACCGTTGCAACTCAAAAACGGTATGGAGCTGCCAGCAGGCACTTGCTCAATTGAGCAGAAAAAATAGAATAACTCTGGTCTGGGTCCCAGGCCATTCTGGCCATGAGGGGAATGAGGCAGCCGACTCTCTAGCTAGGGAGGGTGCTGCTTCTGAATTTGTCGGACCAGAACCGGTGCTTGGCATATCCTCGAGTACTGCCAAAGCAACGCTCTTGACCCGGGCTGAGGAGCAAATCCTCCAGTACTGGCAGGAACTACCACGATTAGTTCATTCGAAGGCGTTTATAATAAACCCTTCAAAAACAAGAACTAAAAAACTTCTAGAGTTAAGCAGGTTTCACCTACGAACTCTAATTGGCCTATATACGGGCCACTGCCGTTTAAAATATCATATGTGCAAATTCGGCCTAGCAGAAGATGCTGAGTGCCGCCTATGCTTAGAAGATGATGAAACGGCAGAACACATATTGTGCACCTGCCCCGCTGGAGAAAGGATCAGATACTCATTATTTGGCAAAGGACAACTTCTGCCAGAGGATCTGAACAAATTCTCACCCAATAAGGTGATCAGCTACATTAAGAAGCTGGACCTGTTGGGTGAAATATAAGTAGGTGTGAGCCACAATAGACCACATGGTCGCGGTGGAGGGTCTGGTTTTCGGCCCACTCACTTTTGAACCTAACCTAACCTACCCTCTATATTCTTGCAAAATAGGAAACATTGTTCTATTACAAAAAGGTATTTTATGAATAGCTCAGAAGTGTTCGACAAAGGACTTTGTAGTGCTTATAACCAAGTAATGAACTGATATTCTCTTTCTAATACTAGATACGTATGGTATATACTTTTTAGCTTGCCCTTAGCATTATAGATACACCGATCAAACTCTATATAAATGTATTTGTATTACAACATTTGATGCAAATTTAAAAAAAAAAATAAACAGGCCGGTACACTTAAAAAAAATTTAATGACAAAAAGAGGTTTGAAAATAATTTGATTTACCTAAATTACTTATAAGTAATAGTACATTGTTATTTGGTGAGAAACACACCGTAGTGGCCTCTTTGGGTCTTTGGTACTATCCGTCTGACAATTATTGTCAAATTGACAGACTGATAAGGACCTGCTTTTCCCCAATTGCCATTACAGCAGTGACTTCTATTAGGAAGTTTGTGAACCCCTTAAATTTTACGTTATTGTAATCGTTAGTCTGAGCATGCGCAGTGCCAAAAATGATACCCTTTTTGGTACTGTGCATGCTCAGAATAACGATAACGGACTCAAAAACTTCAAAAACTCCCTATTGTCTTTGAGAAAATCATCCTACTTATTTATTGGAAGATGGCGAAAACAACTACTGGCATATGATTAAATATTTAATGACGCCTGCAGAAAAGTAGGTCGCTATCTGTCTGTCAATTTGACAATAATTGTCAGACGGATAGTAGCAAAGACCCAAAGAGGCCAGTACAGTACCTTTCTCACCACTTCTAACATTCACGATACCCCTTAGGTAATCATGTCACAACATTGTTCATCGATTCCACTACCTATGGGACTCTGATGAGCGCATAACAAGCGCAAAACCGGTCCGTGTCTGGTGGTTGGTCTCGATGAAGGATGTGGCGACTTCCATGGAGATGCTGGAGTAATGCAACGCCAGTCAGGGCACATTGACCGTGCAGTAATTGTTTTCGGCATTTCCTTCTAGTTAATAATATATTGACAGAATATTTATAAAAGTCAATAGTAATAGGTGAAATTAAAAAAAATCCATAATTATAACTTACACCAAAGCAATGAACATCGGGTAACTTTTTTATATAAAATGTTGATTTCAAATTTCTATTCTCGTAGTATATCTAGTATAAACGTTAACTCGTTATTTCACAACTTTTCTGTGAATATATCAATATCTATATTAGAGAACTGAATCTGCGGTTATTTCTTTCTTAAAGTCGAGGAATCTTCGGCATTAGTAATAATTTATATCTCAAACAATGTTTTTATTAAAAGAGAAAACAAATCCAAATAACAGGGAGACTACTGTAATTAGGGTTGGCAGAAATGCACCGCGGTATATAGGCGTATGTATCATAATAAGCGTAATAAAAAAATATTAAGTAGTAACAAAAGCAATAAACTGTAAGAATCGGCTGTGGTCGTTCGGGAATACGGGAAACTTACTTTCGAGGAGATTTAAGAAGCACTTTTTTTGTATTTGCTATTAATGCGTGTATCTCTGAAAAACCTCGAATAATTTCTGCCACAAGATGTAAAGCATGCACTTTACACATAACATGTTCTAACCTACAACCATGTTCTTGAAGAGAACGGCCTACCAAACCCATTGTTGCCGCACCATCGGCCACAAACACTTGACTTGTTGACAGATCAAATTTTTCTAACGTCTCCAGTACCATCCGTGTAATTATTTTGCCACTACACTCAGTTAGTCTTGCTAGTTAGTCAGTGGAAATGTTGATTTTCAGTACACGTACAGAACATTTACAGTAGATTTTTTTACAATCTGTCGTCTCGTAAACACATAACCACAGCAATGTATATTTTAATACACATTTGATCTTATTTACGAAGTCTTCACATACAGTTGGTACATAATTACGTAACGTTGCGCGGCTTAGTAATGTCACCTGGGGGATTGTATTTATTCCAGAACTCCTGAAATGGTTGTTTATCCAATATGTGCAAGGGTTCATCACAGGCAATCAGCATTAACAGCCAATTAAACATAAACTGTGTTGTCTAAAGCACACCACTTTTTTTATTTTTCACACCACCTTCTTTTTTTTTATTTGGTGTCTACAATCACACACCATTATAGAATAGATCTGGGAATTAGTCGATAAATTTTTTCACTTTGTCACCGTATGGCCGTGTATAAAATTAATATTAGCAATAAAATACAATAGGTACAATTAACAGGAATATAACATAGACTACAATGAGAGGAATTAATTAATATATGCACACATCAGTACGACACAACACAACAATGAACTAACTGACTAACATGAAAAGCAGACTAGCGGCCGCGGCTTGCGTATTTCCGTCATTGGTCAGCCCTAAACGCCTGTACCTAACTATAATTCACTAAAAGAAAAAAATAAAGTGAATAGAGCCGAACAACATAAAATAAATAAAACCTAGATATACAGAATTTAATTTTTGGAGAACTTAAACCAATATTCAAGGTTTCACCTTTTGTCTATATCTAACTAACCCCATTTATTATACACATGGTTTAAAGCACAAGTTTTTATTCACCTTAAAACTTCGGTACAAATGAACCTGGAACATTATTATCATTTTATCATCATCCCAGGTCACAAGTGCTTTGAGTAGACCAATGTTAAGTGTTCATTGGTTCAATATTATAAAAATAATTTGTAATAAATAAATACAGTTTAACAAATAACAATATTAAACTAATGTAGGGTGCAAACACAAAGAAATAAGTTTCTCACATAATGGTAATTGATGTTACCCTTGACAAATAAACAAGCTATTTGTCTGAGGTGTTACCAATACTGGACATACATTTATAAATAAACCCATAAATAATTCAGTATTTGAGTTTAAAATGCCTCATTGTGTAAACATCTGCTTAATATTGTTGTGATTATTTATTTAATCAGTATTTCCATAAAAAAAGTATTGTAGAAGGGAATGGTTATGATAATTATTAAATTACAAGTGATTGCAGTCATGCACCAAGAGCTAAAAATAATTATGTGCTCCTTCAAATAAAAGTATGTGTAATATAGTGTTTAGACTAGCTTCTTCCCAGGGTTTAAAGTGTAAAAAACCCTATCTTTCGTTGTGTTAGCATATACTTATACCTAGTAAATACATACGTAAAGTAGGATTTTACAGATACTTTATGAATTCTACTTGCATTATTTATCTTCTATCTTGATATAAATTTACAAACTAAATACAGAATCCTTCCCCAAAAATGAAAGTAACAAATGATGTGACAAATTGAATAATTAAAATGATAGGTAAAAGTTATGTAGGAATTCCTAAAGTCCTCCTTACTATTCTTTCTGCAATTTTATTAAATTCTTGTCTATTTTCTCTCCACATTTTAGCTGCATCAACATTAGCACCACTCTCATCATTTGGCTCTAAAAAGAGATGTAACGAATGAAACTAGGTCCATTCATTTGTCACTGTTTCGGGCAGTGTGCACTACACTTTTTTAATCGTTTGTCAAGTACTATTACAACCAGTGCATCCTATCTACACTTCCTAGGAGGCAAGTGCAGGTAACACTAGCACGCAAAAGTTTAATTGCTACTGGATAGTTTGGTTATGGACGGTTTAGTTCTTCAGATATTAATAGTAATTAATAATTCTTATAAGTTTTGATGAGTTTAGTTAAGTTTCAAGTGATATGTGATAAATCCCACATACATACATACCTACCTATACATAAAATATGGCTTATTTCTTCAATAAAAAACAAAAAAAGAGGACTCTGAGCAAGATACATGAACAAATATCCTACGTTTCGCCAGAGTTTTCGGACTTTTCAAGGTTACCTAATAGCTAAAAATAATAGTTTTACATATAGGTATTAATGATAGAAATAATATTCAAAAAAGTGTTTTCTTACCTCTACTATCAATTTCCTATTTTAATTTTATTGTGTGGGTTGGCTTTATTTTCTTTTTTATCTTTTTTATTGTTTTTATGTGTGCGTTTACTGTAAGTGTAATTTGAAGAGTTAAGCAGAGAATCATCAGTATTTGGTGTCACCGTTGACATATATACATATATATTTCTGGTCTGAATGACAGAGTTATTGTAAACATTTTCATGACTCAAAAAATCCGTTGAGAGGAGGTTTTACAGTTTGTACATAGGGGATGTTCATATGTTTGTACATATATAGGATGTTCAAAAAAAAAAAAAAAAATACTATTGAATAAGATTGCGATACATGTTGCTTAGATTTTCTAGATCTGTTTGATAATTTACTGTTTTTTTGTTTTGTATTTCAGGAAATGGCTGAAATACAAAACAACAAAAAAACAGCTGGAAATATGTTCGAAGTCTACAAGTCTTCTTCAATAATATCGCTTAATCCACACTTCTGTGCCAATTTCTCTAGTTTATCAGAATACTACCATTCAGAATTCAGAACCACAAGTAATAAATAGGTATTTGTCCAGCGAACACAGAAAAAATGAGGTTAGAAATTAGTAAAAGTGCACCCAACAGGCATTCGTTTGTCTCAATGTTGTATATTGCACTGACATAAATCAGCTGATGAAAATGTAGTGTAGTGCACACTACACTAGCCGGCAATCGAACGAACCTACTGTTTTCTCCATCTAATAGGGAAATTGATGTAATTATATTTTATATGAAAGAATTATCAAATTATCATGCAAAATGTGGTCAATTTTGTATTCTTCTTTCAAGCTCCATATTTCTACATTTATACATGATTTTCTTACCTGCAAGCATGCTGACAACAGATAGTAATATCTTTTCTACACTTTGCACAGGTGACCATCTTTCTGCACTAGACTCATAACCCATTGGATCATCCCCAGGAGCATGTAGAATCGAAATGCATACTCTACCATCTGAATAAACTAAAAATTATGTATTAATAATGTGAGAGAAATTATATTGTAATACACTTTACACCAGAAACTCACTATTTGGGTGGAACATCTCACATGTAAATTGCATTTTTGGAGGGCTAAGTGGATAATCTGGAGGAAAAATCAATTTGGCAGGAAACACACCACCTTCAAAGCATGTTCCTTCTGGTCCACTAAAAATAACTGCAATTAGTAAATATTCAATATAAATTAATTATTTTATTTACGTAATTAATGCTTCCCATTCAAAAAAGTTTTCCTCGTTTATAGGGCCAGCTATAATACCTTCTGGGGGATTTAAAGTTAATTCTAAAATATTGTGATTAATATTAAAATAATCATTAATCACTAAACATTGTTTAATTGCAACTTACGTTTGTATTCGGCCATAAGTCTCCTAAGCGCAGATCCTGCCATAATAAACCTTTTTAATTCTTTTCAGATACAAAAATTATTAATATAGTTTGTCATAGCAAAGAGAAATTATTTAATTAATTCTTTATTCTTTGTGGTTATAATCATAGACTTAGTGTAATGTAATTAGACCATGGACCACAGACATAAGCTTTGCTGCGTTCCAAGGATACGCGATTCATTTTAAGATCGTAGCGCCAAAATGGCAGAAACATATACTAACCACATAAGTGATAAACAAATGTGATTGGCTGTTACTGATTGATCAGTCCTTCTTTGTTTAGGGTTCTTGAGGTTGACAGACTTTCCAACTTTCAACTTTTTTTTAAAAGAAGTCGGTAGACAGAGATGCAGTATTTATGCGCCATGCTTATTGGAAGTCGCGAAATTCGTGCGCATGCGCATATTTTACTAAGGTACTCTCGATAAGGATAGAGATTGTATGTCGGCGCCGTGTTGTTTTCGGAATTTTTGGGCCTCTACCCGCGATATAGTAGTATTATATATATGGTGGTTATAAACCTCTTATACCATAGTTGAAGAAAAATACTTCATCTATGGGTTATACTTGTGGTTATATTTTATCCACGGATGTTTATTTTAAGAAATCCGTGATTTTATCATATGTTTATGTTTATATGGATATTTTGTGGTTATAAAGTTAATAACATAATACTATGATCAGATCATAGATTACATAGATACTATGATAATAAGTTGTCTCGTCTGTTAGAGTGGATCACAGGTGTGGATTTCACAAACCTCATAAAGAATCTGGATTTGGATTTCCATTCTTTAGTATTTATTACTATTTATATCTGTGAAACAATTCTAGTTTTTGGATTACAGTTATTTTTGCTTCATTTTTTTTTCAGTATTTTATCTATGGCTTCATTCTCATTCTCGGAGAGAAAATAAAATAAAGCTGAAGCTCATAGACAAATTACTTAATAATGGATGATGATTTCGATGAAAGACCTTGGGATGGAGGAGATAGAATGGACAATGAGGTTTTATTATTCCTAGTATAGCAATTTGGTTTTTGTCTTATGTGAATATAATAAATTTTAGTCGGAAGGTGGTGAGGATGCTGAAAATCCTGAACAAGTACTGGCGGAATGCGCCGAAAAGTTTTCCACCTCGGACTACATTATGGAACCTGGCATATTTTCACAACTTAAGCGGTACTTTCAATCTGGAGGAAATCCTCTACAAGTTATCGAAGAACTATCTCAGAACTACACAGCTGTAGCACAGATGGCTAATTTAATAGCTGAGTGGCTTATAATTGGGGGTAAGTTAAGTATTATATTGGATATATTATTATCGAGACAATTATTTCAAAGGTATTTAAAAGTTACATTAACTAAAGCTCCTTTAAATTTAATTATGAAACCTTGGCCAAATTACATGTGCTGATGTGTAAAATATTCACTTGTAATCTCCCTAGTGATTGAATTATTTCCGGAAATTTTTCTGAGCACGATTATTTTGAAAATTATCCCGATTCGCAGACGATGGATAATTTTGTTAAAATATTCGTGACCAAAGAAAAATTTACTTTATTAATTTAATCACAAGGGGGATTTGATAAGAAAATTTCGAACCTGTTAAAATTTTATAAATATTGAATATTTTTATCACAAATGAAAAAAATTTAAACTAAAAATAAAAATAAATACTTATTAACATTAACACTTTACTTTTTGTGTACCAAATATGCTTTTTTGTGTCGACAAATAGTACCTATTAAATTCGAAAGCTATTCTGATATTCCTGCATCATTATTGTGACATTTAACATGAAAGAAACATTTCCAGTGTAATTTTGTGGGAACTTGTAGGAGGATGAATATGCTCACAAATTTTTTTTGTTGCCATGGGCCATGGTAATGATTCAAAATGAAAGTGATTGGTTAGAAAAAGTAGATGCGAAATTTTCCATATAAATTTATTCTATCATATTCATTTCTCATTTCAACAATAAAATAGTTAAACACATTTCTGTTGATTAATTCAAGTACCTGGCAACTTCGTTATTTTTAATATAGTGATAGGTAGGTAGGTAGGTACACTTTTTAGAAAATTTTTGAATTATCATTGATTTAATGGGAGGTTCATAAGAATTGCTTATACATCTAAAATGTTATGCTTTTTATGTGGATTTTCTTTTTCATTACCTTTGTGAAATTTTTTGAAAGTTAGACCTGACCCGACCTGCGTCAAACTCTCAAAATCCGATAAATAAATTATAACATAAACCTTTTTCATAGTGTTAAATTCATATTTTCATGGCAATAAATAATGACATTGAAATTTTAAATTAATTTTTCCTAGTTTAATTAAGTGTTTATAAAAAATGGAAAATAATATGTATTCAACTGCTGATATTTTAAATGTATTATTATTTAATTGCTTTTATATTTTTCAAGGAGTTAAAGTTACAGACGTTCAAGCAATGGTTGAAAACCATTTAAAAGAAATGATTTTAAAAACGTTTGACCCCAAAAAGGCTGATACTATATTCACTGAAGAAGGGGAAACTCCTGCGTGGTTAACTCAACTTATTGAACATCCTACTTGGCGTTCTTTAATTTATAGGTTAGCTGAAGAGTACCCTGACTGTCTTATGTTGAACTTTACAATTAAGGTAAAGTTGATGTAAACTTGATATTTATATTACTTACTTTATTTCTTTTAGCTCATATCAGATGCAGGTTTTCAAGGAGAAATTACAAGTATATCGACAGCAGCTCAGCAACTTGAAGTGTTTTCTAGAGTATTAAAAACATCAATCTCTAGTTTTCTTACTAATCCTGAAGAATGGCAAAATACAAGCAAAGAGTGTGCAGTGAGTACAATGATTACATTATCCAACTATTGGAGTGGATTAGTCCATAATATATTTTCTTGTGCATCACAATTTTAAATGATGTGGTAAATGCGATAAAATTCAACTGAATATTTGGTCTAGGCCAAGACATTATATTTTACGGGCTCCATCTAACCTGTCAGATTTTAAAATTGCTATTACCTTTAAGCACCTAAAATCATTAAGAACAGTAATCATTAAGAATAGTCCTTCGAAAAATTTTTTGGCATCTTTTTAGTTTTTTAGGTGTTATGTTTAAAAAGCCATAAAATTACAAATGGCAAACCTTAAACACCTTGTATCTCCTATAAGGTAAGCAAGATGCTATGTTTGTTGGAATTTTTACTTAAACTCGCATGCCTATATACCTTTGAAGTTTGGCTCATAATTTTTAGGAACAGTTTTTAAAGATCGGTAAATTTAAATGTGTTTCCAGAATATGATTGGAATATGGGTGTTTTTTTAGGTTTGATAGAACTTTACATGACAACTACTATCAGACTGAACTGTTAGTCTGACACTGTTTATAAAATTTATTTTCAGTATACTTTGGCAAATCATCATGAATAGATTCACTCTTAAACAACGCTACCAAATTCTTCAAATTTACTTTGAAAATCATTCGTCGGTTCGCCAAACGCATAGAAGACTTCGTGAATTTTATGGCCCACATGATTGTCCAACTGAACTATTTATTCGTCGTACTGTGGATAGATTTCGTACCACATACTCTCTACATGATTTGAAAACAGCAATACGTCGAAGGAATGTGCGTAATGAAAGGAATATTACCGCGCACGTGAAAGTGTGGTTGCAAACAAGGTTTGGTGACAAATTAATTTCGAGAAATGGACCTGTTAACTATCCACCCAGGTCCTGTGATATGACGCCCACAGATTATTTTCTGTGGGGTTATGTCAAGTCATTACTTTATACTGATAAACCAGCAACAATTGAAGCCTTAGAAGCCAACATTGTTCGTATTATTCACGACATACGACCAGAAATGCTCGAAAAAGTCACCCAAAATTGGATCAAAGGAATACGCCATCTTGCAGACAGCCGCGGTGGCCACAAGCCGCAAATAATTTTTAAATGTTTAATGTAAAGGCCGTTTGTTACTATATGATATTTTTCCAATAATTCTTAAAATAATTACTAAAAAAATTTCATAATGAATATCCATCAATTGCAAACAGTAAATTTATACATAAATTTTTCAAGAAATTTTTTAAAAAATTATTTTCAACATGTTCTATTTTCTCGCTGAAATTGACGCGGATATCTGCGCATTGCACAACTTTCGATTATAGTCAGCTGTGACTTGACGATTAACGATAACGAATAGGAAATAAACTCAAACTTCAACTTAAATTAACTTTATCTATGTGCGTGCATGTGTTTTATTTGTAATGTACCTTATTATTCTCATCTCAGGATCAAAAAATCTCAGGATCATGACCAATATTCTTAAACTTATAAAAAATAACAACAGATGGTGCTGAAATAAGAAGCTTACTGCGATTGCGTATAAATGAAAAATGGAAAATAATTTAGTTAACATTGCAAACAGGTAAATTTACAATTTTCAAAATAAAGTTTTTAAAAATGCACCAAGAAATTTTCTGTGAAATTATCTGATAAATATCGTGAAGTTACAAACGGCCTTTATAGATTGGTTTTTTAAATAATATTACTTTTCTAATTACAAAATATTTTCTTTAATATTTTTTTAAAGTTTAAAGTTCTATCATCCTTAAAAAAACACCTTTTACTAAGATGATTTTAAAAAATCAAAGTCTAGAACTTTTGTTGAAATTTATTATATTAATAACTGTTTTGTAGTTGTACCACAGACTAGAAAAAGCAGACATTTCACTTATGACGTTTTATGGTTTAATGCGTTATCAAATCCCTGTAGGTACTTAATATGACCTAATTTGCGCATATTAGTCCCAGTCTTGTATTACTTTGTCCCAGTACTACTGTATTTTGCTATCACAATGTATGGCGAAATACACAATTCCATGCCTTATAAAACGATAATATAATTCCGAAAGGTATACTAAACATACTTTAATATATTCTGTATTATCAAAAATATTATCAATAATCTCAAATTAATTGTTTCTTGTGACTGGAGCTGAAGCCAACCCTGTCATCCACACCTCCACACTAACTAGAATTTTGTGTAGATTCCCAGAAGGTATATAGAAAATGAAACTGTTGACGTTGACATAGGGAACAACATTGAGTGGGTTATCTGCTTGTTGTAGTCTGTGGTTGTACCGTACATAAAATTAAATATGACATTATTACATATTATCGTATATTACCTTGACCATAGAAAGTACTTGTACATTCCTAAAAACAAATTCAAGATCATGTGCCAGTGAAGGAAGTTAAGATTACTACTAAAATTGACGTGTTCTTCAACTTTGACCCAACATCATCTGTTGAGCACTATATTTTTTCTTCAAATGTGTTGTTTTTTTATAGAAAATGGTATGTCATGGGCAACATACATATGTTTATAGTCAAGTTATAATTCACATATTAGCTAGAGAATCTAAAGGTGGGAGCAGCATGAAAAGATTGTCTCAGGAAATAACAAAATGTGCTCAAAAGAAGTGAGTTAGAGAGCAAATACAATATAGTATAGAGGATGGTTAATTACAATTTATTTTTTAGTGGGAATGACGTTACTCCTATAACAATGGCATTAAATGGGGCTTCTGCATACCCAACTGCTTGTCAAGCGTTAACTGCAATGTTATCCAAAAATACATTGAACCCCGCAGATATTACTGTTCTCTTTAGGAATTTTAATGGGCTTGATCCTCCACCTATAGATCTCATCAGAACTCCTCAATTTTTAGGTAAAAATAATTTAATTTGGAGTATTTTTGAAAATTCAAATTTTACTTCTACATCATTGCTTAGATGAATATTAAATTGAACTTTGGGTTAAAGGTTAGGGTTTCATTTCATTAATATAAAAAAATCTTGTTTTGTTTATTAAAT
The DNA here is from genome assembly GCA_963924545.1 of Pogonocherus hispidulus. Lineage (NCBI taxonomy): Eukaryota > Metazoa > Arthropoda > Insecta > Coleoptera > Cerambycidae > Pogonocherus > Pogonocherus hispidulus. The sequence continues at coordinate 28,611,288 of OZ004692.1, read as the reverse complement.
GGAAGAAATTAAATAAAATATGTTTTATCAGAATCATTTCAGTCATTGACAATTTTTCTTAGGTAACTAGTTATTTTAAGAATATTACATAGGTAATATGGAATATGTCGTAGAAATTTGTCATCAAGATCAGCGTCTGAATCCAGGTTTTCATTATGGATTTTCTAATAAAAAAGAACTGTTAAATTTGACATTCGCCAATTTTAAGATCTGCTTTTCATAGAAAAAATATGTATGTTCATTTCTAAATTATCTAGAAAAGAGATAAATAAATTATTCACTATACAAGATCATCTATGTAATGGTTCGATAGAATATTTGACAGTTGTGGCGATAATTTTTTTATTCTTATTTTTTGAGAATTTGGAAAATCTAGGGAACCGCTCTTGATATTCTCAATAAAAATATTTTCATTGCTCAAGCACTTCCTGTTATACCAAAAGTTGACCTCTACTTTATTATTTTAAATGAAATGTACCTTTTTTATATGCATATTAGAATTCTACACAATATTTTAAGGAGACTTTCAGAAAATTATTTATCATATGCCTGTGTTTGGAAAACACAGATAGTTTGAACACTGGTAGTGTTTAATATAATTTGTGTATTTAGGTAATAATAATTACCTAATAATAATTTGTTTTATTTCGATATTTCAGCAATTTTTTATTCATTTTAAAAACTAAATGCTTTACGTTAGGCAGGATTTTATTGATTTATAAAAAAAATTTTACCGGATAAAACACTTTTCTTAATAATAGGCATGCCGACGGGTATTTTACAGTTTACAGATTTTACAGTTTTTCGTAGGCTGAAGAACAAAAACTGATCTAATACCCACAATATCCAACGTCCAGTTAAATGTGAAAACTTGTCCTACTTTACCTACCTATTTTACTCTTTTATGTTCTGATGACTTATTATGTTTGGTCACTTTGATTGGTGATCCACATCTGTGATTATCTGAATGGGCCTAGCCAATTGGTGACTTCTTTTTTGATATTTGTTTTGTATAAAAGTACTTTAGTTAGATATTTGTGAAATATGACAATAGACCACAGGATGTGAAGTCTACAAATAAATAAAACTACATTTAAATACCGTGTAACATACATCATAATAGTGTATATACTGAGCTTTATTAGACAATGTATTTGGTAGTATATTATATTTATTTAAATATTTTCATTGTAACAGAAACTTAGTGGAGTTCTCTATTAAATGTGAATTGAAATACTAGGTTTTAATTAATATAATTTATTTTTAGAACTGTTGGTGGACTCTTTGTTCAAACCAGGTGTGAAGTTAAATCCAGATTACAAGCCCAAATATATATATCTGCTAGCTTATGCAGCTAGTGTGTCCGAGGTTCTACCGAAAAAAGGACAAAAAAGAGTTTCTAATAAAGATGAATTGCAACCTAGTATTCGTGCAATTGAAACAGTTCATAATATATGCAATGGAAACAAAGGATCCTCGGAACTGATTGCTGAACTGTCTATTATTTATCAGTCTTTAAAGTAAGTTAAAGATATGTGGATTTTTATTGAATGATGCAAAAAAAAATTCAACAAATCACTTAACCATTCATTAACCATTGAAATAGGTTATATATGTAAACTACTATTTTAGTACAGAATTTGTAGAATTTATCATTGTGAATTCTTGAATTTGTTTGGATCATTCAACATAAATCGTCATTTGTACAAAAAATTTAATATCTTGGTTATGTTTAACAATGTTAATTAAATTTAAACTACCTTAAGTATTGTGTTGGATCAGTGGAAGTGTAATCATTAGCAGGAGAGGTGTAACTAAACCTCTCTCAGTTGGAGGAAACAATATAAAATAAAATATAAGTCTCGAGAGAACCCCCGGGAACGAATGTGGCAAACCTTCATTTGAAGCTGTGACAGGGAATTCAGGTAGAGATTATCCACCCTGAAACCCGAGACAGGCTTGACAAACCATATGTTTACAGTTTGTCGGATGCTTTTTCATTATCTTGGGTGAAGGGGAAAACATAGCTCTGTCAAGAATAACCAAGATTTAAAGATTTTTACTAAATTAAAACGTTACAAATTAGATGTGTTAAACTTTCTAACTTTACACTAGTACCTATTGCTATTTAAAATGTCTGATCAAACTTAGCCTAGTGAAAGGTTGAGTGCCACTTGTACTTACAAAGTAATGAACACCTTTCATTTATTTGCTCCTCTGGAGGAGAGGATCAGATATGTACTGACTATTTGGCAAAGGAAAACTTCTGATAAGACGATCTGCCCCCGGGTTCACAATGCTCGATACGATCTGTGTCGACGTCGACCACTATTCGACAATCGAGACCAAATTCAATATCGTGAACAAAGTAATTCTCAATTTATATCAATTAGAATTGTAGCATCAACATAGCATTTGTTCGTAAGAGTCGATTGTCGAACTGTTATATCATTTTGTAGGTTATGTATTATTATAAATTATTAATCTATAGTCATAGTCGAACTTGTTTCCTTGCTTGTAAATATAATTTGGACTTTTGGAGGTTGGTTTTATGTTTTATGTTTTTTTAAATATATTCGGAATTGCCATGGTTTTTAAAATGAGGGAAGAACATTTAGTATGTTTGGTAGATTTTATGGAAGAACACAGATAATTTGCGAGCGGTAGATTATCTTGTGCAAATTCTAAACAAAATACGTCTTTCTCTCCTTAAATCGCGTATTTGATTTCTTCTGTGAATTAGATCAAAAATAGGCAACATTTTTTAAGAAAAAAGTGATGAGAGCAAAATTCACAAAACTTCCGTAAAAAAAAATGGGGTTATGGTTCTCTAACATAAGCGTTCGACACCTACTTTCTTGTCGAGCAGAATTGATAAATATTCTCGATATGTCGAGAGGTCGATAACCATTGTGAATTGCTACCTCCTCGATTTCTACATAGAAAAAATATATATTGATTTCTATTCGACACGTGTCGAATCGAGGAATTTGAATCCGGCTGCTGGAGAAATTCTGAACAAATAATGTAATTGACTTATTCAACTGTTTTGAACTTGTTGGATAACAGGTTTGGTGTGAGCCAAAATATATCATGTTATGACGATATATTAATATTAGCAGGCCACTCCACTATGGTGGAGTGGCTGAATTTTGGTCTCTTTTGAACCTAACCTGACCTACATATACTATAGTACCACTTTAATTACTTAAAGTTTTCTTAATTTTTGTGCATAGCAAATAAACAGATTTTGTTATTGTTTCTTACAAAGTAACCGACTTATTGGCATTGTATATTAGAGGCCTTGTTGGCATTAGTCCATTGATATTTTCTTCATCCAACAAAAATATTTCAGATCGGCACCTGCAGAAAAGCAGGTCACTATCTGTCTGTCAATTTGACAATAATTGTCAGACAAATAGTAGCAAAGGCCCAAAGGGGCACTGCGGTGTGCTTCTCATCACTACTAACATATAATAAATATATTTTTTCAGATTTCCAGTAGTGTCAGTGGGTATCATCCGATGGGTTGAATGTACTGTAACTGAACCAAGTTACTTCAAGTTGTGTACAGAGCATACACCTATACATTTAGCTTTGCTAGATGAAGTCGTTACGTTACATCCTTTACTACATAACCAAGTTCTTGATCTCTTAATTAGATTGTTCGAATCGAAACAAGACGAGCTTGAAATATTGGTTCAGGTAAGGCATAAAAACTTGAAATGCTGGTGAAATTTATTTTTACATGACATGTCTTGCAGTTAGAAATGAGAAAAATGGTATTGGATAGGATGGTTAATCTATTATGTTCAGGATGTGTTGTGCCTGTGGTTAAATATATTAAGCAGTGTTGGCAGAGAGGCGACACCGATATTTCATTAATTAGGTATTTTGTTACTGAGGTAAGTTGACTACATATGAATCAATAACTATTTTAAGGTAAATAACTATTTTTAGGTATTGGAAACAATAGGCCCTCCATATAGTTCAGAATTTGTACATTTATTTATGCCAATGGTAGAAAATGATGAAATTACGGGGACTATGCGAGGAGATGGGGAAAATGATCCTGTATCAGAATTTATTGGTATGTGCTGATTTGATTTTGTTTTTTAACAATTTTTAGTAGACAATAGACATGGAAGATATATTGGATTGGAAAATGTCTAAATTTTCTATATAATTTTATATATTTATTTAGTTAATTTATAAATTTTATATCAAAAAATTCAGTATTTCATTCAGAATTCAAATATTTTTTTTTTTTTTGTATACGATGCAATGTTTTCAAATATATCAGAACATGGTAAACATGGTCTTTGCTATAGTACATAATATATTGGCATCTTCTTTGAAATCTCTACCGCCGATAGCTCATAGTTGTGTAGCAAGTCGAGTCGATAAAATTATTTTATTTTTAAAATTGTATATCCGAGGAGCAAAATTAAATAAAAAAACATGCAATGAAATGGTGTGGAGCTTGAATTTTGTCAACAAAATTGTCAATTGTTACCAGTCAAAATGAATGGGTGATCAATATGACTGGTAACTTGTCTCAATCATCATAGGCGTCATATTGGCACATATATATTATTCTGAAATACATTTACGACATTTTGTGTTTCCACAGTAGTTTCTAGTCACTTAACGAATTAGTCACGCCTTTCTTACAGGTGACACTTATGAAATTTTCGAATTATTTTGAGGATTTGTGGAACACTGCTTTGATCTGTGCTATAAATATATCTACATTCTTATCAATAGCACACATTAATATCTGATCAGTACAATGTTGAAATTTTCGTAATATTGCTAATAGCACCTGTTGAATTGCTTTGCCAATACATTTTTGTAATCTTTTACATGCTATTAAAGTTTAGGCTCGCGTTTCTCCTGCCCCCGACACAAGAAATCTTACTGAGAATGTATTTTCATTGCGATAGCTTTACATAGAAAACATATTTTTTATAGTTCATTTTTTTAATGTCATTTATTCCTCATTTTTTAGATTTGTTAATATGGAAACGTCAAGTGGCAGTGTTTATTTTTCCATTTCATTTAACCTTTGTATTTTTCGATCTATGTATTTCTGTTGAATATTGTCTTCATCATGGTCAATTCAAAGCTACCTGTGACAAAAAACTCATTATGGCAAAATATCAGAATAATCCCTTCCCAGTTTGTCTTATATAGGTTATTCACGTCAAGTATAGTGACGTTACCTTGTCAAAAAATGCTCCATTGTCACATGTAACTTCTTTGCAGGCGGGAATTTGAAAAATGTTACAACGGTTTAAGTTCTGAGAAGAACTGTTTTTAATATAAATAAACTGAATAACTAGAAAACGTAAATAGAAAGTACACGAGCAAATTTTAAGCAGAATCAAACACCAAAAAAACCAGCAAACAAGAGATAGGCAATATAAATAAATAACAACTTGACGACGTGAGAAGAGTTGCTAAATATAAAATTCTTTGTAAATGGTAAATGCTGTTAATTTATTGGTAATTTGTTTATTGAATATTGACAATTAATTACTGAAAATGACATCACTTTAAACTTAACGTGAATGACCTTTATAACCGAATTTTATGTACCTAAATTATTTGATTAATCATGTTTTGTTTCAGTATATTGTAAGGCTAATTACACAACAGTTATATAAAGAAAACAGAAAACATAGAAGATAAGAAACCATATATTTATTATATTTAACTTATAAAAAACAAAAATAAAAAGAAGCACCTGAAAATATTGTTTCATTTGTATTTCTAATTATTATAAAACATACTATATTATTAAACAATGGCTTTCAGTAACTAGAAAATTAGTTACAAAACAAAAAAGCAGCCATTAAGTCCACCATAATATTTTTCCTTTTTTATATACTTTGAAAGGTCGCTACTATTTGAGTTTTTATTTGTTCTATTTCACTTGAGTTGTAAATTTGATATCGAGTTATAGATTAAATAATGTGTAAGCGGCTTCTAAAATTAATTATTGAAAGGCAGAAAGTATTTGACAGAAACATTGCCCTACCAATATTTCAGGATAGAAAAATAACTTCCATTAAAATTCAAAGATTATATAATAATAACATACCAGTTATTAACGTCCTCTCGGCGAGTATGAAGATACAAAATTACTACTCGTTTTAAAAACAGTCTATAACTTTCTAAATATCTACTGTACTTTTCTAATACTTACAAACATTTTTTTTAAATAAAAGCTTTCAATTAGTGAATGACAATCTCATTTGATCATTTCCTGTTTTAAAACTGTATGTATGTACAATTGCATGTCTAACTTTGGCCTCAGTATGTGATACGGCACATTCAAAATTATTAAATTACACAAAAACAAAAAAAAAATATGATGGCCTACCTAATGTATATATATAGTACTCAAGAAACAGTACTTTTTGTTAAAATTCAATTTATTAAACCTGATCAAGGATATTTCCTTGTGTTTTTACTACAGTAAATAATTACTGTATCTATCACGTTTCGTGGTATTCTAACATGGAGATCTCCCTTATTTATTGTAATATACAGTCAAATTGACCAAAATTGTGAAATTTAATGCCGACAAATATGCTAAAAATAAATTTAATCTTTTAAATTTGAAGGTTATGTAAACTTAATTTAAGCTAAACTAGAAGGTGAACTTCTGAAATTTTACAACTAAATGAAAATGGAAGTCACTATTTTCAGTTTGTCTCGGATATCTTCAAAATGATAAGAGATGGAATATTATATTTGTTTTTAGCATGCCTAATTAATAATTCTGATTTAAGAAAAATTTTACAAATTTGTTTCAATTTGAATCTCCAGTGAGCCTTCAAAAATAGGTACTCTATAAAATATGCCTTAAATAAATGGCTAAAAAATATTACTCAATCACTTTCAGATTGTTTCTTTTTCTTCTTCTTCTTTTTCTTTTCTGAACTTGGCTCTTCTTTTACTTGAAATTCTAATTCTTGTTTATCTAAATTCTGTTTCTTTTTTTTCTTTTTGGAAAAACTCGGTGTTTCTCCCTCGGCTTCAATAGTTTCTTCTTTAATTTCTGGTGCTTCTAATTGCTCTTGCTTTATCTTCTTCTTTTTCTTCTTAGGTGTTTCTTCTGCTTCTGTATACATAAAAAACATGAATGTGAGAAGGGTTTAAATATATATTTGGTTTGGAATAAACTGAGAATTGTTCCTAATTCAACTAAATTTCGAGGCTGTTTATATAAATTTCATCTTTACTTTAGGAAAAAGTATAATTTACATTTTTTACTATAACCAATGGATTTGTATACAAAATTTTAGCCCTTAATTTATTATCAATTATCACTTATATTATTTGTAAAATTAAACAAATAGATACACAACATACCTTTTACTTTAACCTCGATTTCTGAATATTCTGTCAGTTCTTTCTTCGCTTTCTTTTTCTTCTGTTTTGGGGCATTATCAACTTCTTCAACATCTTCTTCTTTAATCATTTCAGAGTCAGATCTCTTTCTTTTATTTATTGAGGGAAGAGTTGAATCTGCAGCATCTGGATACTGTTTAATTTCACTTTTGCCATGGTATTTTTCAAATTTGGCCTTGGCTTTACCAGTACCACTTATCCTTTTTATATTACCTTCTTCTAATACCCTGAGACGTGCTTCTAATTTAGCTCTATGTTCAGCGCCTAACGTAAAGGTCCCATCTTCACCTAATGCATCAACACGTGTTGCTAGAGAGGCCTTCGCTGCAAGCATTCTAGACATTTTCCCTTTATTTTTAGTGCTGCTTTGACCTACTAATTGTGAATGGTAAATAAGACCATATTTCGGTGTATCCTTTTTAGTTTTCAAAGCTCTAAATAGAGCCTTTTCAGCTCCAAGAATTTGAACCGTGGAAGCGGGGTGCTTGGCCAAATTAATTAATGAACCAGCATGAGAAATCAACCTGGCCCCTACTAAATCTCCAACTAATACAGTTAAATTAGGAGCCATTGCCATCATCCTTGCTTTTAGATAGTCATAGAGTTGACCGCGATAATTTGTAATTTCTATAACTTGGTCACACAAATTCTGTATATTCATAATATCTTCTTCAGAGATTTCAGTACCCATAGAAATTTCCGCAGCTTCTTTAACTTTTTCTTCTATTTCTTCAGGTAAAATATCTGACAAATCCGACTCCGCTGCATTTTCTCGTGTACCAATGATTTTTACGGTTTTTGCAAATGCTACATTGTCTGTAATTATCTTTCCTAATTCAGGAAAATGCCAACCATACCATTCTCTACATCTCATAATGTAATTGTTTAGTTCTTTGTCAAGATCATCTAATAGAGAAACAGCTTGCACAATCATTGTATCTACTTTATCAGGGGAAAATTTTAATTTATATCTAGATAAAGAATGAGCTAAACCTAATGCCATTGCTGTCATTTCTTTTTTAGGCAATTCTGATAATAAACTGTCTAATTGTGAACGGATACATCTCATTAACTCCTGAACTGCAGTATTTGAAAGACATGGTAGACTAAATTTTTTTTTAATGGCAGATCCTAATTTAGCGTCTGCTACAAGAAGCTGTTCTTGTAGATCCTTGTCAACCAATTTTTTTAACAGCTTCTTTAAATTTTTGGATAATTTACCCTCTACAACAGCTGTTGTAGCTGCTAAAGCTTCAGTAGTATCCGTAAATTTTTCAAAGTGTTTAAGTTTTATGCTGAAAAATATATTTGATTCAGTAAAAGTTAATTAGAACACAAGAAATATTAGTTTCTCAAAAATCAAAACAGCACGAGGACTTGAAAATTAAAATTTTAACCAGAAACTCAAACTCTATCCATTTGGAATAGAAATCTGCACTTTTTAAATCGACAAGCAGTAGCATATTTTTTTATGACTTCAAAATGCAAGACATCTAAAATAAATTCCTTTAAACTTGATTTAAAAAAATTGCAAACAAAATTATTCCCATTATCTTAATCAATTGTCAATATTTCAACATACTTTTTAAATTTCATAATTCAAATTTAATTTTATGGCTGTTGTAGCTGTAAAACTAGTACCTAAGTACTTTTACTTATTTTAAAATTTTAAACTAATTTCAGAATTGAATATCAACAATTAATTACTTAATACAACGTGCTAAACTTTACAATTCTTATTTTATATAAGTTTTGTATGTATATCCTTCCACAGGAAGTGTGGAAGAATAAGATGGTATTAACACAGACAAATGATACAAATATATATATACCTACTATACTATGTTTTAAGTTACATATAAATTGTAAGTCTACGCTGGATATAAAAACAAGAAACTTCTAAAATAATCAATACATTTAGGGCCGGTCTTTCCATCTCTTTATAAAGTTGCTTTTAACTAAAAGAAACTTAAAAGTTAACAAGTGAATTTATCTGGCAGTTAAAAAATTGCGTCTTTCCAACACAATTTAACTGCTCTTTTGTAAAAAGACTGTTTAATGATATTGGCAATACTGATTAAATAAGAAACTCTATATAATAAAGTGAGACAGATGAAATCCGTCAACCAAAATCAACAAAATATGTCAATTATGACAACATTATCTAGTAGCTATAACATACTGTGGCTATAACCAACTATAACTATTTTTAAGTTCTAGTCGTTTCTGGGATCTCTAGTTTAAATTTAATATTCAGAAGTGTAAAAATGTCTTCCCAGGATGATACAGTAAAAAACTTGGAACCAAATTGCCCAAGAATTTGAGGACCTTACTAGTACAAATTGTAGCAGTTCAGTCCTCATTTACGTAGATATCACTTCTTTTTTATTATTAACCTGTTAGTGTGATGTCGTAAATGTTGCTCGATTTTTTCTAGAACATGTAACACCGTTATTTTTGAAACACGAAATCTCCTCATAAATTCTTCATCATCCCAGATGTTTAAATTGTCTATATGAGGCCTTACAGTATATATTTTTCGGTCGCGATTTGCAATATTTACCATGTTTATAATTTCATGATCTAATATTTCTTCTTCAAAATCAATAATGTTTTCCATTATAAAAATATATTTTTTGACGTTTTATTAATCAAATTGTTTACTAAGTAACACTCAAATTGTAAAATTTCTGAGGTTAGAAATCTCTTTGTAACAACTTGTAGGCCAGTAAAAATGACCGATAAGTTAAAGAGCAGATAGAGAACTTTAAAGACAGGATTTAATTTAAAACACAGTGAAAAACCCCATTTTGTAGTTACAAGGACGATAAATTTGAAATGATGTTTATAAGGAGACGAAAAGACCGGCCCTTATATTTATTTCATATGTTTTAACGTTTATAGGTTTGATGCTTGGGAGCGGAAACATTTCACGACAGGTTGGGTTTTATCTGATATACTCGCATTTTGAATTTAAAATGTAATTAATTTCATTTTTCATTTAAAATTAACTTGTGATTACTAATCCTCTAGATAACCTTACAATTTTATTAGACTGTTGTGCTAAACATAAATAAAAGTACCATAGCTTGATAACTAATTTCTGTTCTATGTGTGCATGTATAAGTGGAACATCTGCACACAAATGTGTGAAAGCCACATAACATAGTAATTAGGTAATGATGAGGTTGATATTATATTGCTAGCTTTAAAAGTATCTAGAACATGTATAAGATATAATAGAGTTCAGATTTAGAAGATGGTGTTGGTTCCTGTTCATGCATTTAATGTGGGTGAATTGTAAATAACAACCATAATAATTGTACACCAAAGAAGAATGTTCGCAAAATATATCGTATCACAGTATTTAAATCAATAAGCACGGAAATTCTCATTTCCTGCCGTCTTCTAGATTTTTTGTGCAGATGACCGTTTTGTGCCATGATGCTAGCGACTGACAACTTTCACTACACGTTGCCCAACCATAATATTTGTCAAGGTATATTTTTATTGTGTTTACTGTTGAATTTGTTTAATTCACAATCTAATCGTAGCTATGCAATTAATATTAAAAAAATAAAATTGGTCATGTTTATATTTTTTATTGTATTAAGTAGTTTGACAGCTAGTATCCGCCATGTTTTCAGCGACTTCATTCATAACTAGGCTCTGTTCGAGAGGAGATATTTTAAAATGAAGCGGACACAACAATTCATTCATAATTTGGCTGAACTTCCTTACTGACTGATTTATATACTGTGTATCGTACCAACATAGAACAAAAGCATATTTAGAAACTTCTTTTACTCCGAAGCTGATACCACATAAAAGACCTAAATTTCTAGATTAAAATCCGTCCCATTACAAAATGTCCTATATCCAAAAATATCTATAATGTCAATAACTTACATCTTTCCAGCAGATTCCGGAGTTTCAAATGCATGGTATAAATTATCTGTCTCCTTAAGTTTTTTCTCATCCAAAAGCTGAAAGCATGGAAAAAGTAAGGTTAGATTTGTATTAAATAATTTTTTTAATATGTTATCTACCTTAAATATGGCATACCCCGCTGGGGTTTCGAACAAAACCAACATTTTTATTTAGTTAGCTGTTTTCATAGAAAGTTTATCAATTATTACACAAAACACCGGCACTTTTCAAACACAAACATTAAAGCGGACATTACCACCAGAGCAGAATAAACGCACAAATCGCACAATACAATACACCACAGAATATCAATCAATACACCACACCACAGAATGGAATACACAGAACAATTCGCACCCACAACAATCTGTAATCTGTGAATCTGCACAAAATTACCTTTCTTCCGTTTCCGGTTTTACCGAAAGTAATAAAGGTAAACTCTCAATTTTTATATGGAACTCCCTGTATATTATTATATTTTTAGAATCTACGTTATTTTCTAAATCCAAACCTTTAGGGGGCAAACGAAGTGCTAGAATTTAAGGGGTTCAAAAACTCTCTAATAACCAGTGATGTGCCGGATAATTATCCGTTTATAATTAACCGGATAATTATCGATAATTATCCGTCGGCTAAAAATCCTTTCAAAATTAGCAGGCTAAATATTATAGTACCAATAAGGCGTTTTTTCGTCAGCTAACTACAACATACAATTGTTACCTGTGGTTACCTAAATTGACATTTGGTAACTTATACCAATGTCAATTTAGGTAACCACAGGTAACAATTGTATGTTGTAGTTAGCTGACGAAAAAACGCCTATAGTAATAATGGCCTCATATGGAGAAAAATTGGACTTTTATTAACGTTTGTTTTATTTTTTAATTTGTATGATTATTTTTATTTTTTATGTACTTATAACTAAATGATGAGGATTGCGGTATTATAAAATAAAATACTCATTACCTCTATATAGATTTAATTTTACCTTATCTATGACTTATAATATATGCGTAGACCTAATATTATCTATTAGGTATATGGTTATATACCTACCTAGTAGATATAGGTATATGAATATAGATATTTTATTGGTAATTGCGAAAAGTTTTCTGATGTATGAAAAATTAAAAAACAATGTATATTCTGCTAACGGCTAATTATAATATTTTTAGCCGGCTAAATGCTAATTATATAATTAGCATTGGCTAAATATATAATTAGCGGCTAAAAACCCATCACTGCTAATAACACCCAAATAAATAAGAATAATAGTTAATCAGTATAGAGATAATATTAATTACAAAATATGAATTACTGAAAATTATAGGCATTTTTTCGTCAGCTAACTACAACATACAATTGTTACCTGTGGTTACCTAAATTGACATTTGGTATTTGGTATCAAATGTCAATTTAAGTAACCACAGGTAACAATTATTGTATGTTGTAGTTAGCTGACGAAAAAACGCCTTATGTCACTTTAAGCTTGCGTTTAAGTTTAAAATGTCGATTCAGCGAACGTGAAACGGTAAAGCGCTAAAGCGCTGGAGTGCTATGTTTCCCTGAATGCGCCCAATGATTCTCCCATATATTATTCTTTGATTCTATCTAGATACTATGCGCGATTCATTTTAAGATCGTAGCGCCAAAATGGCAGAAATCTATACTAACTTATGCTCACTGACACTGACGTTTGAAATTTTATTCATCAAATATTTGTTGTCGAGAACTTTAAACCAGGTAAAAAGCTTGTAAAACTATTTTGAAAGGGGTAAGTAGTGATATAAAATTAAAATAGATTTCAATATTTTTCGAGCGTTCAAATCTAAAAATGAAACTTAACCTCAAAATATGTCAAATTCTTTATTGGGCATACGGCATACATACCTTTATTGAACTAGTCATCCTTAGAGAAAGGTAAAGAGCACAATCTCTACTCTGCGTTCTTTAGTTTCTTTATCCATACTTGTCTCTTGTAACTCTGTAATGCTCAACTTATAGTTTCCGCGATAGCTTCAGATTTTCCCGCTTTTGGAAAAGTATGAAACTGATTTCGGGGTTTTTCTTTGTACAAGAGGAACAATGACGCTCACAACAATAATGATTCAAATCTAATCAAAGCAATTAAATAATATAACAACGGATATTTCAAAATTCACAATAGACATACATATGCAAAACTGAACCAATAACCCAAGCGTTAGTTGTGCGTGCCGCCAGTAGGTAGCGTATTGCTTAGCAAGAATCGCGTATCTTTTTATAATTTCTTTCTATCATTTTGTGTTTGTGATTTCTGTTCTGTATATTCTGTGATTTCTATGGTACATACGAATGAATAAATAAATAAAAAAATTGTTGGTTAACGTAAAAATCACAGAATATCTTTAAGATAAAAATTATGCTGAACACGCCAGTACTCATTGAATTTGGGTAAATTAAAGTAAAACATTTTAAAAATCACGTTTATATTTATCACATTGTTTTAGTGGAGGTGCAGAACTTCTATTTGATAACAAAAAGGCTCATAATGTTACACTTCCATGTAAGGAAAAAGAATGTAAGTAAACTAATAATTTAAAAATATAAGTTAAACCCTACAATCTATGTGTTTCACAGAACATTGGACTCTTACAGTAATGAAAATGAGAATACCTAAACAGGCTATCTGAAAGATTTAAGATATAAAATAAAAATCCAATCAAATATTTCAAAATGTAATGCTAAGGTGCATTATATATTTCACATCAATAATTTTACCATTTATATGCACCATGAGAATATTATTTTTGTGGATAATGTCTGTAACTTATTTGTGGTGTGTTTTCATGATTCATAGTTTCTTTTGGGATTATACCACCTGAAAAATAACAAAAAGTAGGAAACCAGAAGCATACAAATTAAATATTCAAAGTGAGGTATTAAGGCAAACTTCTAAAGTTTTCCAAAACAAGCCACTGTATAATATGTAATAAAATAAATATTTAATAAATTGATACGCAAATTACATGCCTTCTTATATAAGGTATGTCACGACGAGCTGAATCGATCTGTATATGGAGAACCAATAGAGGTAGAATTTTGAAAATTTATATAAGAGGCTAATAGATGGTGCTGGCTTTTTTAAAAATATTTTTGGCTTCTAGATAGTGCCTCGTAGAAAGGATGGTGATCTTTTTCAATCACCATCATCTTTAACTCTTGAAGATGTTTATACTTTTCTTCTGATATTGCTAATTCCCGACTATAAAGAGAGTTGTATCTTTATAGTCATCTTGTTGAAACCAGATAGTATCATTCACTGCTAGAGGATTATTTACATTTTGAAAAATTTGTATAACAGGCATGAGTTCATTTCATAGAAAATCCAAATATCGTTGCCCGGTCACAGTTTCGTCGAAGAAGAACGGGCCAATGATTCTGTCGACGACCATCTCTGCCCATACGTTTACTTTCTGCCTGCAATACCTGCAATTTTGCCGATTCACTGTGCCATGTAGGCAAAACGTGGCTTCATCCGAAAAAAGAATGTGAATAAGAATGTGTGGATTACGGTTACATAAATTCTGCATAATTTCACAAAACTGCATGCGGCGATCGGGATCATCTTCATTTAGTTCCTGCACCAGCTGTACTTTGAAAGGATAGTAATTTTCTATATGAAACACACGTAATACCGAACTTTGAGAAATTCAATTTTCTGCTGCAATCTGCTTAGTTTCCCTAAATTTGTTCTCGATTTTACTAATTGTAGATCAGCGGATATGTCTTCCTGGATACTTTGCGTTAAACAAATTACATACCTCTTCCTGAGTTCTCGGTTTATCTCCGCATGCAACAAGAATTAAAATTTCTATGTCTTTGGATTCACTTAAATGAACCATAATCAACTATTTAAATAGTATTTTTACTTAGAATAAGTTGTAGCTCGATCAGGACGAAATGCAGCAAACTGACAGTTTTTAAAATTTGATTGACATCTCTACAAAACAGCAAAAAATTACTTTTTCCCTAGCCTTCTATTTATTCAGCACTCTTGGTTATATCTCCGTTCTCCGTTATTATTAATGATAGACCTATAAATATCTATTACGGTATTTGTGACGCAATATTCCAGCCAAATCTGTAGAAATATGTTCCGTTATAAAAAAATTATTTCGTGCACCTTTTTAGAATCACCCTGTAGAATATCAGATGCAAGCGAAAAACACCCAAAAACAAAATAAAATTAACCTGCCTCGGCGTTTTTACAAAAAATAAATTATTACAGTTTTATTAAATTTGTTCCATAATTTAGCCGCTCACTGCGTGAATTATATATAATTTTTTTTTCATTACTGTTCTTATTTTTTTATTTTTCTTAATCTTTCTAGGGATTTTGGGTGACCTACTATTTTGGATGAAAGATAATATGTTGAAACAAAGGCCAGAATTGTTTTTACAGGACAAATCAGTGTAAGTGTCTTTGAAAGTAAGATAGGTAGATTTGATTTACCTATGTCTCCTAAAGCATTTTTTCTGGTGTCATTTTGGGTTGTATTGTAATATTTTAAAAATATTTATTTTTTGTAGAAATACAGTAGTAGGTATAAAGGAAGTTTTTATGTCAAATTTTTGCTTCATTTCACTTCATATTGTATCTATAATTTTTCATCTGATTGATTTGAGATTCAGATTTAGCCAAATAGGTACAGTTCACTTTCCCTCCTCCAGGAGAGTAAAGTGCCTGTTCTTCCACCTAACCCATAATATCTATTAGGAAAACATGAACATAACATTAACATAAAATATTTGTTTTCTAAGAGCTAATATCATTTAGAATTTGTCAAAAAATGATATTTAAAAAAACACGTTTTAATTAATTATCAAAATAACTTAAGCTTCCATTGTTCATATAAATAACTCAACAAGGTGTTGTAGTCTGGATGACATATTCTCGCGCATTAAATGCGAACATCTGATTGGTCCAAAGTTACCAGGTAACCTACTCCTTTAGGGCGGTCGTACATATATGCAACATTTGTTTGCAACACATCTGCGACATGTCGTTTCATTTTAAAGCACTTGATTATTAACCGAGATTTGTACATCTGACAAACTTGTCGCAAACAAACTCTATCTTGTCGATGACAATTTGCATACAACCGTGCATGTTCTAATTTTAAGCGTCATTTGTCGTTTATCTTGCGGCGCATGCAGTATTTCCTATAGAATGATAAAAATTTTGTCTGATCCTCCATCATTTCTTTTGATTGACTAGTTTTGAATATATTGCGATGTAGGTATATGCTGAGCTGAATATGGATGTATCCAAAATCTACTTTTATTTCTTTTTCTTATTCGTACTAATGCCACTAGAAGTAATGCATCCTCATCCGACGACATGATTCACTCAAATGGACGAGGTCTGTAATTTCTTTACGACATTTGTCTGATGAGATGTGTCCACTACATGTGTTATCAAAAATGTTGCAGACATGTCGCATATATGTACGACCGGCCTTAGAAACCCCGATTTGTACTTATTTATTTTACTAATAAAATATTACAAGGTGAATAAATACAGCTCTATAATAAAAATGTGACATATCAATGTTAAAACAGATTTATCTAATAATTAATCCCTTTGTATCTTGAATTGCATAATTCATTAAAATAACAAACAATAGGGGAATTGTAATTTGTTCTCTAATATGTTTTCAGGCGACCTGGTATATTAGTTCTTGTAAATGATACTGATTGGGAATTAATGGTAAACAATTAATCAAGTATGTTTATACTCAACATTTATTATTTAATAAATATTTTCAGGATACTGTTAATTATGTGATTCAGCCAAATGATAGGATTACTTTTATATCAACACTACATGGAGGATAATAAAAATTGATTATATTAATTAACAAAAGTACCTATTTAAGTTGTACATATATAATTTTTATAAAATAAATTGTTTTTTTTATACTTGAAGTTTAAAATTTTTCTTTACTTGGAATACACAGTAAATCGGGGTAACTTTGGACCACCGTAACTACTTTTTTTCCAAATATATTTTAAATGTAAGTTAACAGTATTAATTTTATAGTTGGTAATGGTGGAGAAGAACTTTAATCTCTTACGTATTTATTTTTTAAACTATAAGAGCCAAGCTACCCCCCTCAACTCCGATAACATTGGCCCACATCTCAGAAATCAAGTGAAGTGTATTTTAGAGGATTTAGCAGTCTGGATACCTTTAGACCACTCCATAATGTAGATATAAAAATATAAAAATAAAAATATATCTATATTTGTCGGGGAAATATAAATATGTAACATATACCTAATTGGTCTTAGGGTGAATTTAGAGTTAGAGTTACGTACATTTTATACTACTTTCTGTTAGGAACTGTTTAAAAGAAAACTAAATAAACAAATCAGTGGACAACATGGCAGTTATATATTCAATAAATGACGTGTTCTGTTTCATGGTATTATTATTTGGGTAGTTTTTTAGCTGACTATGTGAATGTGGGTTGATTAGTAGTATTCAGCAGAGTAGTGAGAGATATTGTGCTGTGAATACACTTTTAGTATAATTTTAGTAATAAGAGTATGTATTTAAGGCAGATCTGTCTCTATAAAATATGTGTTGTTGTGATTATTGTGTCGACAAATAAATGAATGAATGAATGATGAGGCCGAGAGGCACCAAATCCAGGGGCATAGCCGAGAGGTACGAGAGTGAATGAGGAGGCCGAAGGGTGCCGTATCCAGGGGCTTAGCCGAGAGATACGATACTGAATGGATGAATGTGTGTGGAGTTCTGATTACAGGTGATCCAGATGTATGCACAACCTAAACAAGGATGCTTCGTGCTACCACACTATAGGCATGGAACCTGGATCAGAGGAGGACAACCAGGGGCGGGGCGCCCCCGGTGAGTGTAAACCATAATTAGTTATATAATTAGAATATACAGCAGTACTTGTTTTGTTACATATTACTGGTTGCTGCTAGGAACCTCAATCACATCTCACATCTAATCTGCCGCTTGCTCCCTACGTTTACACAGTTACGTACTACACCTGTAAGGTAATCTAATTATTTTTTAATAAATGAGATCGCTTGGAAACATTACCCTAACATTTCTTCTATCTTGTGATGAGTTTTAACTAATTTAGAAAATAAAACGAATTATATGACAAATAAAGAGTTATAATTTATTACATATTTATAAATTTTTTTACATATTTATTATATTAAAATCTGACAGTGCTAAATAAAAAACATAAAATAAACGTTTGTTTTTGATTCCTGAAACCTGCTTAAACTTTGATTTGTGTTGTACCATTGTTGTACACTTTTTTTTTGTAAGTTGCTATGGCGATCTCAAACAGTCCCGAAATGGCCCTCTTTTTGTTGTACAAGATGGTAAAATTACTTTTTATCGACGAGTGAAAATGTTTAATTAATGAGCGGAGCGAGTTAATTAAGTTTCACGAGTCGATAATGAAATTTTACCGTCATGTAGCAAGGTTAAAGAAAAACTTGTATCAATTTTGCAGACAAAAATAAGGAAAGCAATTAAAAATTTTTGCAATCAGTGAGCGCTTTATCGCTTCACGTTCGCTGAATCGACATTTTAAACGCAAGCTTAAAGTGACATAATTTTCAGTAATTCATATTTTGTAATTAATATTATCCATAGATATTTTGTGCGTAAACGCCGTAAACCTAACCTATATTAATTTTATCGCTTGATGGAACTATTCAGCGATCCAGCGGGAAAAATATATGCTTTACCAAGGATTGTTAACTGTTTACAGGATTGCTCGATCCCTATACTACAATGTAATCCATAATTGTGACGTACTCAAAGATCCAAAGATCTCGAACTTGTAGAAATAGGTACACTTTATACTGTTATTACAAACTTTAATAAATAATAATATTAATAATCATTCAAATACGAAAATTCTCTTGCAAATGTGAAATATAACAAACACAAAATAGGTATATTGACAATTCGATTACATGCAGTGTTGCCACCTTAGTATAACAAACTGTCCCAAGAACACTAGACAGACAGGATAGCTTATTTCCTATGCTGCAACGTTAGCGGACCGCCGAAATGCCAATGACGTCAGTACGCATGCTGAAATTGTCAGTTCTCCGTAAGAAATTGTGTATTTGCTCCAATTTTTAAAGGTTTTCGATTATCTGCTTTGTGTGTGATTAGTTCCTTGGTTTTTAATCGGCGTGTTTATAAAAGTAGGGTATTGAGAAATAAAAATGTTTGTAGCATTTGTTAATGTGAAGTACCATTCTTTTTTTTTTAGATTTAGAAACTTGGGCTTTGTGCTTCCCAATCAAACTTTTTTGTGTTTTGGCGGTTTATTACTTTCATATGGACATAATCTAATAAACTTCTAGCGTTTTAAAAGTTGCTTTTGATAATCATTGAGGTAAGTAACCTTCATAGATCAGAATTATTTTAAGGAATTTCATTTACATCTTTTTTTAGGAACAATGTCTGGACGTATTTGTGCTGCTGCTTCCTGCAATAATAACGAACTAGCCCCAGAAAGAAAAGACTTTAATATATTTCATGATTTTCCGAAGGGCAAGAACTTTGTGTCTCTAACGATGCGTAAGGAATGAGTACATCGTTGTAAAAGGGCTGATAAATTTAATCCAGATAATGCTAGACTGCTAGAGTGTGCTTTTCACATTTTACTAAAACTGACTACGAAAGAGATTTGAAAAATGAATTTCTAGGTAGTTATACTGAGTAATAATTTCCTGAAGTACCTACTATGTACTTTGAGTGACAAATTTTGATTCCGAGATAAATACTCTTCATGAAAACGGCAAATGGCAGTAATGCAATCAGGATGTTTCAGCAATGTTTCCCGATTATTATCTAAATACCAGACGTTATGTTTATAGTCCGAATAGATTTGTTTTTTAAAATATAAATATGGTTCAAAAGCTTGTTAACAGACTTTATTTTCAGAATTACAAGTAACGTTAAGTACAAATAGAACTAGAAGAATATCTAACAAAGAGGTTGCAGATGAATTTATAAGTTCGGTATAGCTGATACTGCACAATAAGCGCCTGGATATTTCTCTGGTCTATTGTTCATAGGTAGACTAGTGTCTGTATTTATAGTCAAACTTGAACACGCCTTCGCCAAGCACGCCTCGACCCCAAAATTCGAGAATACACAGAATATGGGTAAAGCCAAGCATGGCTTAATACAGGTCGTTACCTATCTTGAGTAGGTCTCAAAAATGAAGTCGAAATTTGCACGTGTTTAATAACTGTGAAGTTCAAATTTCTGCCAAGGCGTGCTCAAGTATCGACTATAAATACGGGCATAGATAAGTCAGAAATGTTATGTAGGTACTTATTATAAGTAAATAGTGGATGTAAACATGAGTTCATTATAACATTTACAATTATACCTTGCGTATTATTTGGAATTCTCAACTTGGTAACCTACTACTTTGCACTTTTTCAATGTGTAAAGTTTATCCTTTGTACTCAGGATGATGTTTTGATGTAGCAAAAATAATTAATATAGTCATTAAGAATCTTAAACACCGAGAAGATTTCTTGAATTGGAGTTACTGAAAGGTAAGTTAATATAATTTTACTACTTGTTAAAGCATGCATATTAAATAACGTAATCTGGAAAAGTATATTTTCCCAGTTACCTATCTATAAAAAATTACAACAAAGAAACAGGTAAATTCCTATTTCTCGTGCAGATTTCCTATTTGAATTTGGAACCTTTGGTGTCAAAATAACACTGACGTAGTCAACTTGGTTGACTTCGCGAACCAAGTTGGCATCATCTGGAAATGACTAAAACTATCACTCTCGTCAAAAAAACAGTTTTAATCATAAAAACAAACGGTTAAAGCAACAAAACAAACAGTTTTAATCATCTCTAGATGATGCCTACTTGGCTGACGAAACGCACGTCGACTGTTAGTGTAGTGTTTTGGTGTTGAGTGGAAAACCACGTCGCTGTCAAAAATATAAAACTTGCACTTTCACACAGCTTAGATTCTTATTGTATTTAGGAATTATTATCCTAAAGGCGGAATTTTTATTTTATAATTTTATTTTATTTACGGAATTACCTAGAATTGTTTGGTGGGTAGGGAGAAAATCTGTATACTTTCACCTTTCACAAATTTGAGCGCCGGGTGCATATAAAACAATCTCAGTATTTATAACAGTAAAACTAATTATGAATTTCAAATGAGAGAACGATCCTTATACACTCAGCTTCATATCCTCCGATTTTCGTTATTTTTTATTGTGTTACCGGAAATACATGATTTTCTTCGCCATTAAATTTACTTTAAAAAAGGTAGTATCCAATTTCATTGCCCAACGTATATAATACGAGTTATGAAAGAAAATATAAGAAAGAGTCACTGATTTATAATGCGTCGTATAGGGCAAACCCGTACGGAATCATGCGTGATGACGTCACACTGTTTGACCTTGGGGCTGACAGATTTGCCGTTTTAAGCTATCCTGTCTGTGTACCGTCCTTGAAACTGTCCCACGTGAACGCATATAATATCCCTTATTTTCATAAAAAATCCCGCCAACTTTAAATTCTCTTTCAATCCAATTAGTTTAAAATAAATACGTACTTACCTAGCTCCTACCTAATAAAATATAAAATAATCAGACTATTTGAAAAACTTTTAATAAATATTTAAACAAAAAATATATATTCATAATAAACAATGAACTAAATAAAAGGATATAAAAACAACAATGAATAGGTACATTTAAACAGAAAATATATATAAAGAAAAACGATGAATATTAATAATAAAGGAAATTTTAGGTTAAATCAATAAATATCTTGATTAATGTGTCTTTTAGTGTTATTCAGTGTTTTAGATGACGCCCGAATAAATCAAAGAAATCAGTCAAATCCAATTACAGTAATACAATATCTCACCGCCGCCTAGATTTACTATAATCGCGGAGGCGATGCAATATCTGTTGTTGATTAGCTTTATAACTACAAGATGGCAGGGTGGCGCGGGGATTGGGGATCAGGAAAATAATACAATATCAGATACGGTACGAATGACAAGAAGGAAACGTTATTAATTTATTTAATGTAGATTTTAAAAAATCCCTCGGAAATACGTGAATATCTCTTTGTCCCGAGCGGGTCTCAAAAATCCCTCAAATCGGGATATATCCCTCAAGGTGGCAACACTGATTACATGGATCTTCGATGACGTCACAAAGGCGGATGACAAAATTGAGCGATCGAGCAATCCTGTAAACAGTTAACAATCCTTGATGCTTTACCGCTTTAATAAAGCGCTGCAGCGCATTTGAATAAAGCGCTGAAGCGCTGCGGTTCCCTGAATGCGCCCAAAATGACAATTGTGACATTTCAAAGTAAGTAACGTCAAATTTAAATAATTAAAGTATTTTATACTGAAAAGTAGGTAATGTGACATTGACATTGCATGTCACATATTGAAGTCTAATTAAATAGAAAAATAGAAACAGATAGTGACTCCGATGAATCATCGGTAACTGGAGTAGAAGCGGTTGTTGGAAAAAAAAAATTATATTATGAAACTCGTACAAAAAATACGTTTTCGAGACTCGTAAAATTGCCGGACGACGCGTCTTTCCCTCGTCCCGAAAACGTGTATTTTTTGTACTAATTAAACAAATAACTATTATTTATGCATTATAAATATTTAATTTTAATTTTTATTTCAAAAATTCCTTCTGAAAAATTACTCGAGACAAAAAAATATATACCCCATGATCCCATGATACAACTACATCATGTAGGTATATACGCGATTCTTGCTAAGCAATACGCTACCTACTAGCGGCACGCACAACTAACGCATGTGGTATTGGTTCAGTTTTGCGTATGTATGTCTATTGTGAATTTTGAAATATCCGTTGTTATATTAGTTACTTGCTTCGATTAGATATGAATCATTATTGTTGTGAGCGTCATTGTTCCTCTTGGACAAAGAAAAACCCCGAGATCAGTAGTTTCATACTTTTCCAAAAGCGGGAAAATCTGGAGCTATGGCGGAAACTATAAGTTGAGCATTACAGAGTTACATGAGACAAGTATGGATAAAGAAGCTAAAGAACGCAGAATAGAGTGTGCTCCTTACCTTTTTCTAAGGATGACTATTTCCATAAAAATTTGACATATTTTGTGGTTAAGTTTAATTTTCAGATTGAATGCTCAAAAAATATTGAAATATATTTTAATTTTATATCACTACTTACCCTTTTCAAAATAGTTTTACAAGCTTTTTACCTGGTTTAAAGTTCTCGACAACAAATCTTTGATGAATAAAATTTTAAACGTCAGTGGGTGCGTTTCGAATCGCACATTATGCACATTTTGCTTCCTACGTTCGTTCCAATTCACGCATTCTGCACGTCGTAGCATCCATAGCTCCTCCTACTTTTGGCTTCGTAGCACGCAGGAGCTGCATCGTGTACGAGGTGATGCGTTTATGCATTGGGGGCAACTTAACCTCATTTTTTAAACTTTTGGAGGGAAGGTAACTGATTCTGTGGTGTGGTGTTGCTAGTTTCAATCAATTCTTTTGCAAGAACAAGAATGCCCGAAATTTTGCTAGTTTCTCCATCACGAATTTAAATAAATTATAAATTGTCCACAAAAATAACTGTCAAAGAGTCAAAGTGTCAAAAGCCGTTCCGAAATGCATGAGCGCATCACACGCATCTGCTAAACGGAACGCTTTTATGTGTCACTGCAGCAGATGCGTTTGATGTACGATTTGGAATGCACCCAGTGTCAGTGAACGTAGGTTAGTATTGGTTACTACCATTTTGGCGCTACGATCTTAAAATGAATCGCGTTTAATTAACTAAAAATAATCATGCTTTTGTTATGTGCATAGACAATTAGGTTATGCATGCATATGGATCATAGATAAAGACAGAATATGCATACATAACATATTAAGTCTATGATATATGATATGCACACAAGAACCCTAAACAAAGAAGGACTGATCAATTCATTCATAAAAATTTGAAGGTCATTTTCAACCGATTTCTCGTAACACGACAGTGGATCCCCCATTGCCAAATTTGCCTCTAATTGCAATTTCAAAAATTTTCAGTCAAAATATCCAACCTAATATTATTTCAGAGACTGTATTAATGTAATCAAATGTGATTTTAAAGTACTTATATATGTGTTTTACGATATATATCTTACGATTTGAAGTGCGTTGTGCAAAAATCGTTGTCGATTTGACAACTGTGATAAGTTATGTTTTGTTAATCAGTGCACAGATTGCTATGATATGATACAGAAATACTTTGATATGATGACATGACTGATGACAGTGATGACATTCCAAAGACAACCGAGACATTCTACATGACAATGTGACATATATAGGTTATGTTAAAAAGTTAAAGCTGTAAAATTAAAACAAAGAGGATATTTAAATTTCAAATCTCTCGCTAAAGGGAATCCCGCTGTTACTGATTGATCAGTCCTTCTTTGTTTAGGGTTCTTGATATGCACATGGATTTCTTAAATTTTAAGAAATCCGTGGATATGCATTATGCATAACTCATAACCATAGACTTAGTATCCAACTTAAATATTTTGTGTATACATGGTGCATAGATAACCATAGAAAATTAAACGTTCCGTTAGACCTACCTATTATTTTCTTTGATAAGGAAAGATATTCTGTGATAAGGAAGATAACCTTTTAAAAGATTATCTTAAGGAAGATGACCTTAAAATGTTATCTTCCTGTTTTGATTTTATTTCTTTCATTATAATTTAAATTGTTTTAATTGAATTGCAAAGCAAATACAAGTTAAAAATACTTACATACACTAGTATATATATATTTTATCTATCCATACACTTTCATATTACCATAGAAGTGTGTATGCATAATACATAAATACATAAATTATATGCTATATAAATTATATATTACATAAATAATATATAGAAATGAAAGTAATAATTTTTTTATATCTATTTTATTTAAAAAATGAAGTTTCTAGTTGGAAAATTTTTCATAATGGTCGAATAGTTGGGGGAAATCTAGGTGAACCCATACGTAATCTAAAAAATCATTTAACAAATAATTATGAAAGGTGGTTTACTCAAAATTTGGATCATTTTAACCCTGGTGATGAAAGAACGTGGCAGCAGGTAAAATGATAATTGAATTAGTTAAATTAAGTTAATTTTAGTCAACTTGTTTTTAGTCATAACCATAAGCACTGCATAATAATAATAATAATAATAATAATAATAATATAGGAATGACATTGGGACTTGTCGTTATCTGCGATTTGGACTGGTTGATGACGGTTATACCTATTAAGGTTGTTAAGTGATAGAGCAGAACCTCATTGTGTTTACGCCATTCACACATGAGTTTCTGAACTTTGCCATTACCAGTTTAAATTTTCATTGAATTTTACTCTTTATGTACAGAGTATCCAGTTTTTGTTGTCTTTGAGAGATATCAATACAGTATGGATATCTCGTTTATTAATAAAGATACAGGATTGCAGTTTTCGCAACACTGTGATACTTTTTTGAGAAATAACATTTTGCCATAAACACAATTTCCACAGCCCTCTTAGGTTTGAGCTACAGGGTGAAATTGACAATTTGCCATTTTCAAGCACCCCTTGTATCACAATTACCTGAGAATATTACATGAGTATAACATATTGAGAAAACAAAAATGGGTCTGCACAGTTTTTTACGTAGATTCCAGTGGTGTAGTGGTGCAGTGGTTCGTGTCAATTTCTGAGATAAACTAGTTACTACTAAACGAGTTAATACTTTTTTAACCGAAATATATATTTTCTGCTACATAAATTACGGTTGCTTTAATCTTTTCAAAAATATTTAATAATTGACACATACTTATTCTAAAAAAAAAAAAACTAAAATCATTACAATAGTATTCAAAAACTGTTAATAATTGATTATCTGACAGAGCTGTGTCCCTAATGTCATGATCCAAACAAAAGGGGGTAGTATGGGAAGAACATTGGCTATAAGAAACATCCGGTATGTTATAGTACAATTCCTCATCGTTTGCAACATAAAATGATTCTTGTGTTTGTTTTTTATAGTATACTCATTGTATTGCAAAACTGTATCCATTCTTTGCAGGTAATCAACTGGTAGAAGTGCTTATACATGTGACATAATACGGATAGAGTAATTCTCTTTTTAGATTGTTGTGGTGCTTATTTTGTAATTAGAAATAGATACTGTTATCTTTTTGAAGTGAACAAACGCTATAACCGATGCGATCGAGCTTCTGTGCCAATGTGAATCTGCGCAGTTGCACTGAGTAATTTTTGTAAATTAAATTTAAATTCAAGATTTATTACAAGATTCAAGAGAAATTTAAGAACCATTTTATTTTGCAAAGGAGGCAGGAATTACATTACAACATACCAGGTTTTTTTTTGCAGGAACGTTATATTAAAATTTGTAAAAATAGATACTATTAAAAAACAAGCTGTACCCATGCATTTTCCACATACTTCTATCTCATACCGAAAATGAACTATTTTTGTAACAGATGACTTTGTTCCTCATTATCTGGATCAGACTATTAATACTTTACCTTATTTGTACAAATTCATAATTAGGTGGCGTTTTATTCAGTAAAACAAACCTCTATTCCCCCTTATAGAAATCTGTCTTTGTAAATTCAAAATTGGGTAATAGGTCCCTACAATTCACAGTATTCAAAAGATAGAAAAAAGCAAAAAGATTCAGAGATATTCAAAATATATCATATTTTTACATGTTTACAGGTAAAATTTTAAATGGTATTACATTTTTTAGCGATACTATGTAAATGATGAGTTTTTTAATAAAGAAATAAGAAATGTAGCTTTCTTAATGATTGGTGGCGAAGGAGAAGCCACTGACAAATGGATGACACAAGGTGCTTGGATTGATTATGCTACGAAATATAAAGCTATCTGTTTTCAAGTAGAGCACAGATACTATGGTAAAAGTCACCCTACCAAGTAAGTAAAGTTAAAATGTAGAGACCAAAACTCATGGTTATGTGATGAATTTGTTATTCAGGATAAAATACATTGATAAAACTTAAAATTCATCAATGCCTTTACTTTTTGTAGATATCTAATCTACAAATAAAATTTTTTAACATCTACAAAAAAATAGACCAAATCTTTATATTAAGCACTAAAATGTGTCTTGAAAAGCATTGCTTCATCTTTCCCAGTAAGTATACAGTTTTGAGTGTAAGTTCAAATTAAGCTATCAATAACAAGAGTTCTATCATAAATAACAACTAAGTATACACATTTCAATTTTAAGATTATCTTCGCATGCATTTTTAAAAATTCAAAAAGTGAAGGGATTAATATAGAATTAAAGTGTAAAAGTACAAACTACAAAAGTAAAATTTTATATTTTCTGATGTCAAAAATCTACCTATACAGAATACAAAATGTATACCCCACAAGTTAATGTAAAAAATAGACTAAATTATTATTATTTAATTTTGGTATCTAAAATCTAGTGTCAATTGTTTTTTTTTTTAGACTAATAACATTTGCATGATAGTATTAGTTGTCTTGAGTCTTAGTAGTTGTAATAGTAGTATTATTGGAGAACCCAAATCAGTAGCGGTTCATGCCCTTTTTGGGCGAGAAGGCTAAAATTTACTAGATTTTATGGATACACGATACAGTAAAGGTTTAAACAAAAAAATGTAAAGGTTATATTTTGGAATATCAGTTTTTACTTTCGTATACTGCAATATAGGAAATAAAAAAAGGTAAATAGTTATGTGTGCTAATCACACTTTCATAAGACTTTAAAACTCAATTGAAAGAATTTTCAAAGGAAAATTAAACCGAGAAAAATAGAAATCCAATTTAAAAACTAAAGTATCATTTAATATGGAAATGAAAACACCAGCCACGACATTAAATCTTGTGCTTTTCTGCCTAGTAAAAAAATAACTATTATATACCAAAAATCTGATGTTTCACAGTTCACAGAGGATAAAATATGTTTCTGAATTTTGGTACATCTTTTGATTTCTCAAAAAAATCATTGAAACCTAATTTTGCTTTAGAGATTTTTGTTCGAGAACAAAACACACTACCAACAAAGTAATTTAATTTACTTTTTATAGGACTTGCAGTCAACCATTTGCACTTTTGGTAGTTTTTGCTATTTTGCTTTTGCACAATTGATTTTAATAATTGCTTTTTTATAAAAACCTTTTGATGGTAAGTTAACCTTTAATAGGGATTCCTAACCATATTCATGTATCTATTGCTTTGACAGTTCTGTTTATTTTTAATTCGTATGGCGGGTAAACGGATGATGATGGAATTTTCTGTTATGTTTTATAATTATTATACAAATTTAAATATAAATATTTCAATTGAGGTAGATATAATTTAAATTACGAGTAATAAAAAATTAAATATTTTTGATATTTCTGCGTCTAGAATTCTTATCTGGTGGATGGAAAATTCTCGAGGAGACTTAGTTAGCCTCCCTAGCCTTTTTTGAGGAGCGCCACGCCCAAATCCTAGCAGGTATAACCTCTAACAAACTGTTGCCAACCCCCACTGACCAGCTACTTACCATGTGAAGCAATTTTTTCCCTCTGTGTAACTCCTCAATACCAATATTCCTTTTTTAAATAATATGGGAATATAATTTCTTTTCAAACTAGGGAAGTCCTCTGCTTTAATCACCTTTGAAACAGATATGGGAAATTTACTTTCCACCCTTTAGGCTACTGCGGAATGATCATTTGCCCTTCCCCTGCCCGAAGATTCCCGAGTTTTAAATTCTTCTCTATTGTCTAGAAACTTAAATATATTTTTACTGTTTTTCATCTTGAAAGGGGTTGGAACCTTTGGTGTGAAGATAACACTGATGTAGTTTTCCACATATCACCAAAACAAATACTGCATTCAAAGTGCAGTATATTGTCTTGGTTGCATGCAGGTTGGTTTAGTTGAGGGCAGTATATTGTTTTGGTGTTATGTGCAAAACTACGTCAGTGTTACTGTTTTTCAGTAATATAATCACACATTTTCATAAATATAAGAAATACGTACTTACTTCATGTTTTATACATAAAATCAATTTATCTTTATATTGGTTGTGGAAATGGTTTGTTTTCACATACACTTCCTTTAACATTGACATAGTTTTCCATATAACGCCAAAACACTACTGCACTCGACACATGTTTCGCCAACCAAGTTGGCATCATCTAATATTAACTATATATTATTTTCTATTAAAGACACTTTTTTATTTTAATGATTTTTTTTTACTATAATGATAAATGGGTTTAATCTCACAGGCTAATTTAAATGGTTGCTACGCACTTTCCTATATATAAAAAAAAAGAAATCGTCTCTAGTACTCTAGTGGGTTGTCACAAGTGCGCAACCATAAAAATTCCGGGATGCTCAGTCGGTTTTATGGGCGGGGTACAAATCTATATCGGCTTTTATGCTAGCCAGAAACAAAATAGAGAGGGCGCCACGAGTTTCGTAAAATTACCAGTCGAAGCCCGAAAACTGCCTAGCTCTTACAGGAACCCACTAGCGAACTAAAGAAAGAAAAAAAGAATAGGGTAGGAAGTAAACCCCAGTATGTTTGTAAATTTCAATTTAATTTGATTTAAATTGTTAGGTGACTTTAAGAAGCGAACTGAGGGTTCGTTCTTGATATAACAATACAATTACCCTATCTGGTATTATAAATACAAAATACAAAAATATCAATACAAAGAGAATGAATTCTCGTATTACAGTGTTAGTGAATTCAACTTAGGCTAACTAAGTGGTAACCAATCAATAGAGTGGTAATAAGCGGGATGATATGTATACTCTAAAACTACTAACCCAATTCAGTGGACTAATTTAAAAACCACAATATTGGTAACCTGCACTCGCCTTAACTTACACCAGCTAAATACGCTGTACCTTAAACCAAGCGTGACGTCACGTAGGCCTAACAATAAGGACCCTGGGAAAAAAAAATGAGGGTTACCTTCTTAAGAGTGGGCTACCACCAATGTCCACTGAAATTAATAGGTAAATAAATCCCTACAATAATCTAAAATAGATAATAATCTATATAACCTTAATTGCTAAACATGGACAGCACTATGTTGTAAATAATATACTCTGAACATTTATTACATATAAATAACTAACAAACCGACACTTAATCGGCAGACTAACAATTCCATATGCTAAACTGGACCTGGACCTCGTTACCTGTTTGGTAAGACTATAACTATCGGTATTCCCCCAACTATACTTTACTGTACTCGGTATATGAACACTTAGCTCAACGGTAAGTACTATTAAAAATGGACGTAAAATCTACATATGTCTACTCTGTATGATAGTAAAATATTCCCCAATTAAGATTCTACTGGTGGTGCCAAGGTTACAAAAAAAATGGATGGTACATGTATATAAAAAAAAATGAATAGGTGTAGCTTATCTGATCTGCGGAGGGAGCTGATGAAGATCTTCCCTAGCCACTAGATGGACGTCAACCTACTCGCTGGGGAACTCGAGACTAATGGGATCCGTCGATCCTCCAACTTCTCGGGAGTCCACCCAGGTAACCCACTGAGTTCTTCACCAGTTCTGTCGGAATCCTAGTGTCTAGTACCGGTGGTGCCAAGGTTATAAAAAAAAAAAGATGGTGCATGAACAAAACAATGTAAATAAGCGTAGCTTATCTGGTCTGCTGAGGGAGCTGATGAAGATCTTCCCTAGCCACTAGGTAGACGTCAACCTACTCGCTGGTGGACCTCGAGACTAATGGGATCCTTCAATCCTCCAACTTCTCGGGAGTCCACCCAGGTAACCCACCGAGCTCTTCACCAGTCCTGTCGAAATCCTACTCAATATCCGGGGTATGCGGTCGTCACCATAAGTCAGATCAAGGGGGCAGGCCAGATAGGCTTGCTACCAAATGGATGAGCGGCAGGAAACAGTTGACTAATGAAAAAAACAAGCGGACACCAAAATTCTTCAACCAGCGATAACTCAGGGTACAATTTCCTTAGGCTTATGTATTCAAATCTCCACACAGAGATACCGAGACAAGGAGGGACTGGATTCAAGTCCACCAAACGCTATCCAGAATTGACTACACTCGGGCCAAGTCCAAACCAACAATCAAAAATTCGCCCATCGACCAAAACTAGGCCATAAAATAAAAACCCTGCAAAGATAACTTATTTAGAACACATAATGTTACACCAAGGAATGCTTACCTCCTGGGAATCAACAGAGGGTTTTCCCAACCAACAATCTACCGGCCACGCTGCCAACTTATCTTTATTTAAAATTCGTCTTGCCAAAAAATATACTGTGGACCACACCTTACCCAAACAGAACATCCATTTCTTTGGGTTTATCTTACAAATCCATAAATGATGGGTCAAATTTAACGTGAATATTCACCAAGTTGCTAGACAGCGTGGCGGCTTCGGTAGATCAAAATTCGAAAAGGAACAACAGAACACAGAACTACCAAAAGGAGTGTCTACAATGTACCCAGAACTTATTCCATGGAACATATTCTATGCCATGTTATGGCAGGTAGACCATGGACGGTTCTATGATTGACAATGAAAAAACCTACCCCGCTAAGGGTTTCACATTCCCAGGCTTTCTTTCCGGATGGTTATGAACGAATATAAGACCCCAGTGATGTTATTAGTTAGTTCAAAATTTTATAATATTGTCGACCCTCGAATGCAGACTTGTTAATTCGAAGTCAGTCCCGTGAGTTAATATCTATAGTTGGCAACCCTACCTGTCAGTTCCATATAACCTATTGCTTACCGAATGAATTGGGAAAAATACTGCTTATTGAAAAAGGTGAAATAGTAACAAAATGATATTATAATTCCCAAAATATGCCCTAGGGAAGTGTGTTGGGTGGGTATTAAACTCAGAGATGATTTACTAAGCTTGAGATACAAGGTTGTTTACTAATGCCCTTCGCTACCCTCTATTTCAGGTATCAGATTACTGAGGTAGATAAAACTTTGTCGAATCACTAATTAGTCTTCAGGTTAAAACCTACATTTATCCTCGACCGGAAAGTGGTTGTCAAGACAACAATTCTACCTAACTTCTCCAACTTATAAGGTGACTTCATGACGATAAACAACTCGTACCTCAAAACTGTGTACTGTATAATACCCAGGACATACCTTGCAAGAAAGTGAGCCAGTTTCAACCTTTTCCCCAGTCTTATAACAAAAGGTGAACTATAAGCAGATTCTAGTCCCGGAGCCCTTGTGTAACCTGTGTCAATTAAGCCAGCCTTACTGAATAATGATAAATCCTAGCCTAAAAGAATTACTTACTAATTAACTTCATTTAAGAGCCAACCCCAACAAAACAAAAAATACAAAACTAAATCTTGGGTATATGTGTAGCGCAACAGAAACAAATCTCACATTTGCTGTGACTCGATGGAGTTGGTATGAAAATAATGTGTTACAGGTCCACTAAAATTCGACCTGTAACACCCCACCTTTGCCTCCAGAAAATTTCGTAGAAATTTTCACACTATCGGTCCATACAGTTACTATACGTATGACTGGCAACGGGGAAAGACTACTAGGTTCATACAATATACTAATACTCGTATGCCTAACAGCGAAGAGAAAAACAAAAACCTAAAAACCTGGTAGACCACCACAAGAGACTCTTCTCCAACCACTTCAATTTCCAGACATCCTATTTAAGTATAACAGGTGGATCAGGGGACTTTAGGAATGTCCTGTAACCAAGATCGGTTATCAGATGATGTTATAGAGCGCTAAAAGTGCAGGAACACTTTCCTTGCTCACCTAACACTACTGTATACTTATCAAATCCTCCAAAGAGTACACTATCTTTCAGAATATCCAAGTGGATTATGTCAGCCTTCAAAAAAATAATCCCGAACGTCACGACATGGTAGATCCGAACCTTGACAGAAACACCAATTCATATCCTTAACAAAGAAGGGTTCAGATCCCATCATCAACGAAGCTTACATGACGTCCCCATAAATTTAATCTCTTCCCTACCATAATTTACCTTGAAATTGGGCAACCAAGCCACTCTAAACAAATTCATACCCTACTCTTATTAAAACTATCAAGCTACACATATACCTACGAACCAATAAAATTCTATGAGGTAGGCCAGTTAGGTTTCAGTCATCAGAGGAGACTGAGTCAGCGTCTGATCTAGCGGTATACGGTTTAAGATCACACACATGGTAATCACCCAGAACTTTTCTTCCATCCAAGCTTTCTAAACGGTAGACATTAGTAGAGATTTTAGCCCTAACTTTACATTTGACAAATTTAGGTGCCAACTTAGCCGAGAAGTAATTGGCCGCATCAGAGAGAACATGATTTCTCTTCATAACGATATCCCCTGCTGCAAACGTAATTGGTCGACGGCGTAAATTATACCTGGTAGCATTATTTTTATAAGCATCCCTTAGCTTCCGTTCCACCACCTGATGAGTATGCTTTAATTGTCCCACGTGTTCGGCCAGAGGTTGGCGGTCTCCAATCTCAATATTGTCTCCAGTTACTCGTTGACCTAAATGGGGTTTTCCAGAAATATTGAGCTCCCTGCCAAAGTTCAGGTAAGCCGGGGTGTGACCGGTGACTTCATGAACGGCTGTACGTAAGGCAAATCCTAATTTTGGTAAGTTGACGTCCCATGTTCGTTGATTATCTTCGATGTATGACCTGACCATCGTCTTTAAAACTCTATTTATCCGTTCAGTGGGATTACTTTGCGGGTGATACATAGGAGTTAAACACAATTCTACATTATATCCCTCTAGCATGGTCTTAAAATCCTTTCCGACATACTGTTTTCCATTATCCGAGACTAGAACCTCTGGAATTCCGTAAACCATAAATACATCCTCCTCAATATGACGTTTTACTGTTGATGCATTAGCGGAAGAAAGGGGGAACAATAAAGCGTACTTCGTAAAAATGTCAGCTACCACCAAGATAAAACGATTTCTCTTGGGAGTCATAGGGAATGGTCCCATGAGGTCGGTACATACCATCTGCCATGGTTTAGTGACTTTTCTACCACCCATAAGTCCAGCTGGAGCTCTCTGTTCTGGTTTTTGCGCCTGACAAATCTCACATCCTCGAACATACTTCACAATATCTGCCGCCATTCCCGGCCAGTAATATCTCTGACTTACTCTACATTTTGTTTTAAAAATACCTAAATGACCAGCGGTAGGCTCATCATGGCTTTCCTGGAGAACAATCCTGCGCAACTTCTTCGGTACAACAACCTTCCACTCGAAGCCCTCATCAAATTGAGGTGACCTGGACGACACCAACTTATACAACTGGTTCTGCTCAACCTTCCACAAAGGATACTGATCAGGATGTGACTGAACCTTACGACATTGTCTCTTATACCATTCATCTTGGTCGTTTTCTTGGACTTCGATCAAACATATATCAGGAACTGCGCGTGACAGGGCATCTGGCACTTGATGATATTTACCTTTCCGGTGCGTTATATCAAAATCATAGGCTTGCATCTGTAATACCCAGCGACCCAGCCGTCCAGAGGGTTCCTTTAAATTCGACAACCACCTCAAACTGGCGTGATCAGTAACAACGTGAAATTTGACCCCTTCAAGGTAACACCGGAATTTCTTAATGGCCCAGAGTACTGCGAGACATTCTAATTCTGTGGCACAATACTTAGACTCACAGGCATTAAGCGTCCTGCTAGCATATGCTATGACCTTCTCTCCATCCTCAAATTCTTGGACCAATACCGCACCTAAAGCTTTTTGACTGGCATCTGTCTGAAGTATAAAGGGTCTATCAAAATCAGGACAAGTCAGTATGGGAGCTGAAACAAGGCATTCCTTAAGGTCTAAGAAGGACTTCTCTGCTTCCTCATTCCAATTAAATTTGACCTTTTTCTTGGTCAAGTGAGTTAGTGGCAAAACTCTTTCCGAAAAATTAGGTACGAACCTCCGATACCATGAGGCTAATCCCAAGAATCTCCTGACTTCCTTTACCTTCGTTGGTGTAGGAAAGTTCATCACTGCATCCGTTTTGTCCGGGTCACATCTCAAGCCAAACTGATCTATTACATATCCCAAATATTTTAATTGCGGCTTAACAAATTCACACTTCTCTTGATTTACGGTAAGTCCCGCACTAATTAATCTATCAAAAATCTTCCCCAGAACGGAAACGTGAGAGTCAAAATCAGGGGTGGCTATAATCACATCATCCAAGTAAATAAAGACATATGGTTCCAGGTCATGACCGAGGGTGTTGTCTGCAAATCGCTGCCATGTAGCCGGTGCATTGTGAAGTCCAAAAGGCATTCTTTGGAATTGGAAAAGTCCCCGACCGGGAACGGTAAAAGCCGTTTTTTCTTTACTAGACTCTTCTAGAGGCATTTGCCAGTAAGCACTCTTCAAATCAATCGAGGATAAGAACTTGGAGTTCCGTAGTCTATCTAGAATCATAGAAATAAAAGGAATCGCATATGCGTCTCTCTTAGTAACCTTGTTAACCTCCCTGTAATCTACACAAAATCTATATTCATTATTAGGTTTTTTAACCAAAACCACTGGTGAAGACCAAGCTGACGATGATGGTTCCACAACCCCTAACTCCAACATTTTGTCCAATTCATTATCCATGATTTTCTTCATGTACGGTGAGACAGGATAGTACCGTTGCTTAATTGGTTTATGGTCCCCTGTGTCGATTACATGGGCCACACCTCGGGCACATCCTAAATTCGTTCCCATTTGAGAAAATTTTTCAGCCAACAACTTATCAAGTGTATCCTTCTGTGTTCCAGTTAATAGTTCGCGTTGTACCACACTACAAGTAGCCTGAAATGTCCAGCTATCCGATGCAAATGAGGGCATGAGTTCCATCTCCCTCCAAAAATCTATACCAAGTACAATCCCGAGATGAATATCAGGTGCCACCAAGCATTTAATCACCTTCAGTTTCTCTTGCAATTTTATTGGTAGGCTGAGGCTGCCAATAGTATTGCATGAAGCTCCATTCGCTACCGTTACTGCACCACAATCTGCATCGGTCAAGTTCTTCACTCCCATGGCTTGTAGTCGACGCCAACCCTGATGTCCTATAATTGTTTGCGACGCTCCTGAATCTAGTAAACACACAAACTGCACACCAAAAATTTCTACCGTAACATGTGGTCTAGGATCTCCAGGTACCTTGGTCAACATATATCCTAATCTCGCCTTACTAAATTCTGTCTTAACGAAATCTAACCACACAGGCCAGGAGAGATCTACCGGACTTACGATTGTTCTGGACGGCTGCCGATAGCTTCGCCGCCTTGACCGTTTCCCGAACACTTGGGACATTCGGCCATCACAACTCCTTCATGTCCACATCTGAAACAAAACTTCCGAGTCCTTCTCTCTCTGCACTGTCTAAAACTATGACCAAGTCGCTGGCAGTTCCAACATTTTCGTCGAGACTCTTCTACTGCATGGACAATAGGACGAGACCTAGGCCTAGATAAAGGTGAAGATTGGGAGGTTAAATCTGGTTCTAGCAAGGTACTAGGGTTATTCGATGGCGCACTCCGTTTATCAGCAATATCCCGATTTCTCTCAAGTCTCTTCAATAATTTCTCCAACTCATCCACGGTATCAAAAGTAGCCAGTCCTAAATTATTAATGTAATATGGAAGAATATTTTTATTCAGAACCTCCAACTTCTCGTCTTCGCTAGGTGGTTTTGGTAATCTGTTAAAAAGATGAGACATGCAAGCAAAATAAATTCCTATACGTTCCTGATCCCCTTGACGTCTGGCTCGTATTTCATCCCATAAATCACTTTGGTAAAAATGAGGTTGGAATTCCTCACGCAAATTAAGCTGAAAGTCAGACCATGACTTAATTTTTCCCGTCTTGGAACGATACCAAATAGCTGCACTACCTTCTAGAAGATCAGTAACACTATCTAGGACCTCGGCTTCACTCAAATGACTTGACCGTCTCTTATCCTCGACTTGTTCAAAAAATGCTGAAACGCTAAGTCCATCTTGTCCTCCAAATTTAATTCCCCATTTTCGTGGTTCATATTGATGTTTGTGAATATTGACTACATTGGCACTTACTGGAATTGTATCGGCAACCGTTGCTGGAACCCTATCATTCGCTGGTACTTGTTCAACCGCTACTCGTACTAGTCCTCGAGCCTCCTCATCAGCCTGATCAACCTTTGCCTCAATAGTTTCCAACCTAGACTTCAAATTACCCCTAGCTCGTAACATAAGTTGGTTCTCGTCCTCCTCATCCAACGATAACCTACCTAATCTACTATACAGATGTTTCAATTTAGTGTCGACATAACGCATATTAGCCGGATTCAATCCCCTATAACCTAGTAAATACTGCTCAAGTTGTTCTACCTTAACCGTACAATTATCTATCTCCTCTACTACTGCTGGTTGAAACTCTGCCGGCAATTCCCTAACTGTTCCGAACTCTTCAGTTCGCAACAAATCTACTAACTGACGTCTCATAGACCTAACTGTCTCTCCTTGTAAATCAGTAAATCCCCTTACTCTTAACTCATACAAGAGTTCGTCCCTTACTAACTTTTCTGGGTCCATTTTAGAATAGTACTCTTATAACTAATAAAACACTACCTTAATAAATTCCGTAGCAATATACCTTATATATCAATATAGGTACCTTATATACCAATAATAACAATACCCTTAAGTACCAATCAGTTGTCCAGGTTTAGTTTAATACACAATCTTAAAATCCAATCTTAAATACTAAATAATCACCCCAAGAATAATCTATCCCCTTATTACCACATTTTCAAATTTAGTTTACACAAGTCTGAATTCACTACAAGAATTTGTATTTTCTATTAAAATCAAAATTCAGGCCCCACGTACAGGGCGCTATTTATTTGCTACGCACTTTCCTATATATAAAAAAAAAGAAATCGTCTCTAGTACTCTAGTGGGTTGTCACAAGTGCGCAACCATAAAAATTCCGGGATGCTCAGTCGGTTTTATGGGCGGGGTACAAATCTATATCGGCTTTTATGCTAGCCAGAAACAAAATAGAGAGGGCGCCACGAGTTTCGTAAAATTACCAGTCGAAGCCCGAAAACTGCCTAGCTCTTACAGGAACCCACTAGCGAACTAAAGAAAGAAAAAAAGAATAGGGTAGGAAGTAAACCCCAGTATGTTTGTAAATTTCAATTTAATTTGATTTAAATTGTTAGGTGACTTTAAGAAGCGAACTGAGGGTTCGTTCTTGATATAACAATACAATTACCCTATCTGGTATTATAAATACAAAATACAAAAATATCAATACAAAGAGAATGAATTCTCGTATTACAGTGTTAGTGAATTCAACTTAGGCTAACTAAGTGGTAACCAATCAATAGAGTGGTAATAAGCGGGATGATATGTATACTCTAAAACTACTAACCCAATTCAGTGGACTAATTTAAAAACCACAATATTGGTAACCTGCACTCGCCTTAACTTACACCAGCTAAATACGCTGTACCTTAAACCAAGCGTGACGTCACGTAGGCCTAACAATAAGGACCCTGGGAAAAAAAAATGAGGGTTACCTTCTTAAGAGTGGGCTACCACCAATGTCCACTGAAATTAATAGGTAAATAAATCCCTACAATAATCTAAAATAGATAATAATCTATATAACCTTAATTGCTAAACATGGACAGCACTATGTTGTAAATAATATACTCTGAACATTTATTACATATAAATAACTAACAAACCGACACTTAATCGGCAGACTAACAATTCCATATGCTAAACTGGACCTGGACCTCGTTACCTGTTTGGTAAGACTATAACTATCGGTATTCCCCCAACTATACTTTACTGTACTCGGTATATGAACACTTAGCTCAACGGTAAGTACTATTAAAAATGGACGTAAAATCTACATATGTCTACTCTGTATGATAGTAAAATATTCCCCAATTAAGATTCTACTGGTGGTGCCAAGGTTACAAAAAAAATGGATGGTACATGTATATAAAAAAAAATGAATAGGTGTAGCTTATCTGATCTGCGGAGGGAGCTGATGAAGATCTTCCCTAGCCACTAGATGGACGTCAACCTACTCGCTGGGGAACTCGAGACTAATGGGATCCGTCGATCCTCCAACTTCTCGGGAGTCCACCCAGGTAACCCACTGAGTTCTTCACCAGTTCTGTCGGAATCCTAGTGTCTAGTACCGGTGGTGCCAAGGTTATAAAAAAAAAAAGATGGTGCATGAACAAAACAATGTAAATAAGCGTAGCTTATCTGGTCTGCTGAGGGAGCTGATGAAGATCTTCCCTAGCCACTAGGTAGACGTCAACCTACTCGCTGGTGGACCTCGAGACTAATGGGATCCTTCAATCCTCCAACTTCTCGGGAGTCCACCCAGGTAACCCACCGAGCTCTTCACCAGTCCTGTCGAAATCCTACTCAATATCCGGGGTATGCGGTCGTCACCATAAGTCAGATCAAGGGGGCAGGCCAGATAGGCTTGCTACCAAATGGATGAGCGGCAGGAAACAGTTGACTAATGAAAAAAACAAGCGGACACCAAAATTCTTCAACCAGCGATAACTCAGGGTACAATTTCCTTAGGCTTATGTATTCAAATCTCCACACAGAGATACCGAGACAAGGAGGGACTGGATTCAAGTCCACCAAACGCTATCCAGAATTGACTACACTCGGGCCAAGTCCAAACCAACAATCAAAAATTCGCCCATCGACCAAAACTAGGCCATAAAATAAAAACCCTGCAAAGATAACTTATTTAGAACACATAATGTTACACCAAGGAATGCTTACCTCCTGGGAATCAACAGAGGGTTTTCCCAACCAACAATCTACCGGCCACGCTGCCAACTTATCTTTATTTAAAATTCGTCTTGCCAAAAAATATACTGTGGACCACACCTTACCCAAACAGAACATCCATTTCTTTGGGTTTATCTTACAAATCCATAAATGATGGGTCAAATTTAACGTGAATATTCACCAAGTTGCTAGACAGCGTGGCGGCTTCGGTAGATCAAAATTCGAAAAGGAACAACAGAACACAGAACTACCAAAAGGAGTGTCTACAATGTACCCAGAACTTATTCCATGGAACATATTCTATGCCATGTTATGGCAGGTAGACCATGGACGGTTCTATGATTGACAATGAAAAAACCTACCCCGCTAAGGGTTTCACATTCCCAGGCTTTCTTTCCGGATGGTTATGAACGAATATAAGACCCCAGTGATGTTATTAGTTAGTTCAAAATTTTATAATATTGTCGACCCTCGAATGCAGACTTGTTAATTCGAAGTCAGTCCCGTGAGTTAATATCTATAGTTGGCAACCCTACCTGTCAGTTCCATATAACCTATTGCTTACCGAATGAATTGGGAAAAATACTGCTTATTGAAAAAGGTGAAATAGTAACAAAATGATATTATAATTCCCAAAATATGCCCTAGGGAAGTGTGTTGGGTGGGTATTAAACTCAGAGATGATTTACTAAGCTTGAGATACAAGGTTGTTTACTAATGCCCTTCGCTACCCTCTATTTCAGGTATCAGATTACTGAGGTAGATAAAACTTTGTCGAATCACTAATTAGTCTTCAGGTTAAAACCTACATTTATCCTCGACCGGAAAGTGGTTGTCAAGACAACAATTCTACCTAACTTCTCCAACTTATAAGGTGACTTCATGACGATAAACAACTCGTACCTCAAAACTGTGTACTGTATAATACCCAGGACATACCTTGCAAGAAAGTGAGCCAGTTTCAACCTTTTCCCCAGTCTTATAACAAAAGGTGAACTATAAGCAGATTCTAGTCCCGGAGCCCTTGTGTAACCTGTGTCAATTAAGCCAGCCTTACTGAATAATGATAAATCCTAGCCTAAAAGAATTACTTACTAATTAACTTCATTTAAGAGCCAACCCCAACAAAACAAAAAATACAAAACTAAATCTTGGGTATATGTGTAGCGCAACAGAAACAAATCTCACATTTGCTGTGACTCGATGGAGTTGGTATGAAAATAATGTGTTACAGGTCCACTAAAATTCGACCTGTAACATGGTTTATTAAAAAAAACTAATAATTTTATTTAATTTTTTGCATAAAAAATACTATAATTTAGACAAATAGATCCTGAAAATTCAGCTCGTGAATATGCTATTAGTTTTTTATATATTAATGCAGGGTCTGATTCATCATGCTCAGAATACTTAGAGTATTGAAGTTTAGAGGTTTATAGAAATAACTTGTAGGAGAAAAAACTTGATGATTATTTGATTAGTTTTTCTAAGTTATTTTTTTTATCTTTGTGATAATTCGGATATTTTCTTTCCAGTGATTTAAGTACAGAAAACTTACAATATTTAAGTAGTCAACAGGCTTTAGCTGATCTGGCCGTTTTCATAGATGCCATGAATTCACTGTATGAATTATCACCAGATGTTAAATGGATTGCATTTGGGGGTTCATATCCTGGATCATTAGCTGCATGGCTAAGGCAAAAGTATCCTCATTTGGTTCATGGTTCTATGTCAGCTAGTGGACCTTTGTTGGCCAAATTAAATTTTGACGGTAATATATTATCCACGAATTTAAATATTTACTATCTAGATTTTTTTTATGGACACTTGCTCTCTAAATTCCTAACTGAATGTTTGTAGTACAATTTTTATTCTGCCAATTTTTAGCGTGCCATAAAAATACTTTTAGATTTTTTTTTAATCTAATTGTTACGAACCTGGTAATATACATATAGTATCTAGCATCCTTATATATAAAATTTTATATACAACGGTAGCATGCATATTCTAAAATTAATGAGGATGAAGAGCACTAATATAATATATTTTTTTTTACTACTAACATGAGAAAACCTTATTATTTACCTCATTTGTGTAATGAGAAGTAGTTCATTATTAACCTAGGTAAATAATGATTTCATTATTTACCTAGGTTAATAATGACGCGTTTAGAAACCCATCAGTTTGACATTTCACGCATCAGTTTGACATTTCACGTCATTTGACGTTTCGCTACGCGCCTCAGGATATAAAATTTCTCGCTCAATAATAGCTCACTTCTCAACCTAGGTATATAATATACTATTTTTATCTACACTTAATCCTTATATTTTTATTTTATTAGTACTTACAGTTTTGTTATATGCATCGAAATGTTCACAGATTACAAATGATAAGCGTATACAGATAAAACATGTTGGATGATTTGCCATATTCAAGGCAAAACATTTCATTATTTTTATATGAACATTGTTTTAAATTGTTTCAAAGAACATTGCTACCAACAAAAAATAAAGCAAAACACTCTCTGTGAAGTGGTTTTATCTGTTGATCGCTAAATAACACTGACAGATTTTTTAACAAACTTATTTAATCCTATATTATCCATTGACTGAAATACATATTTTTGTCTATCCTGTATATTTTTGTATTAGAAATT
Source organism: Pogonocherus hispidulus (assembly GCA_963924545.1). NCBI lineage: Eukaryota > Metazoa > Arthropoda > Insecta > Coleoptera > Cerambycidae > Pogonocherus > Pogonocherus hispidulus. The sequence continues at coordinate 28,568,252 of OZ004692.1, read as the reverse complement.
TTATATTAATATTTAAAGTTATTTTAAAACTCATGGGATAAAGGGGATTAAAGGGGATTATAATAATAAATGGAGATGAGTACTTAATACCCATTTTCATAAACATATTTGTAGTTTAACTATTTGAAATTTTAATGGATTTTTTTTTTTAGAATATTTTAAAGTGGTAAATGATGACTTGCGTTCATACAGTGATGATTGTCTGCAAGCTGTTAAGCAAGGTACATCCCAAGTTGAAATGTTGTTGCGTCATATGGTAGGTCAGAGGAATCTCAACAAAATATTTAGACTATGCGATCCCGTTGAGAAGAGCAACGGAAACAATCTAGACATTTCCAATTTATTTGAAACGTTGGCAGGCAATTTTGCTGGTGTTGCCCAATACAATAAGGATAATAGAATTGGAAAAAGTTCTAAAGGAGCAAATATAACTATCGACACATTATGCAATATAATGACTAATCAAACTATAGGAGCTCAAGTAAAACGTCTTGCAGCAGTTAATGATTTGTTATTAAATGCTTATGATCAAAAATGCTTGGATTATAAATATAATACCATGATTAATCAAATGAAGAATAATAGTTGGGAGAGTGAAACTGCCGAAGGAGGTAAGATGAGTATTGTGTCATTTATTATTATTTTTTTGTATCCTCAATGCTTTGTAATTTTAATTACTTAGTAAATGTAAATTTGCAAAGTTTCAAATGTAAAGTTTTAAGTAAAAATTAAAATCGAAGAATGTATTGTATACAGGGTGAAGCATTAGTGTGTCTTTCTTCTATAGCGTCGTTGTCTGTGATGATATAAAACACATTTTGAAAGCAACGTTATTTTTATTTTCTTCTGCATTACCCAAAAATATTGGCCAATGTATCGGGTGTTCAGATTACTCATTACGGCAACTAACTTTCTTATTTTTAAGACCTCCCAAAGGGGGGTCAATAAGATTCTAGAATGAAAACATGTATTCCTTATACCTAAACCTAGCCGTTTCGGAGATATTTAACATTTTGTGAAAATTTTAACATTGCATGGATATGCAAGACACTGTAACTTTTTTCGTATAGAAGGCTTTCATTCACCCTTTGCTATGTTAAAAGAACAAGATGGAGTATTTGCCACAACTAAAATAAACACAAAGGTAGTATACTAAGCCTTCAATTTTTCACGTTATATTTTGAGACTTTTAAACCGCGTAAACTTTTTAAATTCAATTTGAACGCCCTGTATTTTACCAACACCTTATGTTCTTTCAACATGTGTCTTACATATCCTTGTAGCTGTAAACATTTTCATAAAATGTCAAATATCTCCGAGACGGCTATGTTTAGCTATAGGGTATGCTACATGTTTTTGACCTAAAATCTCACCGTCTTTGAAGAAATGAAAGATGTGTGTGTTTCATGTTTTTTATAATATAAATCCAATGAAAAAATATGTTATCAAAATTTATAAGTTGGTTTGAAATGTACAAGTAGGCATATTATATTCCATTTAAAATTAAGTAATCATTTATTTATTTTCAACAGGTAGACAATGGATGTATCAGACATGTACAGAATTTGGGTTTTACCAAACGTCTGACTACAAACCACAAATTTTTGGAGACAAATTTCCTGTAGACTTTTTTATTCAACAATGTATTGATATTTTTGGTCCAAAATTTAACATGTCATTTTTAAACAAAGCAATAGAGAGGACAAATACATTGTATGGTGCTTTGGATATTGAAGTTTCCAATGTTGTATTTGTTCATGGGTCTGTTGACCCTTGGCATGCTTTGGGGATTGTCAAAACTCTTAACCAAGGAGCTCCAGCTATTTATATTAAAGGTAGATAATCTATTAAAATTAGTTCTTTGGTCGGTTTTAAAAAATTAGTTTACTTGCAGTAAACTACCTGGTTTTAATTAAAAATTAGATAATTTAATGCTTAGGTACGTAATACTAATATTAATTTAACCCTTTGCAGTTCTGTGGTAATAATTCTTGATTGCTTTTTTGATGTTAAGATCCAATATCCTAAAATTTCTCAAATTTTTACTTTAAAAACTACAGTTTTATAAAACTTGTGCATGTATATCTGGTTTACTTTCTTCTCTCAAAACATTCATATCATGTATAAAACTATCAACAATATGATAATACAATATAGAATACAGTACAGTAGATCATTGCATTAAAACATAAAATATATATAAAACATAAATATATAAACCTATACGCATCTACTCACCGTATATGCAACAAATAAAATAACTGATAACTGATAAAGCGTTTTGTAGTTTAATAAAAATAAAACCGTAATTGTTGTTTTTCTATTCATTATTAGATCTGTTGCTACGGTCGCCAATTGCCCAGGCAACCACGTAACATATATTTTTTTTTATAGTGAACAATCCCGAACAGTGAGGGATCACACACTCCGGTAGCTTAGGGGAGGGGGTCGTAGGTCGGTTGTCAGTTTACACAAAACAAAAAACCAAACCAAATCACATCAATTTCCTTGTCGATAGAAATCGACCTATATTATCTAAAATTTATTGAACAAGGTTGGTGGAAATAGGTACTATATAAAATATAGCAAAATATTGTATGGTGAAATCACATCAATTCCCTTATTGATAAAATCGATAAGGAAATCTATATTATCTATCTTATCTAAGTCTCTTGTACAAGGCTGGTGGAAACCAACGACAATTAACTAAAATCAAGTGCACATTTACAGTAGGTAGGTACCTACGTTAACTAAATATGGAACATGTATCACTACAGTCAACTCACATAAGGTGAGGGTACTTCCGTAGCTTACCTAGGCTGGCCTACGTTACTAAACAAAATGATAACCCGGTGACTGTGAGGTCACGTAATGAAATGGGAAGCTACCAACTAGCCCAGATTCATCGCAACATGATCATGTCGAGATGGTCCTACGTTTGACTTGTGCTTACTCAAGCTACAATACTTATTCTCTATACATGTGATTTAATTACACATTACCTAAATGAACATACACATGACTCGGGTACTCTCTAATTAATCAATACAAACTGTTATTCATGAAGTGAATGTGACAGAGTACGCTTACATGTGTATATACACGATTTCTGGCATACGATATAAAAGAAATATATAAGATACGAAATATATAGATGCTAAATGACAGATTATCAGCTATTATGACACTTATCTGACTCTGGATAGGCACCACTCCAGCATCCAGTTCCTTAAACTTGCAATCAGGACAGCCAGGCCACAGGACAGTACAGTATTCGAGTCCAGCTTACCACTACAGCGGGGAAAGACTCAACGTTGAAGTTCATATACTAGGCTCATGCAGAACATACCACCCAGTAGGCACCTTGCTAGCAGGAATTCAACATCCAATATGTCCATTAACGGGAACTCACCACCCAGTATATCGCTACCAACTCAACACCCAGTATATGGTATAGTGTCCAAACTTGGTGACTAGATTATCCTGACTCCACCGCTGGTACACCAGAACATGTACGTATTCCAGACAGGAGCAAAATAGGAACCGACAGTCCCAACAAATGCAACAGGTAGTTAACCAAACATCCACGTGTTAGGAAAACCCACGGGTCATGGACAAAACGAAGTACAAAACCTCAAAAGAAAGCAAAAGGGGAAAGAAAAAGCCCTGCAAAGAAAATTACTGTGAGTTATCAGCCCTTGAGTAGAAAATTCCATTAAACTTACTTGGTTGACATGCGGCTTTAGCTGTGAAGCTCAGATCACACTGGCTGAATCACTTGACATACCATCCAACAGGAATTATGATATAATCGAACTAATTAGCTCCAAACATCGATTATACCAGATATATTGTGCCACAATAATATCCCAAACTATGGAAATTCTTCTAAAGAATCAAACATGTGCACACAAATATGTCGAAGACGTTTCTCCAAGCCGGAAAAGGAAAAGACTGCCCACGTCGAATCACCTCGAACTCGAGCGGGGAAATTCGAATCTCAAATGGACATTGAAAACCCACAGTTGTAATTTCCTTCAAAGGCTACTTTAGATCACACACACAGTTACAAAATTCATCTACACAAGATTTGATAACTATAGAAGACCAGAAATACTGAAAATGTAACATACAAATCGTAACATATGAACCGAGGCAGTCGTTTGGGGTACACGGTAAATTCTTGTCTCTCGCCCTCGAGCGAGACGATTGCTGACACGTTGATTGGTCAAATAACACCTGGTCGACAACTTGATAATACCCAAAATACAACTTTACATTGCATACAATACGTAATCAGGTCGAGAGTTACGTGGAAAACCTCTTAATAACTGGAACCTCTTAGAAACATGCATTCGAAAAGAATTACCCTACCGTAGACAAGGATGACCGCAGTTCTCAGTCTACCCATTTCACTCTTCAGTGCTAAAACAGGTGGTCGCCTGCCAAGACCAATCTGCGCTCAGTGCCCACTGACACTATGCGAGTAGAATGACAGCTACCAAAATAAACAAAACCTTTAAAGATGTTCACCCAAAATGATTACCTACTTAATCAATGTAAAGGAAAACTTCTAGCTATGGTATTGCCCTGATACTCAGTAAGTAACTACACATAATTACAGTAAAGCACATACTAATAATTGCGGTTACATTGCACATATGACAGTGTTCTTCTCATAAATCATACTATTGTATTTTTAGGCAAAACTGAAGCCAAACGAGATATTTACAAAGCCGACTGAGGAAAGAGATTAGGGACAAAACCGTAAGCAGTCTCCCTCAGAGCCATCGAGGCTTATACAATAATACTGAGAACTAACGATAAACAATCTGCACAACTACCGTTAGGAGAAATCGAAACCTACCAGACTATATGCATTCCAGCTGTGTAGACAGTGAGTACTGCAAATGGCGAGTACAAGACTAGACAATCATAACCCACGGTATAACCTAGCTAAGAAGCTCAAGTATATGCCACGAAGACCTTCCGTTTATACAAGATTGCCTCCAATTCACTGAACTCTCTTCGACCAACCAAACCTAATTTGACCTTTAGCTATGCTCTACAAGTTCATATAATAACAACAAAAATATCCTTTTACGTATTCACGTAGTTCAATTTTGACATGTAACATTCTTCCCCCCTTTACTTCAAAGAAATTTTCCCCAAAATTTCACTTAGTACAAGACGGAAATCGAAGAAGAATTAGGACCAAAAGATAAAAGGTTGTGTAACCACTGGAGAAGCCGCAGATTGTACCGCACGCTACTGCCCGTCCTTCCAACTCAGAACCCAGTCACAGATGGTAGAGGACTTGGTCCGGACCCATATTGCGCAATCCCAAGGCGCATGGGAAGCCTCGTGTATGGAGCCGTCTTTCGACCCAAGAAGGAGAAAACTGGAAGCGCGAGAGGCAAAATCCCGCTCATCCACCGAATTACCGGAAAACAAGACCATCAAACAGCGGAAAGAAAAGAATCCAAAAAAATTTAGGAAATGGGGTATCCATTTCCTCGGATGTGAACTGTCACCCGAGCAACGATATAGTAGCTGCCAACACTAAAATGATATTCTCTTACCGAGAATACCAAGGGAATGCGACGGGGTTGTTCTCGGTCGATACTTGACGATCGCACCGGAAGCACGCGACCGTACAGGAGCTCAGGCGAAACACAGTAGTAGGGCCCAGCACTGTTGTCAGCGGACCTCGGCCCAAACTGACGTCCAAACTCTACCCCCCCAATGCTTGCCCTTCCTGCAGACCACACCATTCAAGGTAGCCCACTCCGATTCGTTCGTCCCAGTATTGCACGAGCCCCTCTGCAAGGAACAGTGGCCACTTTAGAGGATTTCTACCTCACGCAGGCTGAATCCCACGGTGGCGATATTCGTGAACCCTCAACCACAGGGTAAGTTCCCTGAGGAACTCCCCTAATAATCCTCAACATACTACCTTACAACCTAACTTATCCTAACTTACTACCTAACTAAACCGTGTTATCCACAGATCCCAATGCTGGTCATAACGAAACATACCATAACGAAACAAATTCGAAACTTTACCCATTAACCGGTACGATAAAAACCCAAAACAACATATGTCGTCTTAAATCTCTTCCAACGATAATCCCGCAATGGAACTCTAGCTATCGAGTAGACGTTCAGAAGAGAAGTCTAGTAACACATCCCTAACCTAAACTTACAACCTATACTTATATTCTACTATACAAAACAAAATCAACCCTCTGGGTCCTCTTTCAAATCTTTCGCATGCCACACTCCTACTCGACTACCATTAACGTCCTTCAGTTCGTAGGTCCATGGCGATACTACTTTATTTACTAGAAAAGGTCCAACGTAACGAGGAGCAAGCTTCGCCGTGAAATGTTTAGATCCGTCCGAGAGGACGTAGTTTCTCCGCCAGACACGCTGACCTACTGAGTAACGCACATCTCTACGCCGAAGATTATACACCCTGGCACTACGCTCTTGCGCCCTCGCAATACGAGCACGTACATCATCAAAAACCTTTCTGAGAACCTCCGGTCGTCGTTCTTCTCTGTCCACCTGGTTCGAAGACTGGACATTCTCGCCCTCCAAGGCTGGAATATGATCGGGTCCCGAAAGTATTAATTCTCTGCCAAAGTTTACGAAATGGGGTGATCGACCTGTGCTTTCGCTCGGTCCTGATCTCATGGCACATGCAACTTTTTGCAAGAAGGTATCCCAACTACGATGATTATCTCTGACGTAAGAGGCTAACATTGTCCTTAACGTCTTGTGCTGGGCTTCACAAGGATCAGCTTGAGGATGGTAGTTTGCTGTTCGAACATGCTTAACGTTATACTTATCTAATAACTTCCTGAAGTCAGCACTAATAAATTGACGTCCATTATCGGAAATCAGGGTCCTAGGGACTCCAAATAGTAAGAAAACATGGTCCTCTACCAACCTTGTAATGGTTTTTGCTGTTGAAGTACGCATGGGGAAAAATAGACAAAATTTCGAGAAATAATCTTGCACGCTGAGAATATACATATAACCGTTGGAACTCCGAGGAAGCGGTCCCACGACATCAATTGAGATAAGTTCCCAAGGACGCGATACATCCTTATGACTACACATATGGCCAATCGGCGGTCGATTAACAGGTTTGTTCGCTAAACAAACTTGACAGGCCCGAACATACCTGGCTATGTCCGCACGTAATTTCGGCCAGTAAAATTTACGACAAACTCTATGGAATGTCTTATATACCCCGGCATGTCCACATGTCGGCGGGTCATGGTGTTCTCTTATAATCTCCACCCGATGTGATTTGGGAACGACTACCTTCCATTCAAATAACGGATCCTCTAAATCAGGGTAAGCATTCTTGATTTTCTTGTAAATAACTCCGGCTTGGATGCGCCAAAGAGGATAATGCAAAGGACGATCTTCAATTTGCTTAACCATCTTTGTGTACCACGGATCAACATACCCATCAAAAGTTAAAGTTGGAGTCAATTCGTCTACTAAAGGTACTGAACGAGACAGGGCATCCGGTACTATATGATCTTTCCCTTTTCGATGTACAATATCGAAGCTATACTGTTGTAATCGGACGCTCCATCGAGCAAGACGACCGCTTGGGTCCTTCAGGTTATGGAGCCATAACAAAGCAAAGTGGTCTGTAATGACCGTGAAATGTGTGGCCTCCACGTAGGGACGAAAGCGTTCTATAGCCCAGAGTACACTGAGGCATTCTTTCTCAGTCGTACTAAACTTTCTCTCGCTTGAACTAAGAGAGCGACTGATGAAACTAACCACCTTTTCTCCATCCTCATAAGACTGACTCAAAACAGCACCAAGCCCAAAATCACTGGCATCGGTCTGTATAATAAAAGGCCTATCAAAGTCAGGACAGCTGATTATAGGTGCTGATACTAAATGCTCTTTAACCCGTTCAAAGGCAAGATTACATTCCTCGGACCATATAAACTTCGAATGCTTACGTAGCAGATTAGTAATCGGTGCTACAGTCGTGGCAAAATTCGGTATAAAACGACGGTACCAACTTGTTATACCCAATATCCTGCGTACCTTTGACACATTTTTCGGTGGCGGAATGTTTAAGATAGCTGAGACCTTCTCGGGGTCCACATTCAAGCCACTTCCATTTACAATGTATCCCAAATATTTCAGCTCCGAACGGCAAAACACACACTTATCTCTACCCACTGTAAGACCAGCACCTGACAAGCGTTTGAACACCTCACCCAACACTTCCAAGTGTTTCTCAAACGTAGGTGTCACTACAACAATGTCATCAAGATAAACAAAAACGTAGGGTTCCAAATCTAACCCAAGAACACGATCAATCAGTCGCTGCCAAGTAGCAGGTGCGTTGTGCAGCCCAAAAGGCATCCTCGAAAACTGATAAAGCCCTCGCCCCGGAACTGTAAAGGCGGTCTTAGGCTTACTGGCTTCCTCTACCGGAACTTGCCAGTACGCACTCTTAATATCCAACGACGATAAATACTTTGCATCGCGCAGCTTATCGAGAATGTTAGTGACCTGCGGAAGAGGATAGGCATCTCTCTCTGTAACCTTGTTAAGCTTACGATAGTCCACACAGAATCTGTAGGACCCGTCCTTTTTCTTGACCATAACTATGGGCGAAGCCCAAGGAGACGTCGACGGTTCCACCACACCGCGTTGTAGCATTTCGTCAAGTTCGGCATTGACATGTTTTTGGAGAGCTGGAGAAATGGGGTAAAACCTTTGCTTGATTGGTTCCGCCTTAGTCCTAATGACATGACTAACCATACTCGTACAACCTAGACCTTCAGGTATCTTTGAGAAAATCCCATCCACAAACCGTTCTACCGCTTGTGACTGTTCAGGCGTCAGGTGCGGGATATCCGTAATAGCACAAATAGATTCTTCGATGTGATCCTGATCAGAGAAGTACCAAAGGCCACGCCGTAAATCAGGTACAATACCAACTCTCTTCCAAAAATCCGACCCAAGAATCAGAAAGTGCGGCAATGATGGAATTACCAATATGTTCATCACCTGGATTCTGTCCTGAACACTAATCGCGACATTATAACTACCTATTACTTCACACGATTCTCCATCCGCAACTGTACACGATCTGACTGCACTCGGTAGAAGTTCTAACTTAATTGCCTTCATTTTCTCAAAACCCTTCCAACCAATCGCTGTTCTCGATGCTCCAGAGTCCAATAACCCAAGAAATCCCATACCGAAAATATTTACCTTGAGATAGGGTCGCTCATCCCCTACAACGTGAGACAAAACATAATCAAGCTTAACACAAATATCGTTGCAAATATCGGTCGAACTCGTTGCACCCGGAATCACCCTTCGACCTAATTGTGACCCGGTTGAACGTTTCCCGCACAACTTGGACATGTATGGATCGTTACATTTTGTTTGCCACACCTAAAACAGTGGCGTACCCTAGGCTGCTTACAATCTCTCTTGAGATGACCTACTCCACGACAGTTCCAGCATGTCACTGACCTAGAAACATTTCCAGAACCCATCACCGGTTCCACTACTGGAGTGTTATTTTCAACTTCCACCATCGATGCTACCTCATGCAGTTTTGGACGACGATACATCTCAGGTTCTGTAACTACGCGTGGTTTAGTCGGTGGCAGATGCCAATGTTCCGCTCGCCAAAGCGCATCTTCTATATATTTACACTTATCTACCAAGTTCGCAATCGAAGACACTTCATGTAACGCAAGTTTCTTTTGAATCTCCGGCAGCATATTGTCTTGGATAATTCTCAAGCGTTCAGCTTCCAGTGGTTTGCTTACAAATCTACAGAAATAATTCTCCATTATCGCTATATATAGGGCACACTTCTCATTTGGTCGTTGAGTTCTCGCTAGTATGTCAGCCATCAAATGCTTTTCAAAATCTGTAGGTAAATAGGTTTTCTTTAATAACTGCACAAAATCATCCCATGATGTGACAGTACCTCTAACTCCTCTAAACCAGATTAGAGCGGCTTCCGCTAACAAAGCAGTAACGCATCTTAACAGTTGCTCCTTGGAAATTCCACTAGCCACTCGTAATTCCTCTACTTCCTCCAAAAAGTCAGACACATTATTAAGACCCGAAAATTTCCCAATATTCCATTTGGAAATTATAGAGAAGCTACGCCGCTGATCGTCTTCCAATCGTGAACATGATTCCGTTATATGTCGTAAAGTTGAGCTAGGTTCCTTCAAAGTCAAAGATCCTATCTGTCGTTCCACTGGTTCCGATACAATATGGTGTTCCTCCCTGATCATGGGTTTAGAACTATCATTTCCATAAGTTGTCGAGTTCAAGTTCGAACCCCGTTGTCGATCACCATATTCACCAACTTCTTTCGTAGTCCGCATGGCATATCTGTATGGTTCCCGGACAGGAACAAACGTAACAGTATGAGGAACTCTGCCCTGTGGAGATATATACTGTGCCTCACCAACATTATTTACCCGATTTGTCGAAGGCCCAGAATTATTTGCCCCCACCATAGAACATTCTAAAACTTGAGAAGGTACTACCCGATTCAAACAATCATTCACAGAAGAATGAGCCAAATCACTCCTATTCCCTATTATTCTACTCGGACCATAAGCCTTGTCTTGCGCAGTTTCATGCCTTTCAAGAACAGTCGGCAAAGGTACGTTAATCAAGTCTGACACAGGGACCTCCTGTTGAACTTCAACCGGAACTACTTCCGAAATAACCTCAGGTAACAATAAATTTGGTTCGTCCAAAAGTGACCTCTCTTGCACTGAACGGTGAGAGTTATCGTACAACTCCTCTAAAGAATTTCTTAAACCTATAACTCGATTCAAAAGCAAATCTCTCTGCGGAGTACCTCCAACTCGTTTTAATCTATCACTAATATGTAAAAGCCTGGAATGAATCCTACTGTACTCATTTCTGGCATTCCTCACATCAAAATCGATGATTGCACTCTCTAAATCCTCCAGTATACCTTCACATATACGAATTTCTGCATCATAGTCTAACCCAGAAACAAAATACTGCCTATCAGGATCAAGCCTATCTGCCCTCAATAGTACCCTTAAACGTTGTCGCTTTTCAGCCACCGTACCTTCGGTGAAAGCACCTCGAATATACAACTCATACGACAGTTCTTCGCTTAACAACCGATTAACCTCCATATTGCTCAAGTCAATTACGTTGGGCGCCAATTTGCTACGGTCGCCAATTGCCCAGGCAACCACGTAACATATATTTTTTTTTATAGTGAACAATCCCGAACAGTGAGGGATCACACACTCCGGTAGCTTAGGGGAGGGGGTCGTAGGTCGGTTGTCAGTTTACACAAAACAAAAAACCAAACCAAATCACATCAATTTCCTTGTCGATAGAAATCGACCTATATTATCTAAAATTTATTGAACAAGGTTGGTGGAAATAGGTACTATATAAAATATAGCAAAATATTGTATGGTGAAATCACATCAATTCCCTTATTGATAAAATCGATAAGGAAATCTATATTATCTATCTTATCTAAGTCTCTTGTACAAGGCTGGTGGAAACCAACGACAATTAACTAAAATCAAGTGCACATTTACAGTAGGTAGGTACCTACGTTAACTAAATATGGAACATGTATCACTACAGTCAACTCACATAAGGTGAGGGTACTTCCGTAGCTTACCTAGGCTGGCCTACGTTACTAAACAAAATGATAACCCGGTGACTGTGAGGTCACGTAATGAAATGGGAAGCTACCAACTAGCCCAGATTCATCGCAACATGATCATGTCGAGATGGTCCTACGTTTGACTTGTGCTTACTCAAGCTACAATACTTATTCTCTATACATGTGATTTAATTACACATTACCTAAATGAACATACACATGACTCGGGTACTCTCTAATTAATCAATACAAACTGTTATTCATGAAGTGAATGTGACAGAGTACGCTTACATGTGTATATACACGATTTCTGGCATACGATATAAAAGAAATATATAAGATACGAAATATATAGATGCTAAATGACAGATTATCAGCTATTATGACACTTATCTGACTCTGGATAGGCACCACTCCAGCATCCAGTTCCTTAAACTTGCAATCAGGACAGCCAGGCCACAGGACAGTACAGTATTCGAGTCCAGCTTACCACTACAGCGGGGAAAGACTCAACGTTGAAGTTCATATACTAGGCTCATGCAGAACATACCACCCAGTAGGCACCTTGCTAGCAGGAATTCAACATCCAATATGTCCATTAACGGGAACTCACCACCCAGTATATCGCTACCAACTCAACACCCAGTATATGGTATAGTGTCCAAACTTGGTGACTAGATTATCCTGACTCCACCGCTGGTACACCAGAACATGTACGTATTCCAGACAGGAGCAAAATAGGAACCGACAGTCCCAACAAATGCAACAGGTAGTTAACCAAACATCCACGTGTTAGGAAAACCCACGGGTCATGGACAAAACGAAGTACAAAACCTCAAAAGAAAGCAAAAGGGGAAAGAAAAAGCCCTGCAAAGAAAATTACTGTGAGTTATCAGCCCTTGAGTAGAAAATTCCATTAAACTTACTTGGTTGACATGCGGCTTTAGCTGTGAAGCTCAGATCACACTGGCTGAATCACTTGACATACCATCCAACAGGAATTATGATATAATCGAACTAATTAGCTCCAAACATCGATTATACCAGATATATTGTGCCACAATAATATCCCAAACTATGGAAATTCTTCTAAAGAATCAAACATGTGCACACAAATATGTCGAAGACGTTTCTCCAAGCCGGAAAAGGAAAAGACTGCCCACGTCGAATCACCTCGAACTCGAGCGGGGAAATTCGAATCTCAAATGGACATTGAAAACCCACAGTTGTAATTTCCTTCAAAGGCTACTTTAGATCACACACACAGTTACAAAATTCATCTACACAAGATTTGATAACTATAGAAGACCAGAAATACTGAAAATGTAACATACAAATCGTAACATATGAACCGAGGCAGTCGTTTGGGGTACACGGTAAATTCTTGTCTCTCGCCCTCGAGCGAGACGATTGCTGACACGTTGATTGGTCAAATAACACCTGGTCGACAACTTGATAATACCCAAAATACAACTTTACATTGCATACAATACGTAATCAGGTCGAGAGTTACGTGGAAAACCTCTTAATAACTGGAACCTCTTAGAAACATGCATTCGAAAAGAATTACCCTACCGTAGACAAGGATGACCGCAGTTCTCAGTCTACCCATTTCACTCTTCAGTGCTAAAACAGGTGGTCGCCTGCCAAGACCAATCTGCGCTCAGTGCCCACTGACACTATGCGAGTAGAATGACAGCTACCAAAATAAACAAAACCTTTAAAGATGTTCACCCAAAATGATTACCTACTTAATCAATGTAAAGGAAAACTTCTAGCTATGGTATTGCCCTGATACTCAGTAAGTAACTACACATAATTACAGTAAAGCACATACTAATAATTGCGGTTACATTGCACATATGACAGTGTTCTTCTCATAAATCATACTATTGTATTTTTAGGCAAAACTGAAGCCAAACGAGATATTTACAAAGCCGACTGAGGAAAGAGATTAGGGACAAAACCGTAAGCAGTCTCCCTCAGAGCCATCGAGGCTTATACAATAATACTGAGAACTAACGATAAACAATCTGCACAACTACCGTTAGGAGAAATCGAAACCTACCAGACTATATGCATTCCAGCTGTGTAGACAGTGAGTACTGCAAATGGCGAGTACAAGACTAGACAATCATAACCCACGGTATAACCTAGCTAAGAAGCTCAAGTATATGCCACGAAGACCTTCCGTTTATACAAGATTGCCTCCAATTCACTGAACTCTCTTCGACCAACCAAACCTAATTTGACCTTTAGCTATGCTCTACAAGTTCATATAATAACAACAAAAATATCCTTTTACGTATTCACGTAGTTCAATTTTGACATGTAACACTGTCATAAATTAAATTTCCATTGGAAAGTTCCTTACAACTTTTTGATAGAAAGCTAGAAACCCAGTCATTGTTTTCATATAAATAAGTATATAAATTTTTATTTTTAGGTACTGCACATTGTGCCAATATGTATCCGAAGTCACCAAAAGATTTACCTCAACTCCAAGCTGCTAGAGTTCAAATAGAACAAATAATAGGCACTTGGCTGGATCTTTGATTTGCTCACATTTTTTACTTTTAGAATACCTAGTTCTCTAAGTACCTAATGTTCTTAAGATGCTCTCTAGATACTCTGTGAAATTGGATTATGTTAGTGAAATTAGAATTAAATATATTTTTCTGTAACCGCTATTATAAGGGAATAATTTATTGTAGAAAATATTGGTTTATTGTAGCTATCATGATTTAAGAGACTTTTTTGTTTTTCGAATACTTAGTCTTTGTAGGAAAAATATAGCACATAACTCAATTTGTAAAGTAATTATGAATGCATTGTGGAATCACAGTCACTGCTACAGGGCTTGTTTATAATATCCATTTGTTCATAATACCTATGCTTATAACTCATAGTACATAATTTTTTGAGTTCTAATTTAAAAAAAAAAAAATGGTTGTGATCTCGATGTTGGATAAAAATGTATTAAGAATATACATATATGTTATATGTTTGTAGTTTTTTATTTGTTAATGACCCATAAGTTTTACAAGAATAATAAATAATGCAATTTATACTTTAATTATGCCAAAGCAAAGAACAAGAATAAAAAATATCAAAATGCAGGATGCAAAGTTAGTATGAAATAGTTTGTTAACATCTAAACGGTTAGAAGTAGACAAAAAATTAAAATACCATGTTCCCTTAACTTTTTGAGTTGCAACTCGTAAAAGTGTCCCATAAAACGGCTACTGACATCAACTTTGTTTAAATAGCACCCCCCCCAAGTTTCTCTTCATTTTAGAATTCTGCATAGAATTTGGAATCGGCTGCTACCTCATAGTTGACCCTTTGCGCTAACCGTTGGCCTGCCAGGCCAAGGTTAAAGGAAGAAATGAGCTTTCTTTTTGTTGGTCTAAAGTTTCATTATCTGCTCAGGTGTATTTTCTGTAAATTTTCAGATTTGAAAGGCCAAAACTCATTATTTTCAAGTAACAACCTACACTATTTTTATCTGGCGGACTTTGGTATCTTATTTTGCTTCCTTTGATATCCACATGTTATATACCCATATGGCATAGTTTAGGAAATAGGTAATGACCAATTTATTCAAATTCACTCACCATTTGTGGCTAATTGCAGAGTGAGCCATGAAAAACAAAATTAGTAAACCTTTTCACTTACATACTGTCAAAATTGTTATCATTGCAACAATTTATTTTTGTCTACAAAATTAAATTGTAAAGAAGAATTGCTGGACAATTTGTTTTGGGGCAAAGTAAAAAAATATTTAATATTAAATTAAAAACATTTATCTCTTCCATCTTTAGAAAATGTGGCTTTGCTCATTGGAGGTTTTCTTCGTTCTTGGTATTTATAACTCACAGTGCCTATCGCCTCAAATTATTGTAAAACTTTTCTAAAATTAACTGGTTTTCGGTGTCTGACTTGAAAATGTAGCCAGTGACAAATAAGGTTTACTAAAAGTCTGAACGTAGAAATTGATAGCCATAGTAACATAACTAAAGGACTTTTTTGGAAAAATCTTACACTGATAGTTTTTGGAAAACTAAAAAAACTTATCAGATTTAGCAGATTTTGAAAATTACTCATCATTAGAATTTAATATAAATTAGATAGATTTTCCAAAAAAGCTCAAAAATCCATCCAATTGGATTTACTTACTGAGTTTTGTTTATGATTTTCTGTTATTCATGTGTTATTCATTTAGCGGTTTTGAAAATCATGTTGGATTTATGGGGTTTTTACAGTGATTTATCCATAGACAAGGGATTGGCGATGTTAGGTTGGTTAGGTGATTTATCAGGATTAATAAGTCAGTTTTGAAATATTTAAATCGTCCTAAAACGTTCCTTAGACTCCCCACAAATAGATGACACCACTAAGTTCCCGTGAGGGCCTAGGGATTTTATTTTTTTATTCACAACCATATATGTAATAAGGTTATTACTGACTTTTTAGAAGTTTGAAAATTACTCATTACTAACTGTTGCTACTATCCAGCTCGGGAAGTAATCACTTTCCACCCAAGGGTGGAAAGTAAAACATCTGAAAGATACGTGATATTTGTATTTTCAGTGACTTTAATTTTGACAAGGCATCAGTCATCAGAAAAACCCTTATATTTTATATTTATTTATACAGAATCAGTTTACAATAACAATAATTTTGGATTTTAGTTTTTTAGCAAATACTAAAAAAATAATCAACTGCTGTCAGTGTGACAGTCAACAATTTATGCCCCCTTTATTAAATAATAATGTCAGCGTCATAGAAACGGATTTTCACTGTCTTCTAAATTGAAAAGTAGTATGAAAAAATATGAATGAATAAATGGAGATATTCCCGTTTTCTCGTTTTTTTAGAAATGGTTGTGAATAAAATCGTATACATACCTCGGCGGAAGGTTTCATTCCTGTCTCGCGCTATAGCTTATCTCGGTGCTATGCACCTCGCTTATCTAAACAGCGCTCGACAGTAATGAAACATTTTCCGCCTCAGTATGTAATATACTATTGTTCCCCTGACTGATAAGTGGATAGATATGTTGTGTGTTGCATCGTCGTGAAAATATTCGTAAGAGAGAAATCTTTCACGTTGGTTCGGTAGTCCTATCACAATTGACTGAGAGCAAGTCTTAGTTTTATGGATAGGTTATCTCTTTGGTACCACATGTGAAGGTGGGCTCTTTGGCTCACATCTTCACCCTCATGTTTAACCATTTCATCATAGAAATTTCAACCCAGCGACAAGTTTATCTGCACATGGTCGCCGCCAATATCCATTGATCGTGGTCATGACCTGGGACGGTTTGGGACCGAGAGGGATTATCGCTCTTTACCCTCCCCATCGCTGTAGGCCTGGACTGCCTCGTAAAGGTGGACCCCATCCTATACTAACCCTGATCACAAAAAGTGATACGCTAGGTGTGGGCGATTCGTGGGGTCTCTTCCTGTCCTGCATCTACCCTGCAGGTTGGGTAGGATCTTCTGGAGCTCTTTTATCTGGACTCTTTTGTCTTGCCTTCTTTCTAAGCCTGCATGTCTAACCCACCGGGGGTAGTCAGTCCAGGCGGGGGCGGCAAGTGCCGTTTTCGTTCTGAGTGGTGGTTTGGGGTAGATCAGAAGTGGTTCTGTAGCCGGGGATTCACCTCTAAAGAAGCCAACTGCTGGCCCTTTAGCTTTATGTAAGGCAAGGGAAGGGTAGTCGAAGTGAGCCCACGACCGCTGTCGGCGGTCGAAAGCCGATCGAGGGGAGATCTGGGGGTCGTTTTTTAGTCGCTTTCGTAGTCTTCTACCCTTGTTCCGGGTGGAATCTGAAACATAATAAGATCTTACATCATGACATCCTGGGTCCAGCAGTTGGAGTCTTGGCCGCTTGTGTACAGCGGCCGCATCGGGCTCGTAGTCCACGGCTTCCCGGATTAGCGGGTTGCTGTGCGTCTACGCGCGGGTACGCGCAAGAACTTGACTCCGCGCCTCCTGATGACTTCTAGGACTAGGACTAGGAGGTATATCGGCTGAGCGCAGATACCAGCGTAGGTACACCTACCGCGATCCTTAGAGCGATATTTTCGACGGCCTGGATCTTCTTCATATACGTCTTTACAGCAATAGCCCATGCTGCTGACGCATATGTCAACTGGGGTTGGATGACTGTCCTGATCAGGATTCGCTTATTCCTTGTTACGGTTGAGCTCGCTGGTGCGACACAGCATCGGGTATGGCTTGGCCTTGACCAGCTTCGCCTTCGCTACGACTTCGCAGTCCTCAAGAAGGAACGCCGCCTGTTGTAGATACCTCGTTACCATTCTGGCCTCGGGAGACCATGCCATGAATGGCGTGTGGCCTGCGTACAGGGCGAGCGAGATATTGTGCGTTCTATAGGCAGGTCTAACGTAAAAATGGCGAACAAGTAGGGTGACAAGACGGAGCCTTGGGGAACTCCGGACTCTAACGGACGATACGCCGATAGGGCATCTTTTAACTTCGTCCTAAGCTCTCTTCTTTGAAGGTACGTCTGGATGAGGTCCACTATCGCGGCAGGGTAGTCCGCGTCGATCATCTTGACCAGCAGGCCGTCGCGCCATACCCTTTCGAACGGTTTGGCGACATCCAAGAAAATCGCGCCTGTGACCTGTTTTCGATCACGTGTCCTACCAACCTCACGACTTCTTGTTTGGTGAAGTGTTCTCTCCTGAAAGTGAACTGCTCGTCGTGGATGACTCGTATTTCGTCGAAGGGCTCTTGGAGTCTGGCCAGGATTATCCTTTCCAAAACTTTGCTTATTGCCGGAAGTAAGCTGATGGATCTATAACTTACGGGAAAGGTTAGGTTCCTACCTAGTTTCGGGATGAGTATCACTTCGGCTTTTTTCCACCTGCCAGGGAAATAGCGAAGCCTCAGGATTGCGTTAGTAATGTTTAACCAACGCTGTTTACGCCCTTGCGGGGCAGCTTCCGAAACGTCTCGTTCCCTATCTGGTCGCTCCCCGACGCCTTCCGGGTTTTAAGCCGGCTCAGGATGTCCTTAACTTCCTCCGCTGTGGCGGGGCGGATCTGTCCGTGGTCTGGCATCTGTAGGATCCTCCGAGCACGTCGCTTCACATCGTCGGCGTGATCCTCGTCCTCGTTCGGCGGGTTGTTCTCCCTACACTGCAGTTCCAGGCTGGCAGCGAATGCTTCGGCTTTTTCATGTCTCTTGTGTATGAGCCCGTTTTCGTCTTGGATCGAGGGAGTCGTTCGTCGGTTTGTCTTCAGACTCTCTGGACATTTCACATACATCGATCTTCGGTGTTTAACGACTCTAGGTGGTGTTGCCGTCTGGCTTGATGATGCTCGTACAATGCGGGTTTGACTCTCTGATTCAGCGGTTTAGCGTCTGCCTATCTAGAGGAGCCCTCGTCATATGGGCACGTCTTTTAGCACTGCGTCGTTCCCTAATTAACTCCTGCAGCTGCAACGGTAAATTACCTGTTAGATTAGTAACGGTAAATTACCTGTTAGATTAGTAAGATATCTCACCTGTGTTTCCGTTGTGCTGGCTCCCATGGCAGCGCGGATATCTTTCTCAATGTTTTGGACGGCGGCTTCGAGATTCCTCCTCGTGTAGATGACGCGATATAGGGTGTACAGATTCTTTGCATTTCTGCTCGGAACTGTTTCTAATCGGTGCGCCTCTTCGTGAAGAATGTCTCGGTGGGTTGCTGTCCTTCCAGGGTAAAAAAGAAGGAGTTGTGTGCGGTGGACCCCTTGGGCAGCAACTCCACTTCAGCCACCATCGGTATAGCCTTGAGTAAAGCGCTATCCAGCACAGCAGGCATACCTACGGCTCCGTAGAACGTTGACTCATCCGGTGCCATTACTTCCACTCCGCCGTGGGTGTCTAGGTAGTTCAGCAGCACCCTTCCGGCCGCTGGTGTTCGTCGTCCTGCTGTTCCACGTCGGGGACTTGGCGTTGCAATCTCCAACTGTCAGTACTTGCGGCTTGTCCGTCAGGGCTGCTTCGATGTTTTGAGCCAGGAGTGGTAGGGTCGGGGTCTGGTAACAGGACAGCACCACGATTTCACATTACCTTTCGGTATGGATCGCCACAGCAGTGGCTTCCATGTTTACGATTTTCAGCGTCGTAATCTCGTGATGGTCTGTCCCGTTTCGTACGAGAAGCGCTACTCCACCTCCTGGTCTCTCCCTACTCTATCCTTCCTCTACATCTTGTATCCAGCTACCTTGGCCCTCTTGTTTTCTCTCAACTTCGCCTCCTGTAGTGTAATCACGTCTGTTTCTAGACGCGATAAGAGTTCTTGCACTTCGTGCTGTCTTGCGCTGAAGCCGTCTATATTCCATGATGCAAGTCTGAGAGATTTGGGTCTCGTTAGTAGCAGAACTATTATTCTGGCGCATTAACTAGGAATGTACTCATGGCACTCCACCATTCCTGCATCTGAGCCATCATCTTGGCTGCTTCGTCCAGGTTGATTGGGGGCGCGGAGGTCGCGGTCTTTTCC
Source organism: Pogonocherus hispidulus (assembly GCA_963924545.1). Taxonomy (NCBI): domain Eukaryota; kingdom Metazoa; phylum Arthropoda; class Insecta; order Coleoptera; family Cerambycidae; genus Pogonocherus; species Pogonocherus hispidulus. The sequence goes on along the minus strand of OZ004692.1, from coordinate 28,548,037 downwards.
GCGGTTTTCTTGGCCGCGGCTTGCTTGGGCCTCGCGACTTTGGCGAGGCTTCTCTAGTCTCTGCAGCGGTTGCGGGCTTTTTTGCTTCTTCTGGCTTTTGCGCTGGCCTCTTGGTTGTCGCAAGCTTTGAGAAGCGCGGGCAACTCAGGTAGCTTGCCGGGTGCGGTCTTCCGCAGTTGGAGCATTTCGCCGGAGTGTCCCTCGTCTTGCAACATTCCGTAGCCGCGTGGCTCTCACCGCATTTCACTCACTTGTGCTGTGCGGTGCATCGGCTTTGTCCGTGTCCAAACTTTTGGCATCGGTGACACTGCGATGGCCCTTGCTGCTGTCTTTGTCTCTCGACTTTGATTACAGTCCTATATCAAAAGATATCTGAAAAGTTCATAAGTATAGATACCTACTTGAAATTATTATATTGCTACTCGACATAAGTACTTACGAAATAAGTATTTTCATATTTTAACTGATCTTTGATTATAAAAGATAATCTTAAGTAAAGTCTCGAGATTACTATAGGTACCTATGACTTTCATTATTTTCTGAAACATTCAAATTTCAGTGTCCTTCTTGGTTGCAGTCTAGGCGGGTCATAATAATCGGAGGACGCGATAGTTTTTCATTTGTAGACAATTGTTTTATATCCACAAAAATGAAAATAATTTTACTAAGTTGTATAATATTGTTATTCGATAATGGTTTTGCCACAAGTCAGTTCGGCCGTTTTCTAAAACACAATCCTCCACCCCCAACCGGAATTCCAAGCAGCAGAGAAACCTCTGAGATATATTTCACACAGAAAGTAGACAATTTCGACCCAAATAATATAAAAACTTGGTTACAGGTATGAGATTGAAATTACGTATACTATTTTGTTTATATAATTAATTGCTAACTAACTTGTAATTTATAACTTACATATTTAATATAGGTCTTTAAATTTAAATTTATTTTACTTAAATACTCCCACGAACTAACTTACTAAAATACTCTCCTTTGTACGAAATGTGTAGTAATGGTGATTTATTGCTTAGTGATATTAATTTATGTAATTGTAAGATTAGTGTTATTCAATCTAGGTTAATTAAGTGACTAAAGTAGTATATATATTAGTTTAAAAATTGCTCTTATGTTTTGCTCATTTTTTGACTTAATTAATGTTTTTTTTTGTTAATTTGTATTGTATTATTTACTGTTTTTTATTGGACTCTGACTGTTCATGTATGCGTACTCTCCTACCCTGTAATTGTGTTTCCCTGTTGGGTAGTGTAACTATAAGTAAATAAAGAAATAAATAAATAAATAAATAAATAATTATATTATACTCAATATTATATTATTTATTTATATAGATATTCATTATATTCTGCACAGTGTTTGTTCAGCTATACAAGTTTAAAACTCTTCTTTGATACTACACATTATAAAACCATTAATTTGACTATTTCAGTTTTTCTGTTTTATAATATTTAACAGGCGGTAAATTCCCAAACGACTTTCTATTAATGTTGGGCACTACATTAGTTTCACAATTTCTTTATCTTGTAAGTTTCATTTTTCAAAAATACATTCATACATTTCTTAAACTGATTTATTTAATTAGAATTTTATATAGGTAACTAATAATTTATACAATATTTTAAACAAACAAATTGAAATTTGCCGTAGACATCCTTATTCTTAATTTTGAAAATTAATTTGTTTTCATTTGAAAAAATTTATTTTATATGGTTTCTATAAATTTTGTAATTGTAATAGTATATTAGAGCTACAGCCATAAAACTACATGAAAAAATCTAGATTTTTTTAGTTGAAAGAGATATAGTGAGACAATCCATCTGTAATTGCCATTCCATAAAGTTTTAATTTGTGATATAAGTATGAAATTCTTAATTTTTTTATTATAGTAGGTACTTCCTTTCTCGTTGTAACCTCTTGATTGTAGCATAACACCTCCAGTTGTTCCTATACAAACTCCAGAGCGACTTGTAAAATTATTCATGTCCTGTCTAAATATTTCATTATAACTCAGACCCATTAACAAGTAGTAAGCAATATAATTAAGCACGTAGTTTTCGTAAAATTGAAGTATCAAGTTAGGTACATATTTCGGTATTATTTTTATCCTATTTTATTTTAGATACACTGCACAGAAATTCCAACTATAGGCCAGGATTTACAAAATAATTCGTTAGCAAATAAATTACAAACAACAACTTACTTAAATACAAACTTAATACAAATAAAAATAATGAAAAAAAGAAAGACAATTCAATACACAAAAAATAGATTATAGAATTAAAATTCATTACGTCACACAGTTATTGAAGTTCTAAGTACCTAAGTTCCTAAGTGTTTTTTTAATATCACTAGTGTTAAATGTATCTATTTTATTTTTTACTTGGGTAAAATAGTATAGGCGAAAATTTTAATATATTTAACTTTGGAACAGGAAGATAGAATAAAGAAGCAAGTGAGCGAGTCTGTATCTTAGGAACATAAAAGTGAATGTAACTAAGAATTTCAGGACAGTAATTTTTTCACGAATAATTTTAAATAACAATACTAATGAGTAATACATACGCCTAGATTCCAAGTCATTAATTTGGAATCTGCTTAAGAGATTGCAGTGAGGAAATCCAATGGCAGGGTAGTATCCATAATTTTTAAACCTAAGATATTTAAGAAAGTGTCGTTTTTGGTATCTCCAATTTAACTTTATGCACAGTGTAACTAGGATTTCATATTATCCATATAACTGACGCATATTCTAGTACGCACTAGTAGTAGTAGTACGAGTAGTACTAGTGTACTAGTGACGCACTAGTGACGCACGAGTAGTAGTAGTAACGCATTTTAGGGTAGACTCTGGAAACTCTTACAATTTCGTATGATAAAGTCTAAATGCCTGTAAGATGCGGCAGATATCTCATTGATGTGACTAACAAACGACAATTTGGAATCAAATAATACTCCCAGATTACTAAATTCCACACATTTAATTAGGCGTTGGTTATTTATAGCGTAATCATAATTAATAAAATTACGCTTGTGGGTAAATGTCACGGACATGTATTTTGAAATATTTAGTTGCAAATTTTCACAAAACTACGGTTGTTCAAGGTCGTTCTGTAAAGCCGCTTAGAAGTTCACGCCTGAAATCGAAATGTACAATTTTAGGTCATCTGCATAAAGCAAAGTTTTGCAATGAAGACTATTGACGATGACATTAATGTAAATATTAAAGAGAAGGGTCCCTAATATAGAACCCTGGGGAACACCAGACGTGGCAGTCATATCAACAGACTGGAATCCACGATACTAAACAGTCAAATGCCTGTCTTCTAAATAAGATTTAAAAAACCTGAGAAAACTATTAGTCAAACCGAATCCTGAGAGTTTTTGCAACAAAATACCATGGTCCAGATGTCAAATACTTCTGACGGACCTGTGTAAACTGGTTATTTTTATTTTTTTTTTAGAATTTAAATATGACCAAAACTGATTCGGGTTACTTGTTAATTCGTTTTCAATGCGAGCTCAATATTGGTTATGAGGATTATCAATGTCAGTTTTCATTTTGGCCCGTAGCAATTAGAATCGATCCAAATCCGCGGGATTCCCAGTATTTTTAAAGATTTTCCAGTGTTGAGATTTACTTTCAATGTCGCGAATTATACTCCTGTTAAGCCACGGCGGATATTTATTTGACTTAATGACAGTTTTAGGTATACTATCTACAAATACTGGGTCAAGAATCGAATATAACAGATTGCACGCTTCATCACGTCAGTACATGAAGTAACGCTAGAAAAATCAACCGTTGCTAGATCACTGTAAAGTTTAGGAAAATTATCTCGTTTGAAGTTATATGCAAGCGTAGAATTGGAAAAAAATGTTGTGCGTGATTGTTACGTTTTCAAAAATATATCTAGTGGGGGGTGGTGATTATCGATATATTTCAATCTCGTATCTACTCGTATTCTACATTTTAAATCTAAGATTAGATCATTTGTGTTCCTGATATTGTTATAGGTATTGCTTAATATTCAGAAATTCGCAGAAATTAGATAAGAGTATATTACGAGTATTATGAGATGTAGCATTATCAATTTGATCGTCGGAAAGAGAAAGAGCATATTCAGGTATATTAAAGTCTCCTAAAATAAAGAGTTGATCACTATTGTTCATGAGAATCTACTTCTACTAGAATTAATATACTAAATCTTCAAACAGTTTCATAAGTTTGTATAGCTTCTGTGTATTCACAGACATGCTGGCCACTAGAAGGTGCGGGATTAGAATATATGTAGACTTTGGTGTGGCCAGGCATTGCGAACTTTTACTCCGCGCCCACCCGTCCAAATACCTACTATCGCGGGAACGTTGCTAGTCTTCATATCGATGCTATAAACGCTACCACGGATTGCCCCACCCCTATATCTTTGAAACGGTGAAATATATTAGATTGGTTTTGTATTTATAATGATTATGAGATAAACTATCTATGTACTTAGGTACCTATTTGAAGTATATGCAAAGATATGATAGGATTTTATCGTAAGATATTCGTATAGATCTAAGATACCCCTATTGTATTTATAAGAAACTGTTATCTTAATAATGAGTATGTCATTTTATTTCAATTAGTCGTATTTTCTATTCTAATAATTCAGCAAGTACAATTGCCATCTCACCACACCAATCCCCATCATCTAGATCCTTCCCACCTTCTATGTTTTAAATAACATCCTGTATATTTAATGATTGATGAGAGGACATATTTTATACCCTATACTGGGTGAATTTTTTAACCTAAAACTTTCAAATTTCTCGAGAAATAAGCACTACGAAAAAATACCTTATACCAAAATTTAATCATTTAGCAGGGGAAATGGAATAGTACTAAAATTAGTCCACCTCCCGCCTCCCTATAGGTGAGGCGAGGGGGGGTAACTTTGAAATCTTAAATAGGAACCTATATTTTTTATTGCAGATTCGGATTCTACATTTTTAGCTGTAGAATCCGAATCTGCAATAAAAAATATAGGTTCCTATTTAAGATTCCAAAGTATTAGCAGGTAGTACTATTGCATTTCCCCGGTTAAATGATTAAATTTTAATTACAGGTATTTTTTGTAGAGGTTACATGTGCCTTTGAAATTGTGTTGACCGGTGACATAAATAAATAAAGTCGATAATGAAATTATGAGGTACTGGGACAGTCATAATTAAACAGTTTTATGCCCAGTACTACTGGTATAAAACTGTCTAATTATGACTGTGGGATGTGTAAATGTTGTTCCGTTGTCGATAAATTCCAGGGCTTCCATATAAATTGCTAACTTTGACCTTTCCAGCGAATATCTAGTTTCATTATTTCTAACTCAGTATTTTAACGACTATGAAAGTATTACTATTTATATAAAATGAATAGATACAACATGCCACTCGCAGCCATTAATAATTCGACAGTTAAGTATGCAGCCTAGATTAAAAAAAATCATCTATCTAGGCCCACCTTATAAACTTACTTAATTGTTAACTCAAACTAATTTTGCAGTCAAACATTTGATAAACGATGTAATGTATTACTTTTTTACATTAAGGGTATAAAGAATGTCTTATTTTATATTATCTCATAAAAAGAGTTAACATTTTTAAGTGAATGTGCCGGAGGCGCCGGGGTGCAGCTGTAAAATGCCAAGTATTGAATTAAGTAAATAATCATGACACAAAATTTCAAATCGGAAAATACTAGAGATAGGAAAAAACTAATAGCACTTTTCCAAAACAAAAGTACTTTGTGTACCTAGGCGGGAAAGTGAAAGGCTGATAGAAGATATGGACAGGCGAGGCGAAGCCGAGCGTGACCACTTCTGGAAGTCCGGAAAACCACTTTCCCGCCATGGTGCACACAAGATTTTTTATCCTACACAAGAAAAAAATCATAAACTTCAAAACTTTCTTATATAACAATAAATACTTTACAAAAAAAATGTTCTTTGAAATATCGATATTAAATACAGTATTACGAATAATGCAATTAGCAAAAGCAATACTTTATTCACATAAACTCAATAACCGGGTTTGTTCTGAAAGTGTTGTTGAAATTAATCATGATATTCATGATGATATGTCACTTCTGGAGGTTCTCTGACAGATGAAGCTTCCATACAGTTTCTTCCATGTTTGTATCACTTTCAGAAGCTTGAAATGCCCCCGGGATACTTGTCTCGTCCATTTTTTAATAATTAATGGTAACAATAATGATGTGTTCACTTAAAATTACTTTAATAATGTGAAATTAAATGACGATGACGCTACGATGACAGGTAATGGAGGCGTCACCTATTGATAGAAAAGTTAAAAAATTTTCGCGCCTAGACGTGAAAATGCCTACTTTCGCGCCGCTAAAGGCTCACGAAAATAGGATTTTCTGACAGTATAGGATAAAAATTAATTTATCAACTCAGAAACTGGATTACTGTATTTGTTTTTCAACTAAAAGGTAATTTTAACTTCTTTGTTACTGTAAATGCTATTAGTTTTTCTTGTACATTTTTAATTGTTTTTGAAATACCACAGGTAGGTAGGTATTTCAGATACCATCGATTTGCCTCATCCTGTATGTGCCATCAAAAATCGAATCACATGACATTTTCATTTTGGAAAAGGAAATTAATTATTCAAATAAACGTATAACTTGATAGCAAATAAGTAACTACGAATAGTATAGATGTCATTAAGAAGTTATTTGCTATATGCATGCCACCTGACAAGTAGTAGAACTAGTTTCTACAACCTGTTATTGTATTGTATAACTTGAGTTATTCTTATGGTGATATTATTTATACTATACAATATGTTTGGGCAGCATTTGTGCATGGTATGGAATAAATATTCATAAAATATAATATGTAGGTAGTCGCTGATATTTTATGCCTTCGGCTTATTTCCCTGAACGTATTTTTTAATTAAACTATATTTATGGCTGCAATCTGTAATTGTAATCAGAACAAATATGTTTCTGCTAAGGTAAAATTTAAATTGTTGGCTCCTAATACAATGCCGTTTAACCAAACTAGCAACTATGCCAAAGTACTAAAAAGGCTGCTAATAAAATACCTAGTAGCTTTTTTAACTGCTAAATAAAAGTAGTAGCAGGAGTAGTAGAAGCAGTAGCAGCGGTGGCTGTTATTAAAAATAGCGGGTTCGACACATCACTAAACCGTGGCGAACGTTGCCTGGTGCCCATATCGATAATATGAACGCTAAGTCGCCACCACGTCCTGCTCTAGCCGAACATGACATTAATCATTATAACTATGAATACCTATGTGCATAAAAACTATACTCGGATACTTTCCAGTTTTGCGTATTAAGAAAATATTCTGATTTTTTCAATTTATTTATTTTATTTTTGTTTTATTCAACAGATACTCAACAGGCTCTTAGCCCTATTACAGAGTACGAACAAGCACTGATCTTATAAATATAGAAAATAGAATGAATTACAAAAAATACATAATTTTAGACATTACATTACATTTTGAACTTATTACAACAAATCATTTAGTAGACGTTTTAAAGTAGTTAGTTTATTATCAAATATGTCACAGCTATTTTGTACTAGATTATAAATATTACACATATTATACAAAGGGGAGTTTAACTGATAGTTTGTGTGAACATGTCTTAAATAAAAAGTTCTAAATGCCTTTACAGAGTGAGCAGACGCATTTAATTAGTATATTATGCAACGATCATTTAATGATAGCTATTAAGACACGAGTATGAGAATTAATAAGACACGAGCCGTAGGCGAGTATTGTAAAGAACACGAGTGTCTTAATAGCCATTAAATGTGAGTTGTATACATTATTTTTTTCTACAACCAGCCATAACAATGAAAAATAAGTACTTTATTTTCAAAATTTCATATGTATGTCAACTGCGAACTGTCAAAAATTTCAGTTTTCTCATGATTACTCCAATTAAAATATTGGAGTAGAAAAACAAATTAACGATACGAAAGAATAGTCATCAGTAATATTATGCAGCAATTTGTATAAGTAAATAATAAATTATATTTTTCTACTCTTTTCGTGAGTATAAAAGTTATATCTTTCTAAAACTTCAGTTTTAGTCACTGTCAGATCATAAACACGAGTTTCCTTAAAATACAATAACCTTGGATACAACATATTTTGTATTTTCTCTATCTCATATATGCGATTTTGATAAGGATTCCATATTATGGAATAGTATTCTAAATGTGTTGTTACAAAAGCCATGGAGAGCTGCTTTATACATGCAATATTTGTAAAATTTCTTGTATTGCGCACTACACCCACATATTTTACTAGCCTTGCTCGTAATGGAGGAGTTATGCTCATTAAAATTGAGAGGACAATAAAAAATTACACCAAGGTCTATTGACTCTTGGTCTCAATCCTAGCCAATGCTGCTTAATTCATGTTAAATGGAACCAGATTCTTATTTCGGGGAAAGGTCATTATGTGACATTTATCAATATTGAAAAATAATTCGTCTTTAAGTGACCAGCTGTAAATTGCATCTATATCATCTTGAAGTTTAACGCAATCTTCTATATTCCCACAATCCACAATCTTCTATATTCTTGCTCTTGCCCGATTTTTAGGCAAAACTAGATATAGGTTTATTTCAGTATAGGATATAGGATACTGCTAAAATGGCAAGACATTTAAACCAGTAGTATATTATATTACAAGTGAAGAAACTAAGAATTTCGCTCACGCGTGTGCAAAAAGCACATAACTGAGCGAATTTGTTTCTTCACGGATGCAGTATAGCGTTTTGTTTAATCATTGCATTGAAATGTTGAAAAAAATATTAAAATTTATAATAACTGCTACTTTAGTTTATGATTATGCATTTAGTGCGAATCCAGGTGCCAATCAATATAGATGGTAGGTTGCGTTGCTATGGTTTGTGTAAATATAAACATTTGCAGTTGTCAAAAAAATTATACACCTTGTGTAGTTGTATCATGCACCTTAATATAATTAATTATATTGGCAATTTGATAGTAAAGTGGGCGAAAGTATTTTTACTCACTACTTTTGCCCACCCGTTCACATAAAAACACTTTGAATGAACAATCTACATGTTTCAAGAGCAGAATTAAACAAAGATAATTCAAGGATCAAACGAAGATCATCAAAGATAATAAACAAAGATATGCTCTTTGTTAGACTTATACTTAGTGCAACTTAGTCCTACGTGTGTTATTATAAAGTCTTTAGGTAATCTGTATTAAATAAAATATTAACATTACTATAAACTATTTGGACCAACGAATGCACAGAGTAAAATCTTTAGGCTACATGAATTGCTGGACAATTTCTTTTTAACTATAACTCGGAATATTGACAAATTCAAATCATAGAAGAAAATATTTAGGGTATGCTTTTTTTACATAAAAAGATTTTAGTAATAAATAAACAATGGAAAAAATTTGGCCATCTTGTACATAGAACTACTAAGATAAAAGTAAATAAACATGCTTTTCTACAATATTTTTCAGAGATACTTCGTGAATACAGAATATTTTAATAAAACCAGCAAAAATGTTGCATTCTTGTTTCTTGGAGGAGAAGGCGAGGCCTCTGAAGCTTGGATGGGCTATGGATCTTGGATAGTCAGTGCCAAAAAATATGGAGCATTATTATTTCAATTAGAGCATAGATATTATGGAAACAGTCAAGTATTTACGTAAGTAGCCTTATTTACAGATTAACTGTGACTTCCCTGTGATTAATAAGTAGCCTTATTTACATATTAACTGTGAAAATATCCCTATTTTAAATAGATTTAAAAATAGTATTTGTATTAAAGGTTCCTTTAACAGCGAATCTGATGAATGGAACACCCACATGGTACACTATCTCTCGTACCCATACCACTAATGGATCATCTAATCGATCTTCATCACATTTTGTCAACATCTCAAAGTACATTACGTAAAATTACCATTCGTTGTTATGCATATCTATGCAAAATTTTAATGACTGGAAATCACAAAGTCCAAAAATCAAGTTATGCTTAAACATTTTACCGTATCCTATAAATAGTGATGGTATTGGTTAAGGAGTCATTAAGGCCACTAAATGCTATACCACGGACATGTCAATTCAATATAAATTTTACTAAAGATTATTATAAACTTTGTACTGTTTAACTGTTTTAAACCTCCTTCAAAAATATCCGTTAAGTGTCCAAATAAAGAAGTAATTTTAAAAACTATTGATACAAATTCAATATTGTGACGACAACTTGATTGCAATTCATTCATAGGTAGTATACGAGTTCATGTCGAATGTCTATGTTCATGTCATGTTAAACCTGTTATGATTACCTTATCATACATTAGTGTGATGACAAGGTTAACTTCGAAATTTAAAAACGTTAAAACTGCAAATCTGCAAACACATTGATCAAATCTAAAACTCTAATCCGGAAAAATTTAACAAATTGTATTGTTTTTTATTTGACGTCGAAAATTTCTTAATTTCCTTTAGCAGTTGTTGTAATCTTCTACACTAACTTGATTTAGAGTTCCACTTAAAGTTTTTTATGAAGCGCGTATCATATTTTTATTTTTGGATCTACTACGATGTTAAACTTTTTTATTCATATGTAAAAATTAATGAAATTAAATAATTGTTGTCGTAGTCGCCTTGAAATTTTAATAAAATAAAGGTGTCACATTCACAGTAAACTCTTTTTGTCTTGTGACAAGAGGTTTCTAACGTTCTATACACCAAATATATTAATAGAAGCATACATATTCGTGACCTACTAAAGTGTTGTTTTAATCATACCTGATTAAATAATAAACAGGGTGTTCCATATAAAAATATATAACATTATATGTCAGCTTTTCTTGGAGCGGCCTGCATATCTGAAAAGGTTTTTTCCGCTACTGACATAGACTTACTTGCTTATAAACTGATTTTTGTAGAAACTACTGATTAGGCACTGTGTAGGTTCAGTATCCTGATATGTTTTTAAAGTCTATTTATTTCAGTAATTTGACGACAGAAAATTTGCGTTATCTCTCAAGTCAACAGGCATTGGCTGACGCAGCACGGTTTATCAGGGCAATGAATTCAAAATATTCCTTAGCTCCCGATGTAAAATGGATTGCTTTTGGCGGATCCTATTCCGGTTCACTTGCAGCTTGGCTGAGACTTAAATATCCTGATTTGGTCCAAGGAGCTATGTCTGCAAGTGGCCCACTTCTTGCAAAGTTAGATTTCCCTGGTATGTATTCAAGTGAAATTAGCAATTTATCTCTTATTCATTTCAAATATCCTTTTGGGAATACAGACTGTTACAAATTCGCTTCTTAATGTCGAAAACTGAAAGAGATACGAAGAAGCTTAAATGGGGAAGCAAAGTTGCGTAATCGGGGGACCAACATAATGCCTCACGATCAACAAATCGAGGCTAACTTGATTAGGTTTTGAGATGTTTGAAAAGAACCGAAATTTTATTGAAATTATTTGAGCACATATTGAAAAATAAAGAGCACTTTCCCAACGCAAATTTCTGTCCTCTATTGGCCAGGATATTTAGATTTTCAATGTGATGTTTCGTTTTTCTAGAACCATGATCAACTTAATTTTTTTAAGTACGGATCTGGAATTTTGAAACCATAATTTGCAAATCTCCTTTAACCCTAACAACATACTATTGGCGATTCAAATTACCGATGAGGGCGCTGAAAATTGTAAACAAATATGGAGGAACACGAGTAAAAATTTTGCATTTCATATCACATCATCTAACAATTTAGCATTGAGCTGCCATAAATATACCTACTTCATGTGCTAGTTAGGGTGAAATAAAGGATAAAAAGAGTGGTAAAAGTAGTCAAACGTCCCATAAGTGCTTCATTGCTAATTATATGAATTTTTTGGGTTGAAACAGGTACTCTAGTTTTTGTTTACTTACATTTTAAACTAAAATAAGTGTGATAAACTGTATGGTCCTACCGTATTACTGCTTGTTTTTGTTAAATAATGTTTAAATTAAAATATATTGTGCTTTTATAAGACTAATGATAGAAAAATATAGACAAAAGCAACAAAGTGGTTATGTTGTGTAAATAAACGTATTATCTGTTATTAAATTGTTACATGCCTTTTGGAGAAATGAATGAGAAAGTTTCTTATACTAGGGCCAAACTTCTACCTATCTTCAATCTTAAACACTTCTATTGACACATTTTATGTGGAATGACACCTATAAACACGGCAGTTTGTGTTGTGCTGATTTCTTTTGATTGCCATTTTAAAATGTAAAAATAAAGATGTACAAATACTAACCACGTCGTTTTTAACTTTGTAATACCAAAAAATCACAAGCACCACTAAATTATTACGTTAAACAAACCCAAATACGTGTTATTTGTCATTATATCAGCAATAAGCCTTCAAAAATTACCTTTTAAGTAGGTTCAGATATATAGATTTTTTCACGTAACCCACTTTTTGCTCATTTATCGTGTACATAAATTGTCACTGGATATTACCAAATCCAATTAGGCCTTTAAATTTCCACACTTTCTACACTAACGTAGTTTCCTGAAAAATGGATATGAAACAGTGGGGTGATCGAATGGCCTGCAAGAGCACCAGATTTATTTCCACTAGACTGTTGTGAGGAACCCTATAAAATAGGGTGTACAAGAATGTACCCAACAATGTAGAGGAGCTGAGGGAAAATATTCGGTACACCTTTAGTTCCATTAGAAAATGAGACATTCAAAGGACACCGCAGAACATTTTCAGAAGAGTAAATTTTTGTATACCAAGCTCAAAACTGAAATGTTTTTGAGCATCTAATGAAACTTTTTAATGAATGTTAATCACTGTCATTTTGAAAACATTTTGTAATAAAATGAACCCATTAGGTAATGTTTTATTTTGAATAAATAGGAACCCATTTTTTAACGTAATTAAAAAATGTAAGGGCCTAATCGAATTTAGCAAAAATAAAAACGAATGAACAAAATTTCCGTTCTTTTCAAATATCTCAAAGCTAATCAAGTTAGCCTTGATTTGTTGGGCATTATGATTGTCCCCGTTTACGCAACTTCGCCCCCATTTAAACTTCCTCGTATCTCTTACGGTTTTTGAGATCCCAATGATGAGAAGCAAATTTGTAACAACCTGTATACCACTTGTAAAATAAAAACAAAGAAACGAGTGCATTAGTATAAAGGTAATCTTTTACCAAAAACCACTGCAAAATGTAATGTAAAACCACTGTGGTTTATCAGTTGGCTTATGGTTATTTAATATAGCACGAAATAATTTAAACTACAATAAAAACATTTTTCCGTTTTCTTTTCATTTTGCAGTCGGTACATTTCTAAAAAAAAAAATGTTAGAAATATATCATAGACCTTTACTACATGAACATATGGACATAGATTTTGCTAGATATGCGATTATTTTAGAATTGTAAGTTCTCTTGTTGAATGAATTTGAATGTTAACAGATACTGCACTTCTTATCATCATCAATATTTGAAAGAATTCAAATATTGATGATGATAAAACCTATAAAAATTGTGGACCGTTCGCTTTTCTTAGCTAGTTTTTTCATTTTATAGGTATAAATCAATAAGTTTTTTTAATAATAAGTAATGAGATTACTTATTTCTTAAAACGGTTTGTTAATCCAAATATTACTGTTTATAAATTAATTTCTGGACTAGAAATGGGAGAAAATCCCTCTTGCGTTTTTTGTTCCCATTTCTAGCTCTACTTACCGGGGGTCCAGGCCTGCGACCTGGGGTCACCCTTCGGGTGACAAAAGCATCTAGAATAATATTATTTTAAAGAAAATACATATTAAAGAAATTTGGTATCTGGAATGATGATGTAATTATACTAAACGATTTTTTTTTATATTTTTATGAATTGTAAGGGTACTCTATTGTTGATGGTAAAACATCATAATTTTTTAAGTGCTGAAGAATTTATTTTTCAGTAAACATTGTTATCAATTTTATCAATGGGATCAAAAATATTGTAGATATTTACTTTTGTAAGCTAAAATGAAGAATTTAATAGACTGCCAAAATAAACGAATTAATTTCAAACTTTACGTGCAGAAAGAATAAAAGCTACGGATAATGAAACAGAATAACTAAACACTAATACTACTAAATAATTAGAATTAAAAAGTAAAAAAAACTGCCTCCAGCGTGACTCGAACTCTTGAAATCAGCATTATCACGTTTTGAACTCTACGACTTTCCCATTGCGCTATCCCGCCTGTTCAAAAGTTTACCCTGACACGTTAAGTACGTAAACTGTACGTGTCAACGTGAAAAAATAATTTTTACCAATTTTTCTCGTAGGAAAATAACCTATCTGAAGTTTAATTAATTTGACAGTTTTCATGGGAGGTGTTTGTCTCGTTAGTAGAATCTCACATCGGCAGATAAAATGAGACAGAAGTTGAGACGGACGCGACTCGAGATTTTCGAAGACGAAATAGACGTAGAGGGACTCGACGTACGGCCTCGAAAAAAAATCTCAAAGGATTAGAGAAAGGACGGAACTTTCGCGTGAAGCGGTTCTCGAAGCCGTACAATTAGAAAAAGGTCTAGAGAGAGTCCCGCGAAAGTCGAAATTTCGGCAGGCGTGACGGGGCCATTAGGCGCAAGGACAAACGCCGGTGCTAGTCGTATCTCTTTCACCGAATGGCGATCAACGAAAATTTTGCACAGATTTTTTGAAAAGGCGTTTAAATTGGGAAAACGCGTAGGAAACGGGACGAAAATACCCCTATGCATAGGAGAAAGGTTGGGGGCGACCCCGGTCGCCCGCGGGGATCGCTTCGCGATGGCTCCTCGGAGGAGATAGCTTAGAAACTGTCGATTCGTCGAAGGAATTTAGAGCGAGACAGAATCGACGCGTTTTAATATATATGGATATTAACCTCTACCTTTCCTTTCCAGAATATTATCAGGTGGTCATCGATGATTTGGCTACTACTAACCCAAATTGTGTTGGCGCCCTTAAAACAGCCATGGTCCAAGTCGAGGAATTATTAACCAATCCAACTTCAGCCGAAAACGTTTCTACCATATTCAATTTATGTGACCCCATTGAAGACCTTGACAGCAACGATTTTGACGTTAAAACCTTTTACAACCGTATAACAGAAGTCTTTGCCTCAGTAGCACAGTACAATGGATTCCAAACAGTTGACGTTAACGATCTGTGTGATATATTGACTGATGAAGGTAGAGGAAAGGAGATAAGTCGGCTGTATGACGTGTTGAAACTGGGATATGGTACAGAATGTATAAGCTACAGCTACAAGGAAGATGTGGAGTTTTTGAAAGATACTAATACAAATGGAAATTGTAAGTAGGATAATGTATGAAAGTATTTATTTGTGGCGTTGTTTATTTACTCTTATTTATTTGGGTATTATACCACCACTGAAAAATACATTCTTTATGTTTTCTGTTAAGAATCCGCGACAATTTTATTAAATAGAGACAAATGTTTATCCAATATTTCTATAAATTTTGATAGCTGTTGGTTATCAGTTTTAAAAGACGAGGTAAGTCAAAATAGAATGAAAATCGACTAATATCTAATATGCCCTTGGAAGGAAGTAGATAAACAAAATAAATTCATTACAAACTGTCATATTTTTCTGTAAGCCAGTCACACATAAAGTTTTGATAACGAAAACGGAAAAGTTTTCGAAAAGTAAACGTTTTTGTAAACGTAGTTATATGTTGTTAATCTGCTTTTTAGTGTGAGATTTCTTTACTAGGCAAACATATTTTTCAAAATACCAATGTTTGACTGATCCGTCGGCGCAGAGGTTGATTATTAATTTTTTGTATTTTTTAGTGGTGCCATAATACCCAAATAAATATTAGTACCTAAGTAGGATAATATCTTCTGACTCATAATTGCGATGAGAATGGGGTAAAGAGACATCAATATTATTATTAATTTTCGGCTTAATCTTTTAGTTTGTAATTATGAACTAGATGGGAAGAACAATGTTGTATTTTTTTAGCGCGTCAATGGATATATCAAACATGTACCGAATATGGGTGGTACCAGACATCTGACCAAGAGGATAATGTCTTTGGAAGAGGTTGTTCAGTGGACTATTATACAAAGCTTTGCTCTGACGTTTTCGGACCTGAATTCGACACTGATTTCATAAATAATCAGATCGATCTGACGAACGCCGATTATGGTGGAATAGACATTCAAGTGTCGAATGTGGTTTACGTACATGGTTCCTTCGACCCTTGGCACGCAGTTGGACTTACAAAAACTACCAATCCAGATTCTCCTGTCATATACATTGAAGGTTTGTAAATAAAATTAAATATTTGAAGTGTAAAAAGAGTGAGGGTCAATAAGGGCAAATACCTATTAACATATTTTTATTATCTAAAAGAAATATTTCTGGGTTTTTATTTTAGGCGAAAATGTTTTAAACTTTTCGTTTTCTTTCTGCTTAAAAAATAGTATTAGTTTTTAATAAAGCTTTTATTTTGTAAAAATAAAGCTGCCATTACTTTAATAATTGCTATATGCCATATGCCTAAGCTATATGTTTTAAGTCGGGGCTAAAATAAAAAGTTGGTATTGTATTATCACACTTTTATATCTATTTTTAGCGATGCTAAATGTACATTTCGAGTATTATGTACTCATCGTTGGTAGCTTAATACTAACAAGTTTTTAATAAAATCGCCTCATTTATTTACAAGTGTAAATAGTATTTATTTGGATGGTATTTACTTAGGTATCCTTCTATGCAGGTAGTAAAGTTATAATTTGGGAATAACTTTATGGGACTTATATACAGTGTTCGTTTTTTGATTGCTCCATGGATATCTCACTTATCTTGAGAGATAAAACGGTTATTTTAGGATAAAGTTGCGCAGTTTTAAGCTGATCAATAATCTCAATCTGAATTTTGGTACAAATGTAAAACAAAATGTCAAGTGTGATACATCGTCGTAATGGACTCAATTGTACTTAAACAAGCAAAAATCCAATATGACGGCCATAAGAAAAAATAAAGTTGACAGCTGTTCCTCTACCATCCTGAATGTCGTTGACAAAGAAATGTCATATTCCGATTCTTTGTAAAAGTGTCTGAATAATGTTTTGATTAGGACTGTCATATTAACGGTTTTCAATTTAAAAAATAAAAACAAAAATCGAAACTATCAGACGCAGGTAAAATTTCTTTTCAGATTAATGATCAGATTAAAAATTCCAAAATTTTACCTAAATTAACCGCCTTCGTATCTCTTAACATAAGCATGGTGGGACTCGAAAAACGGACACATTGTATATAGTATTCTATAATCTGTACAGAATGCCCAATATGTATCGAAAAATGTAGGTATATAACTTTTTTAAAACACCCAGATAAAAGTTTTTTCGTCAAGTTTTTTTGCATTTTTTGGTAACTTTGAATTTGTTTCGGAGCCAGTACTCTCGTTACCATAACAACCAATTTTGTTTTTTTAAATGGCACCATGCTATTTTTTGTTCTCATTTGGAATGAACGCTTTTTTTGCGTATGAACATGTAGAATGAGTAACGTATTGGATTACAAAATTTTTGAAAAAATCTATAATTTCAGTAAAAATGCAAAAATCCGAATTCGAGAGCGTTGCCGAAGAGAGGTGCTTAGTGAAAATTTTATCACTTTTGCATGTAACGTCAATTTGTTAACGCCACATAAGTCATACAAGACTTTGTCTTATCAGCAAATTAAAAATTATTTACTAACTAACTTCCCTTTACTGAAGAAAGTACAAAATGGTACATAAAAATTAATTAATAACGGAAACCACTAAATTTAACGCAACAAATGCTTGAAGTGTTCCCCATTCACAGCGAAACAATGGCCCAGTCAATCGTAAAAACCAGCAAGTATATTTCTAATTCATTCTGGAGAAATCAACGCAAGTTCGTCTCTTATGCGCTGTTATAATTCGGCAAGATTATGGGGACGATTTTTATACATCTTGGATTTTAAGTATCCCCACAAGATGAAATCGCAAGGTGTAAGGTCAGGAAACCTGGGTGGCCATTCTATGACTACTCTTCTGCCAATACAACGCTGTGGGAAGACTTGATTTAAATAGCGACATACATCATAGTGGTAATGGGGTGGTGCTCCATCTTGATGAAACCAGACGTCCCGAATTGGTACTCCAAGGGCAGGAATTACTTCAAGCAGTTCCAAATACCTGTCTCCAGTCAAGTTGCCATTAGTAATAAATGGACCGATAATGGGGTTGTCACAGATACCGGACCACACATTTATTTTTTGTGGTCATTGTGTATGCTGCTCTTATCATCCAATGAGGATTCTCGGTGGACCAGTAGCGACAGTTGTGTTTGTTCACTTTACCATTCAAACAAAACGTAGCCTCATCGGAAAAAACAAACTTGTTAAGGGAGTTCCGGTTATTATTAATACGGTCCATCATAAGTTCGCAATAGTATATTATACTATAAGGGACAGAAATGCGTTATTTTGGCAGAGGTGCAATTTGAAGCCCGAGGGCGAAGCCAGGGGGCTACAAAGCACCGAGGACAAAATAGCATTTCTCCCGAATGGTATATACTATTTTTTCCACGGTCTCATTAACTTAAAAACACATATTTTGTTATTATGAAGTAAGTAGCACCAGAATTATTGTATTCGGATTTGAGCATTTATTTAGTAGTCGTTGAGTTATTGTCATAACTACAAAATAAACAAACAAAAAGAATTGTCAAATTAAGATGTTAGTTTGGTTTAGTTTACAGTTTGTTTAGTGCACAATGAATAATTGTGAGTCGGAAGAGATTGTGGAGGCTGCAAATATTGCAATAAGCAATTTGTTACCTACGAAGTCAAGATCTTTATACGATATAGCTTACAATCGGTTTAAAACGTGGTGCGCCGAGAAAAATATTCAAGTATACAGCGAGAATGTTTTGTTGGCATACTTCAGTGAAAATGCAAAGAATTACAAGTCTTCCACATTATGGGCGCAATATTCTATGGTTAAGTCATGCTTGATAATTTACGACAACATAGATATAAGCAAATTCCCCAAACTGATCGCATTTTGAAAAGAACCGGTGACGGATATCAAGCGAAAAAATTGAAAATATTGACAAAGGGTGAAATCGACCGTTTTCTATCAACTGCAGATGACAAAGAATTCTTAATGATTAAGGTAAGATTACTTTTGTTGTTAGGTATTTCAATTATTTAGTATTTTGATTTTTTATAGGTTGTATTAATTCTGGGGATTGCCGGAGCTTGTCGAACTGATGAACTAGTCAATTTAACTGTAGATGATATTGAGGATGTAGGCTCATCCTTGATTGTAAAAATTCCAAACACTAAGACAAAGATTCCTACGAACCTTTGTGGTTACCGATGTGGGAAATATGCTTGAATTGTATCGAAAATACCTGTCCCTTCGTTCTCCCCACGTCAAGCATAAACGCCTTTTTTTGTACTACAAAGCAGGAAAATGTAGTTCGCAGCCAGTTGGCAAGAATACCATCGGAAAAATTCCTAGTGTAGTAGCTTCGTATTTAAAATTACCTGATGCTGCATGTTATACTGGTCACTGCTTACGAAGATCTTCAGCGACATTACTGGCAGATGCTGGTGTGGATATCACGACAATAAAGCGTCATGCTGGTTGGAAATCAACGACAGTCGCTGAGGGTTATGTCGAGAACTCCATTGAAAATAAGACCAAAATTGCTAATCACGTTTTAGTAGGTACCACCACTAGCGCAATCACAAAAACTTTAAATGTAAGCGAAAGTAATATTCCTTCTAATATTAATTTTGAAAATTGTACAAATGTTACATTTAATTTAAATGTCAATAAATAATTTCAATGTTACCTCTTTTTTTGCATGAAAAACGTTCTCCATAATGTAAACTCCCTTGGGAGCATTATACTCCCTTGGGAATAATCGACTACTTCTGTTTCAATTTTGATGTCATAGAAACTGATTTCTACTCCCGACCGTGGAAAAAATTTATTACGCCTATCATAATCATTATCGTTTAGTTCTTGCAACAAGTCAGCTTTGTATGGACGTACATGTTCTTTTTTTAGTTTCGTATGTACAGAACCTTTACATATATCGTGATTTAACGACAACTGGCGAGTTGAAATATGGTGATTTTCAGTCACTTCCAGCAACACATCTAACATTTTCTCATTAGTTGTTGGGACATTCCGAAGTCCCAGTTTTGGAACTTTCTTTACTGACTGAGTGATTGGTTCTAGGTTGGGTAGAGTTCGTTGAAAATGTTACAGGCTTCGATTTGTGTTCTTTTGTCCCCCTATCCGACTATTATTAAAATTTGAATTCTTGCTGTATCTGTTAAATGAACCATTTGTCACACTAAGAGCACTCAATAGTTA
This sequence comes from Pogonocherus hispidulus, assembly GCA_963924545.1. NCBI lineage: Eukaryota > Metazoa > Arthropoda > Insecta > Coleoptera > Cerambycidae > Pogonocherus > Pogonocherus hispidulus. The sequence goes on along the minus strand of OZ004692.1, from coordinate 28,527,523 downwards.
TAGATTTTTTTCTTGTATGACTTATGTCACGTTAACAAATTGACGTTACATGAAAAAGTGTCAAAATGTTTACAAAGGGCCGCCTCTCTTCGCCAACGCTCTCGAATTAGAATTTTTGCATTTTTACTGAAATTATAGATTTTTTAAAAAATTTTGTAATGCAACCCGTTACACATTCTACACGTCTATATGCAAAAAAGCATTGATTCTAAATAAGAACAGAAAATAGCGTGGTGTCATTTAAAAAAACAAAATTGGTTGACTATGGCATGAAAGTCCTGGTTCCGAAACAAATTCAAAGTTATCAGAAGATGCAAAAACTTAACTAGGAAACTTTCATCTGAACAATTGTTTTACATTGGGTGTTTTAGAAATTTTATATACATTATTCCATACACATCGGACACCCTGTATCGACAATTATAATATTTGCTAATGATTAAAACAAAAGGTAGGTACTTTCGTTTTAAAAAGGTACCTACTACTTTTTGAATAATTCTCTAATAAATGTGTATGTACAACCTAGCAAGGAGTAAGAATAGTAGATATTCTGAAATGAACTATACCGAATTGTTTTTCTTTAAGATACTAGAAAAAATAACTCTCTTACTCTATTTTGAAAACATACTCACATATTTTATTTTCTTTGGTTTAACTATTGTACTAATATTATACAATATTAAAAATACGTGGAACCAATTTATTAATAATAATTAAAGTATATTCATAAATGAAACTACTGCTAGTGTTTTAATGTTTATTGAAACGCATGACTCGTAATATCATTCATTCTAGCTTTTGTTGCCGATTTTAGCATTCTACTATTTATTTATTCGTATCTTATTTTAGGGACATCTCACTGTGCCAATATGTATGCCACGACTGCCGATGAACTGCCGCAGCTTACTGCAGCTAAAGAAGAAGTTGACAGACTCATTGGAGTATGGTTAGGATTTAATTGATAATGTGTTATTAAAAGAGTATTGTAAATTTGCAACTTAATTATACAATGTAGATAATTATTTAATGATCGATTATTTTAAATAAACTTTTTCCTTTGATGGTGCATAATATAAATGATTAGCGACGTAGATATCAAGACATCAATTTTCTGTGAGTTATCACAAAAATGGGTAAATTAAGTTTTACTAAGTAAACTTTACTAAATAAGTTTTTCTAAGTAAATTAGAAGAATACTTTATAATGACACTCAGTGTTATTATGAATTCATAATAATGACACTGACTGAGTGCTATTATGTGATCAAACCAGCATATGAATTCAAATTAGTGCGATTAATATTTTATCTACTCCCACTACAGTTGTTAAATAATTGTTGTTTAAATTAAAATATGTTGTATCATACTACAACAGATATAGTGGTTATGTTGTATAAATAAACGTGCTTCCTGTTATTAAATTGTTAACATGTTTTTTGGAGGAGGAACTATTCGTTATACTATAGTCAAACTTCTATCTTAAAGACCTCTATTAACACATTTTGTGGAATGACACCCGTAAACACGGCATTTTTTGTTGTGGTGGTTTATCTTGAATGTCATTTAAAGTTTAAAAATAAAGATGTACAAATACTAGCCATGTCGTTTTTAACTTTGCAATACCAAAAAGTTGCAAGCATCACTAATTATTTCGCTAAACAAACCCAAATACAAGTTATTTATCATTATATCAGCAATAAGCCGCCTGAAATTATCTTTTAAATAGGTTGAAATATTTTCATGCAGAGGGCGCATTCATTTTTGGAATCGCCAAGAGCAGATATTTTTTCCTATAAAGCTAAAAAAAATCACCAATAGGAGCCGAGATACCCACATTTACCTGAACAGAAAATATTTGCGTGAAATTCGGACGTTAAATTATCGAATTTAATTGAGGCATATTTTGAGAAAAACGATATCTTTTTTACATTTATATAAAAAATACATATGTATTACACTTTGTTATATTTATTTGGTATAAAATATCTGTATAGCATGTATAGCAGTCAATGTTAATGCGCGATCCACAGCCAAATTAGGTACCTATAAAAGAAAATTTAAAGGTTTACGAAATCTTTCATTAGGTATGTAAGTAGATATATAAAAGGATAAAGTGTAATGTTTGTAAATCACCAAAGATGGATTAGATTTTATGCCTGCGGATTTCGTAGTAAGTAATACCCATTACTGATTAAGATTAATTTATCATGATTTACCTTGAAATCTGTTGATCTAATAATTAAAAAGGTGTTCGAAGAGGCTGCGTTTAGGAAAGTGGTGATTTAATTTCAAAATGAAGCTTAGTTTTTTAGTTTTTATATTGTTTTCCGTTAACCACGTGTTCTGCTGGCGGTCATTTTTTAGGGGACACTCAGCAGGAAATGATATTCCACCCCCGAAAACAGCGGTATCAAGAGCGGAAGTACTTACAAATAATTTTTCTCAAAGTTTAGACCACTTTGATCCATCTAATACAGATTTTTGGCTGCAGGTACGTGGTAATCATTTTTTATAAAGATAAATATTTATTTTATATGAAATATCCAAGAATTCTAGTAAAAAACTAATTCTGGATTTATAAAGTACTTTTATACTATCAGTTCGATTCTAGAGTACTCTCTCACAAATGCTGTGATTATAGGATTTCAAGGGTTTGCTTCTGGTAACGTAGAATAGTGAAGCCCTTACTGTCCTATAAGAGCAATGTGTATCTCGTAGTCTCCGTAGAACTTTTCACTCAACGGTAGAACAGCACGGAGGAATGTTCTTTGTCTAATGAACTACGCATATGGTACAGGGTGGGCCGTATAAGAGTGCGTATCTCCTTATCTCAGAAACTATGTGAGATAGAAAAAAAAGTTTTATATAAATGTTGTTTGCGTTAAAGATGTCGGTATTTTTTTAATTTAGTTATATTTGTAGCTCTTCAATATACAGGGTGATGAACTAAACTTATCTTTTTTTAAATGGAACGCCCTGTATATTATTACATTTTTGAAAAGCTCTTCAAAAGACGATATATAATATGATGGGTCTGTAGCCTACCTTTTCGGAGCTATTGACTGTTATCTTCAGGAAAAGGTTAATATTTATAGCGAGCTAGAAAAGTTACTGATTGAGGTGATAAGCTGTAATTTAGGCCAAGAAATTCTAATTTGGTCTATTTTATGAAACTTCTCTCTGATACTAAAATAAAAAAAATTGCAACAGTGATGCCAAGTTTCGTGAAATTTAATTTTTCATGATTTTTTTAAATGGAACACCCTGTATTTTATTACATTTCCTGAAAGTCCTTGCAATCTATTGAAGAGCTACAAATATAACTATATTAAAAAAATACCGACATCTTTAACGCAAACAACATTTATATAAAACTTTTTTTCTATCTCACATAGTTTCTGAGATAAGGGGATACGCACTCTTATACGGCCCACCCTGTACATTCTGTGTCAATTTCCCTTATTATTAGAGATAGACTCATCTATATTAGTACATTCGCAAATAATAATTTAATGAAATTTGTAAAAATTCATATGGTGTACCTACATTAAGAATGAGAATATTACTATTTACTTCTGTTTGAAAAGGGATAAAATATAGCGATAGTATTGGATAAAGAACTAATAACTTTATTGATGGCGATAGCCATCATATGACATTAACCAAAATTTCGATGAAGAGCTAACATTATTTTTTCTCTACATTTTATGAGATTTTGATTTTCACATATAGGAAAATAATATAGAGAAACTTTTCCATTGGTTAAGAAATTTTACGCACCGAATTATTCAGTTCTAATCTTTTTTTTTTTTGTAGAGGTACTATGTCAATACGGAGTATTTTAATACCACGCAAGGAAATGTGGCCTTTTTGATGATTGCCGGCGAAGGTGAAGCTTCTGCAGGATGGATGACAGGAGGCGCGTGGATTGAGACCGCTCAAAAATACGGGGCTCTCTTGTTTGAGCTAGAGCACAGGTTTTATGGACAGAGTCATCCATTTTCGTAAGTACCTACTTTTCAAACATCCCAAATGTAAACAGAGATAATGCGTCATTTAGTCATTTTATTCATTTGAAATAATAACCAACAGTAATTTTAGTTTTATTATATGTATAAGAAAAAGAATAAATTACATTAACACCACCAGATATAATAAATAAATATTTTATTGTACCATTTAAGATTTTCTAAATATATGATTCTGAAATATAGGGAGTTAAAGAATAATACCTATACCTATTTTTTATATATGTAGGTATCACAATTCCTACTAGGGAATATTATAAAGAGAGGTTAAAAGGCTTTTGATCATAAGAGAATGAATACCAGGCCAATTTACTGTTTCCGAAATGCAGCACACGTCTTCGTGCGACAGAAATTTGAACTTAAAATTAAATCAGATCTGTCAAGACAATTTTCATTACAAATTGATACATTTGTCTAATTTTGTTGTAATACAATCATAGTCCATTTTCATAAATAGTAACACCTAGACTAATTCGTTGTAGTCTTTTTTGGGATTACACCACCTGTAAAGTAATAAAAAAAAAGGAATTCAAAGTGTAGTATCAAGGAAAACATCTAAAGTTTGCCCCAAAAAAACACTTTATAATATAATATACAATAAAATAAATATTTTGGCTTTTCAGTTTCATACAAAATTGTGTAATAATACAAATCATATTTTAAATTATGTCTAAATGAAATAATTATTATAATAAAATTGAAAAGAAATTAAACACTTAATTCGCTTTTTTCGAAACGTTTCGAGTCGATCCTCGAGTCGTTGTCAGTAGAAAGTTTGTGTGATAAAAAAAATATCAGATTGACATTTTCAATTCAAAAAATCATCATATACACTGATCACTACAATTATTATTAATTTTCCACTGGTAACATCCTTCTGGAGTAGAGGAAGTCTCGTTTGAACCAAGAATATTGTTTCTGACAGTTATCATCATTAAATTTAATAAAACAACTTTCTGTTAATTTTCTTTTAACTGATTTTTCTCCTTTTTGTAAAATTTTAGCCTGTGTCCAATCAACCCAGTGACAGTTTCCCATACATGTTTTACTGATGTAGACTTATCAACTTGGCAATACTTAACATAATCTTTATGTTCGCGGTCCCTTATTTGTAATGGTCTAGATGCGTCACCAATATAATATTTACCACATTTACAAGGAATTAGGTAAATACCATTTTTTGAATTTTGATCATTATTAATGGGGTTTGTTTTTGTAAATATTGATCTTAAAGTGTTTTTCGTTTTTAATGTCGTTCTTGTGTTAAAATTATTACCAAATGTTTTAAGACTTTCAGATATCTCTGTAATATAAGGAATTGTAATGGTTGCTATTGGATTTTCCCTATTTATTCTGGGAATTTATCACTTTGTCAAAAAAGGACTATGTCAAACTTTATTATATGTAACGGTAATCCTCATCTAAGTACGTACGTTTGATGACCTTATTTTGCCTATTTTATTAATGATCAAAATTCAAAACATTGTATTTACCAAATTCCTTGTGAAATTTGGTAATTATTATATTAGTGAGACATCTAGACCATTACAAATAAGGGCCCGGGAGCATAAAATCATTCGTAAAAAATTCGATACAAACTTGTAATCAGCAGGAAATAACTATTTTTTTCTAGAAGATCTTCATAGAATCATATAGGCCATTTGACAAACATTTGTTATTATGTTGGTACATATCAGTGGTTGCACTATTTTTTAAGTCCAGCAAAAATTTTATTTCGTTGTCATTTGATAATATCGAAGTTTGAAGTAACTATCTTACAGATAAAAAATTGAAAGACTTAAATGCATTATGCATTATTCAATTACTGAGAGCACATTAGAAATTTGTAGATCATGGCAAAATAGTAGGTATAACTTGCATGGAAAATATTACAGTTTTCTATATTATTTATATACTGTAATATTATAAGTATTATTGCTTCTAATTCAACACAAATAATTCATTAGTTCAACATGTGAGAGTGTATTAAGTACTTAGAAGTGTTTCGTCAATTGGTTTTGTCAGATTATAATAATAGCGTTACAAGGTCAAAAGGAAAATGATAACAATTTCGTATATTTTTATCTATTGAAGTGATTGGAACATTTTAATTACAAGAATAATGTATGTATTTTTAGGGATGGAATATCAGTGGTTTTTTTCTCATAATTAATTTCATTTCATCTATTATTTCTATATAATAAGAATCTATTATTTTATTAATAAAAATAATTTAAAATAGAGTTCCCAATACCTTATTTAAAAAATGTTTTGCTTAAAATTGTGCATAATGTGCAATCATTGGATGAAATATCTAAGTAATATATGCATCCATAAATTTAAATTATATTCTAGAAATTATATTCTTATAAATTATATTAGCTTTAATTGATACTTTCGAACATCTTTGTAACTCTCATGTAAGTCACAAATAAAGTGAAAATAACATTATATTAACATTTAGACCTGATATCGTATGGTGCTATTACCTAGTCTTCCAGTATATGTTAAAGTTACGGAGCTATAAACCAAACATATTTTTTTAAATGGAAATCATTTGAATAAATGAATGGATATACAAATGTGATTTTATTAAATTTTTGTATTTGGAGCTGGCCCTGGCAACAGTTAGTTTTTATATAACCTTCCATGTCCCCATATTATGAAAAGAAGATAATAAAAATAATTTAAATATAAACGGATTAAGTATCGGACATTGTCAAAAAAGGCGCCAACTTTATTATGTGTAACGGTAATCCTCATCTAAGTACGTACGTGTAATGGCCTAAAAGTAATATAGAAAAGGTATAAGAGTATTGAGAAATAATAGGATACGTAAAGATAGTGAATAGCATGTCTTTAGTAGGATTTTCCTGGTAGAAAATCAGTCATAAATTATAGATTAATTCGTAATCTTGGTTAATTTTTTATCTATCTATAATTTTTTTATTCTGCTAAAGTCTCAACTAATATTAATGGATCAAACGACTTACCTTAAGGAAGTTCGATCCAAATTATGTGAGCATCCCTGTTCTACAAAATAATGAAAACCAGGTAGTATATCCTTAGCGCGGACGGCGTGCCAGCCACATAGTTCAGCGTCACAACCCTAAAAAGTCCCTCGCCTCACATACCCGGATACCCGTTAGTGTCATTATATCCATTCTGGAGTGGCGACAAATTGCCAGATATAGTACACAAGGGGTAGCAGGCCTGCGAGGAGGGAGGGGATTATTTTGTAGAACAGGGATGCTCACATAATTTGGATCGAACTTCCTTAAGGTAAGTCGTTTGATCCATTAATTATGTTTCGCATCCCTGTTCTACAAAATAATGAAAACCAGGTAGATGTTAAGAGCCTTTTCTGGCAATTTTAGGACTTCATTCGATTTTTAATTAAGTAGGTACAAGGTGAGAGTGAAAGATTTGTTTGTTTGGTTAATTATATAATATGGTGTGAAAAAAAAAATTATATATACAATTGCAGTTATCTAACAAAATCCATATATGAGTTTGCAATTTACCATATTTAAGTAACTATAGATCACCCTAAATTAACTAAGATTTAACAGTTAATATTAGTATTGGGTTGATAAACATTCTTAAGTTTGTTCTAACCTTACAAATCCATGCTTAACAAACTATTAACTAATTACAAATTACTTAACTAATTAATCATTAATTAGTTTTAAGTACATTTTCCATAAAAATTTGTGTTGGAGGTTTTAATACTGGTTTGTTGTAAAACCGATTGAAGACTTGTGATTTAGCAGTCCATCCTGCGGTCTTTCTGATTGTTTCTATATCTACGCCAGCTCTGAAAGCGGCCGAGGTGCTGGCATGTCTTGTACTATGACAACTAAACTTGGTGATATCTATGCTCGCCTCTTTTAAGGTATTCTTAATCCAGCGAGCGATGGTCTGAGTAGACGCAGGATGGACTGGTTTTTTGCAAGTTAGCATTAGAGAGCTCTTATTTCCCGTTGTTTCCCTGAACTTATCGGTAACTGTTAAATAGTGCACAAGAGTTCGTGCTGTACATAGCGCTGGCTTTTCTACAAAGAAAGGCAGAACTATTACCGGTTGTGCTTTCTTAGGTCCTGAAGTCTTGAGTATTTCTCTTATTTCAATTTCTACCCTATCGTCTAAAACAGTGATGTCACTTAAAGAAATTTTGGTCCAAGTCTGCACTCTCTGTGCTGTGGTTAAGGCTAAGAGAGTGACAAGCTTTTGTGTTAACTGTGATATATTAAGGTCTTCTAATGGAAACCACCTCTCTATGTGGTTTAATACCAAAGTAGGGTCCCAAGTACTATTATACTTGGGAAATGATGGTTTTTCTCTAAAGCTTCCCTGTAAAAATCTTTTTATTAATAATTTTTCGTTTCCCGGGATTTGTATAATTAATGATAATGCGGATCTATGTGAATTTAACGTATTATAGCTACAGTCAGTTTTTGCTTCCATGCTCAAAAACATTAGAATTGTGTTTTTTGGTGGATTATATAGTGAAAATTTATTATCATTACAAAAATGCCACCATTTTTTAAATGTGGTGTTATATTGCTTTAATGTATTAGGACTGATGGAGTGTATGATGGTTGTTATTGCTGTCACTGGCGTCCCTTTTTGCAAAAAGGCATCCCAGACAATTTCCCTGCCACCAGGGTAAGTTTTGACCAAAGGGGGTGAGGGTTCCTAAAGGGAGACAATAATAGGTGCTTATTAGGTTTTAAAAATAAAGGTTTTTCTATTAAGAGCTGTTCAAATAAAGGGTACCAAGTTTGGCCCGGCCACATTGGCACAACTAGAATTCCCAAAGCATTGTCGGAAATAATTTTGTTGATTACCTTTGGAATTAACGCGAAAGGCGGAAACGCGTAGAATGACAGATTTTCCCAAGATAGCGTAAATGCATCCACTTTAAAACTATTTGGGTCTTTCTTCCACGAGACGTATTTTTTGCATTTTTTGTTGCTGTTACTAGCAAATAAATCGATTTTTGCATAACCAAATTTACTGCATAGTTTTTTATATGCTTTATCATTAAGAGAATACTCCGTATCTATGTTAGAGATTCTAGATTGACGATCTGCAACTACGTTATCTTTCGAATTTATGTAGGATGCAAAGAGCCAAATATTTTTGTTTTCGCACCACTCCCATATTGATTGAGAAATTTTGTTTAATTTTTTATATCGTGTTCCACCCATTTTATTTATGAACGCTATGGCCGTTGTGTTATCTATCCTCAATAGTATGTTGCAGTTTTGATAATCTTTCGCAAAGGACTTTATTCCGTTAAATGCCGCTTTTAATTCTAAGTAATTAATATGTTCTTTTGTTTCAGAATGATCCCAAAACCCGTGAATGGCGTCTTTATTATTAAATGCACCCCAGCCTGTTTCCGATGCGTCCGAAAAAATTTCCATATCAAACTTGGGTGTTTTCATTAGTTTTTCAAAGTTATTAATATTTCTTAGCCACCATTCTAATTCGTTTTTCACATGTTTGTTTAAGTACATGCTTTTGTTGTAATTATTAAGATTGTTTCCCAAATATTTTATTTTTTCCCTCTCAAGCAATTTTGTGTGTAACCACGAATATTTATTAGTTGGACAAACTGAAATAAGCAATCCAATTATTTGGGCAAATTTTCTAATTTTGCACACTTCTAAACTCTTTATATCATTTAATTTTTGTTTAATTTTTATTATTTTGTCCTGTGGTAAAGAAATAGATAATTTTTTAGAGTTAAATAGGAACCCCAAGAATTTACATATTTTACTTGGTTCAAAAACGCTCTTTTGGTCGTTGATTATGAAACCTAAATTGCTTAACACATTTATCGTTATGTTAACGTTTTTGTAACATTGTTCTTTAGTTTTCCCTACTAGTAGTAGATCGTCGAGGTAAATTACAGACAGCAAACCCTTTGATCTAAGTTTGTGTATTACTGGTTTCATGGTTTTTGTAAAGACGTAAGGGGCAGTATTTAACCCAAATGGTAAGCAGCCGAATTCGTAAAATTTTTCGTTAAAATAAAATCGGAGGTACTTTCTATGACGTTTGTGTATTGGTATTAAAAAGTAAGCGTCTTTTAAGTCAATGCTAGCCATATAGTAATTTTGAAATATGATGTTTTGTGCGGATCTATAGTCTTCGAGTTTAAAGTGAGAACATTTGATAAATTTGTTAAGTTGTTTTAGATTAAGTATAAATCTCATGTCGCCATTTAACTTTTTCCGCAGAAAATATGGCGATAAGAATTGTCCCTGTGTGGGTTTGCACTCTTTTATTGCACCTAGAGATAGTAATTTTTGAATAGCGTTTGTATAAGTGCGTAATTCATTATCAGAAAACCTCTTTTGCTTAACCTCTTTGTATTGAATGGGTTTTGATAAAAAAGGGATTTTATACCCTTTTATGTTCTGTAAAATATTATAATCAGAGGTAAGATTTTCCCACTGATTATAGAACCATTTTAACCGTCCAGCTAACTTTATGTTGTGTCCTACCTCTAACGTCCCTGCTGTTGTCGTCGATATTGCGTCGCCCTCTCCTTCTTCTCTGTCCACCTCCTCGATCTCAGACGATTGCTGTTGTGTTGGTTTTGGTAGTTTGCCTTCCAGTTCACCTTTTTCCCTGATTGTGCTGGAAGGCGCTTGAAGTTTAAAGAACCCCTATTGAAGGTGCTCTTTTTCCTTTTTAGTTCGTTCCCAGATTTTTTTATTTCTTTGGCATTTTTGCATCTTGTCCCTAAATCCTCGCCAAATAACAATTTTCCAATTGGTGCCTTTTCAATTGTTTCTTTTATGGTTAGATCTAGATTTGGTACAATTGCATACCTTCTATGCAAGGATAACTTGTTGTGCACATTGCATAATATTTTGGCAGTATCGGCGAGGATTCTTACCTCGTCTGATGAGGTCTCGTTTTCGCTTGATAAATAATTATTTATTGGTCCGGATAATGCACTTAATGCTGTGCCAATTTGATCTTGGATTTTTTGTAGATAATTGTCCGATTTGTTGAGTTGCTGAGAGATCACTGCTTTTATCTCTGGATTTATTTCTGGTCCATATAAGATGTTTAGATTTGTCGGTTGTGGGTAGAGGGTCTGAAGCCTTTTAATTTCATCTTTGGCCACCCCTTCCTTTAAAAACGTTTCCCACCGTTGCTGGATCTCACAATGTAGGGATTGGCCCATGTCTTCTGGTTTCTTAAACTCTCCCAGAATACTGTGAATTTGAGCTGTAGTGGTTGTTTTTTGTTGAGGCCCAGTTGTTGTTACAGGACTGTCAACTGTGATGTTTGGATTCAGAGGTGGGCCCGTCGGGGTAGAGCTCCTGCTGGATGTCGTACTGGCCCCAGAAGTTATTTCCTCTTCCTCTGCACTGTCGTTGTCAGAATGACCTGTAAGATCGAACTGTATAGGAAAAAACCACTTTCTGGTTTTTGTCAAGTTTTTGTTTTACTTGCTTATTCACGGAAAAATGCTGCACATAAAGTTGCATAACATTACCGTTTTTCAATTAAGTTAAATGCTATAGATACATGTACAAATAGTCAATGTAGGTTTTTGTTTCTTTTTTTTTTTTTTTCCTTTTATCGATTTATCATACGTAACTTTTTACATTTAAATGATATCCAGGAAAAAAGGGCTGCACATAGAGTTGCAAAACCGTTTCCATCTAATATCTAGTTCCCATTTAATTTTTGCATAGGAAAATGCTGCACATAAAGTTGCATAACATTTCCAACCATAACTATTAAGCAAATTATCATTTTGTGTGGAAAATGTTGCACATGAAGTTGCAAAACATATTTATTAACGCTGGTCCACAGTTAATTTTCCATGGGAAAAGCTGCACATAAAGTTGCAAAACATTTCCAAACATAACTATTAAGCAAATTATCATTTTGTGGAAAATTCTGCACATGAAGTTGCAAAACATATTTATTAGCGCTGGTCCACAGTTAATTTTCCATGGGCAATGCTGCACATAAAGTTGCAAAACATTTCCAAACATAACTATTAAGCAAGTCATTGCTTTGTAGAAAATGCTGCACATGAAGTCGCAAAACATTTCATTATAGCTAGTCCACATTTAAATTTTCCACAGGGAATGGTACACATAAAGTTGCAAAATATTTTCATCGTAGCTGCTTTACATTTAAATTTCTCACAGGAGAATATATAATATAACTAGTAAACTCAACAGTACTTACTCATATATTTTTTCTCCACGAGCTCCGTTAACTTCTTGATTTTAGACATTATTTTCACATAATCTCTGTTGTTCGACTTTCGTTTACGATTCGATGACCGCGGCATTTTATAACCAAACTAATCTGAACTGTAACTACCGAATATCTAAAAGTTGTAAACCGATGCACACCGCACGACACAAATGGATATAATGACACTAACGGGTATCCGGGTATGTGAGGCGAGGGACTTTTTAGGGTTGTGACGCTGAACTATGTGGCTGGCACGCCGTCCGCGCTAAGGATATACTACCTGGTTTTCATTATTTTGTAGAACAGGGATGCGAAACATAATTCCTAAACAATAAGTAGGTCGAGTTGACTATAAGATAAGCTACCTAATTGTAGAACTTCAATAATTAACATAAATATGATATGTAAGGAGAAAACACTAGAGGCCGCAAAATGCTACCCTGAGGTACACCCTCCTTTATTTTTTAAAGGTAGAGGACGTATCATGGCTATTGCCTGCGTATTTAGATAATCGTGAAAATATTTAGAGAGGAAAAACATTTGAGTTTAATGCCTAGAGCAGCATGGTAAGGATGTCAAATGGTTTGCTGTAAGGGTCCGTGAAGTTAGCCCCCAACTCCTGGAGTTGGACGGCACTAATCCACAGTCGGTTAGTAAGTTATTAGTAAGTATTTGTAAGCCCATTGGTAACATTTGTAAGTAAAGGGTAGCCGTTTTATTTGTTATTAATTTTTAGCGGCTAACTTCTTAGCAGCCCCCAAGTTGTTTATAATTGCAGTTTTTATGTTATCAGCTATTAGTAAGTCATTTGTAAGTATTTGTAAGTTGACTGTCGACATTTGTAAGTCTCTAATAAAAAAGTTATAACCAATTAATAAATGGCGGCTAACTTCTTAGCAGCCCCCAAGTTCTTTCAGAATGTTTTGTTTATCTTACCAGTTGTTAGTAGATCGTTTGTAAGTATTTGTAAGCCGTATTGCAACATTTGTAAGTCGCTAATAAAAAAGTTATAACCAATCAATTAAATGAGGGCTAACTTCACACCAAGCCCCCAAATTCTTTCAGAAGGTTTTGCTTACCTTACCAGTTGTTAAATCGTTTGTAAGTATTTGTAAGCTGTCTTGCAACATTTGGAAGTCGCTAATAAAAAAGTTATAACCAATCAATTAAATCAGGGCTCACTTCTTAGCAACCCTCAAGGTCTTTCAAAATATTTTGTTTATCTTGCCAGTTGTTAGTAAGTCATTTGTAAATATTTGCAGGTGACTTTCAATATTTCCATGTCACTAATAAAGAAATTATAACCAATTAATTAAACGGTGGCTAACTTCTTAGCAACTCCCAAGTTTTCTGTAAATGTTGTGTTTACATCATTTGCAAGTCCCTAATACAACAGTTACTTATCAAGTAGTTCTGTCGGGGAAACTTGTTTGCCCTGTTTGTTTTATTTGCCCTGTTTGTTTGCAACAACTGACTGTTGTTGTCGAAAATAAAAAAAACTATTTTGAAAGTTAAAGATTTTACTAACGTAAGGTACAGATCTTGCGAGATATACCTAACAGATTAAAATATGACAAAATCAAAATCTCGTTAAAAGTATCTAGTTTAGTAGGTACCTATTTATCAATTTTAATTCAATATATATTTTTTTAACTATTTCACAAAGGTTACTCAAATATTATTGCGCTGCAGTTGTTCAAAATAGATAGGTATGTAATAAATAATGGACCATGAATCCACGCTTATTTTAAAAAAGTGAGGACTTAATAAATTTAGATCTTATAGTATTTAAGTATGTTGTCTGTTTTCTAATGTGTGTAGTGTTTTCTAAAGAATTCGGTATACACAGCAGGAGAGCAAAGTTAAGTTAAGCAGAGAATTACGGTGACACCAAATACGGATCATTCTCTGCCTAACTCACACGTACCTACTCGTACATTGATTGCATTCAAACAATAAAAAAAGATGAAAAGCAGAATAAAACCAACCCATACAATAAAATTAAAATAGGAAATTGATGTATTAGGTAAGAAAACACTTTTTGGATATTTCTTCTGTCACTAATCTAATTTAATACTTATGCTAAATCATTATTTTTAGGTATTAAGTAACCTTGAAAAAGTCCGAAAACTCGTACGAAACGTAGGATATTTGTCGTAAGTTGTTAGTAAAATCGTTTGTAGATATTTGCAAGCTGACTTTCAATATCATTTGTAAGGCTATAAGAAGTTAATCCAGTGAAGCAAACTTCATTGTTCTGTTCACCTTAACTATTGCTAATGGTATTTATTATAACATCATTTATTAGTATTTGTATGCTGACTTTTTTCATTTGTAAGTTGTTAATCAAAATGTTATTACTAAAAAAATTCATATCAATTCCACAGAGGCTTACCTCTTATTAGTTCTAACTAAAAGTAAAATGTCATATATATATGTCATATGTATAAATCATATACTTAACGTATCTACAAGGCACTAAAAGCAGTTAGAAATCGTGGACATATCCATTTTAGTTGGGGATTCTTCTTATATTTGTAACTTTCAGTTACCTCCCTCAGAGATTATAAGATAATCTCTACTTCACTCAAAACACTTTAAGGTTCATATATAGTGGGGTAGGTTATCTACCAAATATAATATTAATATAAATATAAATCTATAAACATAATATTAATATCTACCAAACCAATACCAATATTAAATTAATTGTTGGTTGGGTACAATAATAGTTGTTTAAAATAAATATTTTAAAATTTTAGTATTCAAGGAAAATCTTTATATTAAATATCAAAAAAAAAAAAATAGTTAATTTGATGAAATCAGTTCAACATTTTTAACCTAAAGCTTTAGCCGCAAAGATGAAAAAGGCCGTCTCAAAAATGTCCCGAATCGGACTCACCTCGGTAAATAGTATAGTATTGAAAGAATCTTTATTTAGTTAATGGCATTGGTTCCTCCATTGACCAGTTACTCTTAGTTACAGAAGTTAATTTTCTTAGTTACTTGAAACCAGACACTGACCGATTTCGCGCTTATTATGCGCTCATCAGAGTGCCATAGCGCATGATAAGCGCGAATCTGGTCAGTGTCTGGTAGTTGGTCTCGATGAATGATGTGGCGACTCCTGCGGAGATGCCGAAGTATTGCATTGCCAGTTGGGGCACATTGGCCGTGGAGTTCGGCATCTCCTTCAAATAAATTTACTTTTCGTTAAATACTATTCACAATGAAATATTAATATATTTTCGTTTCATTATCAAAAAGTTGTCACATAAATGACTGTAATTGTATAAATTTTTTATATATACTGTTCTCAAATCAATCTGTAACGGTGACTGTATTGCTGACTGTGATGAGTATTACAATCACTAATATTCTAAAATTTATTTGTTGAATAAATATCCTACGTTTCGTCCGAGTTTTCGGACTTTTTCAAAGTTACCTAATAGCTAAAAATAATGGTTTAACAAGTAGTAAATTAGATTAGTGACACAATAAATATCCAAAAAAGTTTTTTCTTAGGTACCTAAGACCAATTTTCTATTTTAGTTTTATTGTATGGGTTGGTTTTATTTTGTTTTTCATGTTTTTTATTGTTTAATAATGCAATGCACGTGTGAGTTAGGCAGAGAATGATCCGTATTTGGTGTCCCGTGATTCCCTGCTTAACTTAACTTTCGTACTGCTGTATATACCGAATTTTTAGAAAACGCTACACGCATTAGAAAATAGACAACATACTTAACTATATAAGATCTAAATGTATTAAGTCCTCATTTTTTTTAAATAAGCGTGGATTCATGGTCCATTATTTATTACATACCTATATATTTTGAACAACTGCAGCGCAGTAATATTTGAGTAACCTTTGTCAAATAGTTAAAAAATATATATTGAATTATACTTGATAAATATGTACCTACTAAACTAGATACTTTTTAACGAGATTTTGATTTTGCCATATTTTAATTTGTTAGGTATATCTCGCAAGATCTGTATCTTACGTTAGTAACATCTTTAGCTTCCAAAATAAAACATTCATTTTCGACAACCACAGTAAATAAAACAAACAGGACAAACAAGTTTCCCCGACAGAATTAATTAATAAGTAACTGTTGTATTAGGGACTTGCAAATGATTAGTTGTGATGTAAACAAAACATTTAGAGAAAACTTGCAAAGTTGTTGGAATTGCTAAGAAGTTAGCCACCGTTTATTAATTGGTTATAATTTCTTTATTAGTGACATGGAAATATTGAAAGTCACCTGCAAATATTTACAAATGACTTACTAACAACTGGCAAGATAAACAAAATATTTTGAAAGACCTTGAGGGTTGCTAAGAAGTGAGCCCTGATTTAATTGATTGGTTATAACTTTTTTATTAGCGACTTCCAAATGTTGCAAGACAGCTTACAAATACTTACAAACGATTTAACAACTGGTAAGGTAAGCAAAACCTTCTGAAAGAATTTGGGGGCTTGGTGTGAAGTTAGCCCTCATTTAATTGATTGGATATAACTTTTTTATTAGCGACTTACAAATGTTGCAATACGGCTTACAAATACTTACAAACGATTTACTAACAACTGATAAGATAAACAAAACATTCTGAAAGAACTTGGGGGCTGCTAAGAAGTTAGCCGCCATTTATTAATTGGTTATAACTTTTTTATTAGAGACTTACAAATGTCGACAGTCAACTTACAAATACTTACAAATGACTTACTAATAGTTGATAACATAAAAACTGCAATTATAAACAACTTGGGGGCTGCTAAGAAGTTAGCCGCTAAAAATTAATAACAAATAAAACGGCTACCCTTTACTTACAAATGTTACCAATGGGCTTACAAATACTTACTAATAACTTACTAACCGACTGTGGATTAGTGCCGTCCAACTCCAGGAGTTGGGGGCTAACTTCACGGACCCTTGCTGTAACCAAGAAGAAAGAAACAAAATTATCGGTAAAATTAAGTTAAACTAAAGTTAAGTAAAACAGTATCTGCCTATAATGGGTAGGTACGAAATCCAGGTTGTTGTAATGTTGATAACTGTTGTTAACTGTTTTTATATATAATTGTTTTTTAAACTATGACATTACGTTTTATCCATTAAAATTACTGCCTATATTTTATTAATTTAATTTCTATCCGAAGAAGGGTATCAACTTTCGTATTTTAAATGGAACACCCTGTATATTTATACATATTTATAAAGCGTTCTCTCATGAATTAATAATATCGAAATCTGTACATTATAAAGGGCGTTCCATTTAAAATAAGAAAGTAGGTATAAACTTACTATAAAAGGTAAGTGTTTACGTTCGGTATAAACGAAAGTAATAAAATGTGGCTATTATTTTCAATAGATAGAACTAGTAGGTTTATCTATGATAGAATGTAACATCATATAACGTCGAAATAGTTAATTTAAAAATATTGTAATTAATGGAAATTCTTTCTCTTTACTTTTGGCAGCAATACAATTTTTAATAATGTTATTTTTAAAGAATATTTGTATATCGTAAAATTTTGGTTTGGGATATAATTACACACACATATACATACATGTAGAACGTAAACCCAACAAATATATTTGGCTTATTAGTTTACTTACTGATTGATTTGAATTATCTCAAAGAAAGTACCACTTCATTCATATTATATCTTAGTTAAATATATCTACAGGATAATAGAACATACAGGGTGTCTCACCTCTCGCACACACACACTTCTGTCATTCGCATTTATCTTTTAATTAATTTAAAATGTTTATCAGTAGTGTGCTCAATAAAATTGAATAGTTATTTTC
This sequence comes from Pogonocherus hispidulus, assembly GCA_963924545.1. Taxonomy (NCBI): domain Eukaryota; kingdom Metazoa; phylum Arthropoda; class Insecta; order Coleoptera; family Cerambycidae; genus Pogonocherus; species Pogonocherus hispidulus. The sequence goes on along the minus strand of OZ004692.1, from coordinate 28,509,433 downwards.
TTACAAAAAAAAAAAAAAATACATTACCGATCACCGCCTATAAACGACGGGTAAAAAAGCTGGAGATTTTAAAAACAATAGTAGGCTTCGTTTTATCGAAATATGGCATTAATAATAATTGTTCAGAATTACAAAATCAGCCTAGATACTAATTTTAAAGAGAAAACATTGATTTTTAATATTTCATCCTATTCTCTTAATTTATCACATTTCCATATCCCCATTGATTTATTTCATTGAAATCAAGATTGATTCATGTCTACAAATAGGCTATATTACTTATATTACCAGTATAAATAATAATTATTAGCTTTTAATGTTTGCACACCTGACACAACTGACCAAAATTTCAACTTCTGTAATTCGAAATTAAATGAGGAAGATAAGAGGGTGTGCAGGTGAAATGTGATACATATTGTATGTAAACATATTCATTTGTAGAATTAGAATAAGGGACAAGGACATTCTTTTAGAAAATAAAACCAATTAGTTAATTAATATCTATTAACACTACATTTATCAAATTATAACACGTACATAACAGCTAGTTAGTTACTTGAGATTAATGGGGGATACATTTCCTTAAGCCCCTGTTAGTAGCCCTATGCATATTTCTTCAGCCATTATTTTTGTAAAGTGAATAAATAAATTTATATTTTAGGAATTTGAGCACGGAAAATCTACGCTACCTTTCAAGTCGGCAGGCTTTAGAAGATACGGCTACATTTATCACCGCAATGAATCAGGAATACAACCTGACTGACCCCAAGTGGATAGTATTTGGAGGATCCTATGCTGGGTCACTAGCTGCCTGGCTGAGACAGAAATATCCTCATTTAGTCCAGGGTGCTATGTCTGCCAGCGGACCACTTTTTGCACAGTTAGATTTTCCAGGTATGTAGTAAAGGATCTCATAGAAAAGAAAATCTTCTTTATAATATAGTTTAATTGAAACAGGTATTTTTTTTTATTTAAATAGTCAATTAATTACATACAAATATTTTCAAAAACCAGCTTTGATTTGAAGACTAATTTTAAATTAAATATTTGTACTAAAAATTATAAAATATTTTTTCGAGCTATGTTCATGTTCTTTCGACCATCACAGTGTTCTCCAGTTACTAATAATGCCTAATAAAAGCTTGTATTTCTGATGGATACTTTTTCTAGTTACCTTGAATATCTATTTTCGAATTTTATGTCATTAAGATGCTTACTGAGCACATAAATAAAAACTATAGAATAGAAAAACCTTGTACTGCTAAAGTACTGTGATATTTTGAAGACCGGAAGTGAACGCTTCAGTCCGATTTCAAGTTTGGTGATGAAAGTCGGCATTTCGCGAGGAACTGTGTTTATTAATCATCATAGTGATTTTTTAAAAATCCTTGGCTCAGAATGATTGCTGGATTCAGAGGTAACTGATCAATGGTTCATTTGCTCAAAGCGCAGACTCTTCACCGGACCGAGAACCCATGCTATTATAGTCATAGAAATATTAAGGATGGTAATATACATTTTCCATTGTATAGTTCTTATTTCTGAGGTAGCCTGACTGAGGTAACCTAAAATAGCTATGTCAATAACTTTTCTGACAATCCTCTATATTCATAGACTTTCCGCTAAAACACCTTGTTTTTATTGTTACTATCAATGTATATTGATACACAAACAATTGCTAACTTAACGAATAAGTGCTTTAGTCCAGTATTATTAATTAAAAACACTTCAAGTGTCATTGAAGTCACTAGGTTAGGTTAGGTTAGGTTCAAAAGTGAGTGGGCCGAAAACCAGACCCTCCACCGCGACCATGTGGTCTATTGTGGCTCACACCTACTTATATTTCACCCAACAGGTCCAGCTTCTTAATGTAGCTGATCACCTTATTGGGTGAGAGTTTGTTCAGATCCTCTGGCAGAAGTTGTCCTTTGCCAAATAATGAGTATCTGATCCTTTCCCCAGCAGGGCAGGTGCACAATATGTGTTCTGCCGTTTCATCATCTTCTAAGCATAGGCGGCACTCAGCATCTTCTGCTAGGCCGAATTTGCACAGATGATATTTTAAACGGCAGTGGCCCGTATATAGGCCAATTAGAGTTCGTAGGTGAAACCTGCTTAACTCTAGAAGTTTTTTAGTTCTTGTTTTTGAAGGGTTTATTATAAACGCCTTCGAATGAACTAATCGTGGTAGTTCCTGCCAGTACTGGAGGATTTGCTCCTCAGCCCGGGTCAAGAGCGTTGCTTTGGCAGTACTCGAGGATATGCCAAGCACCGGTTCTGGTCCGACAAATTCAGAAGCAGCACCCTCCCTAGCTAGAGAGTCGGCTGCCTCATTCCCCTCATGGCCAGAATGGCCTGGGACCCAGACCAGAGTTATTCTATTTTTTCTGCTCAATTGAGCAAGTGCCTGCTGGCAGCTCCATACCGTTTTTGAGTTGCAACGGTAGGAACCAAGAGCTTTAAGAGCTGCTTGGCTGTCTGAGAAGATTTTTATCGATTTGCGTGTAAGTTGCCTTTGTTCCAGCCTCTGTACACACAATTCGATGGCATAAACTTCTGCCTGAAATATAGTTGCATAACTGCCAAGGGATGAAGATATTTTCACCGTTGGGTTGCAACTATATACTCCGGCTCCAACTCCCATGGGTGTTTTGGATCCGTCTGTAAACCAACAACTATCTGCCCTTAATAGGTCAGCCTTATTCCGATCCCACTCATCTCTTCCTGGGAAGAGAATGTGAAAGGGCAGTTCAAGGTTGGTCTTTGCAGGCATGACATCTGAAATCATCTCCAGGATACTGTGACTTTCCATGTCATCCAGCAGCCTATTGCGCTCCATGGTGTCAGACTGCGGCATGTTAAAAGCTGCCTGCTTTAGTCTGTATGTTGCCCATCTGGCATCTCTCTCCAAATATATATGAAGAGGAGGTAGGTCCAGTAGGATTTCCAGAGCTGCTGACGGTGTGGAGCTAATTGCTCCAGTTATGGCCAGGCAGGCTTGTCTCTGTAAACCAGAGAGTTTGAGTTTGGTCCTTTGTTGTAGTCCTTTGGACCTCCAAACTATGGAGCCGTATGCGATCATGGGTCGTATGACCGTCACATACAGCCAATATATTTGTTTGGGTCCAGTGCCCCAAGATTTCCCACAAATTCTTCGACAAGTCCATAAGGACAGTCGTGCCTTGTGGATCATTTTTTCCAGATGGGAGTTCCAATTAAGCGACTTATCCAGTACTACACCCAGATACTTCGCTTCCTCCGCAAATGGAATTATTTCACCAAGTAAGGAGGGAGGTCTTAAGTTGTCCAGCTTTCTTTTCTTGGTAAACGGTACAATTACCGTTTTGTGAGGGTTTACAGACATCTGCTCCCTCTTACACCAACTCAGTACTGTCTCTAGTACCTCTTGGAGGGTTAGGGAAATTCCCTCTTCAGAGTTTCCTCTGATTAAAATGACTAGATCGTCCGCATATGCTTGAACCTCAACCTCCCACACAGAAAGTATGGCCAGCAGGTCATCCACAAGCAGTGACCAAAGTAGGGGGGAAAGAACCCCCCCTTGTGGACACCCTCTTGCGGCCCTAAATCTGACCGTTTCTTCCTGAAGGGACGTCGTTATAGTTCTATTTTCTAACATAGCCCGAATCCAGCCACTTATGGTTGGGTCGACTCCCCTAGCAGTGACAGCTGTATATAGGGAGTCAGGCAGTGCATTGTTAAACGCTCCCTCAATGTCAAGAAAGGCCGCCACTGCAATTTGCCTACTCTGCAGAGATTGGGTGATTTTAGCGACTAAGTTGTTGAGGGCTAGTTCTGTTGACTTGCCGGTTTGATAGGCATACTGGTGGGTATTAAGAGGATGAATGCTTAACACACTCGTCCTAATGTGTCCGTCCAGTACCTTTTCCAGACTTTTCAACAGAAATGATGTCAGGCTAATGGGTTTGAGCGATTTGGGTCATAGGTCTATTCGACCTATTTTAGGTATGTATACCACCCTCACTGCGGACCAACTGGATGGTATATAGCTCCATGCCAGACTAGCTCTGAATAGTCTAATAAGAAACGGTATGATGATTTCCAGTCCGTTTTGGAGCAGAGCCGGAAACACACCATCCTCACCGGGTGATTTGAATGGCTGAAAAGATTTGATAGCCCACTCAATAGCTGGTCTTGTGATAACCTTCCTGGCCACCATCCAGTCATTTTGGTTAGGTCGTTTAAATCGGCCTTCTGGTAGTGGTAGTTGCTGGTTATCCAAAATCGAACTACCTGGGAAGTGGTTTTGTAACAAAAGCTCCAAGGTTTCCCTCCCAGAGTTCGTGAAGGTTCCATCAGGTCGTTTTATCGACCCAAATTCCCTTGCCGGATCTCTAGAAAGGATCTTGTGGATTCTCGTACTGCTAGGTAAATCAGATATACTCTCGCAGAACTTCCTCCAAGATTCCCTTTTTGCCCTTCTTATTTCTTTATTATAGTCTGTTAATGCAGATCTATATGGAGCCCAGGCGCCCGAAACTTTAGCTCGATTAAAGAGGCGTCGAACTTCTTTCCTCATTTTTTCCAGTTTTTTGTTCCACCAAGATGTGCCTCTATTATCTTTTTTGGTCTTAAGTGGACAGTTTTCGTGATAAGCTGCTATAAGAGCGTTCCGAATTTGTTCCGTCGCAATCTCTATCTCGTCACGATTATTTATAGTGGTCAGGGTACCTTGAAGTCGTGACTGGACCGATCGTTTGTACTCGCCCCAGTCTGTGCTTCTCGGGTCCCTATATTTCACCATGGGCCTAGGCCCCGTTTCTATATTAAATAGAATGTGTTTATGGTCTGAACATGATGGTTCAGAAGATACCTTCCAGTCAGTTATCTTATTGCTCAAATGATTTGAGCTGATGGTGAGATCTAGTACCTCTCTCCTATTTCTAGTGATAAAGGTTGGTTCTGAACCAATGTTGTTTACCATTAGCCCTTCACCTAATATATAATCAAATAGTGACTCACCTCTTTGGTTAATGTCTGTGCTGCCCCAAGCCGTGTGGTGGGAATTCGCATCACATCCGATGACCAGGTGGACATTGTTTCTCCTACTGAAGGCGACTAAATCCCGCACTGCAGATGGAGGAGGTTGACCAGCATCCCTATCGCCCGGAAAGTAAGCCGAGCAGAGGATTATATTCCCCCTGCTCTCCCCCATTCGGATCGATAGTTGGATGGCTACGACATCCGGGGTGCAGTAACCTGTAAGTACAAAATAGTTAATATTGTTTCTGATCCAGATACAAGCTCTGGGTCTGGCTTCAGATCCCATCACTATTACCTTTCCAGAAGTGTTACCTAGTCCGGTTACTCGGCCTGTATTACTGGTCCAGGGTTCTTGAATAAGAGCAATGTCAATTTGCTCGTCCTGGAATCTTTTTCCAAGGACATACGTCGCGGCCTTGGCATGTTGAATGTTCGCCTGTAGGCACCTGATGTATGTAGTAGTAGCAGACATCAGGGGGAGGGGATGGGTTATTGGATGGAAAAAAAAAAGGTTATAAAGAGGGGAAACTAGGATAGGAAACGGGGTTTAGGTGCTTGGTTTGGGTTTGGGGGAGGGCGGTTTACTCTTCTTTCCGGATGGCGGTTTTGATCCACTCTTCCGAAGAGGAGGTTTGTTTGGGATGGATTTTCCTTTCCCAAGTGGTTTGTTTCGGGGAAATTTTCCACCAGTGGAGTGCATTTTAGATTTGCCCCTCGAGGTTGGTGGTTCATCCTCCGACCTTTTAGTTGTTGGGGCGGGTTCTTTCCCTTTTACCCCTTTGATTTTGTTGATTTTTGGGCGGAATTGCACCTGCCCAAAACCAAAATAGGGCTGATTGTTCAGCCCTTCCAGAGCTTCCTTAGACCCCTCGTCAGTCGAGAATGTCCAGACCTGCCCTGGGCCAGACTCTTCCCGGTGTAGTACTTTCCACTCCCGGGTATTCAAGCCATGGTTCATTTTTCTCAGCCTGCTGAGAACTATGTCCGATGTGAGCCGTTTATCGGCTTCATCCGGTATATAGGCCACATATATATGTGGTTTAGGTAAATCCTCACCCTGTACGGTTTGAAGACGAGCTCCTTCCCATGGCTGAAGATGCTTTATTGTGCTCTCCAACCACGAGACGCTCGTCTGATCCACACAGGTGGTGAGAAGCCATCCAGGTCGATGTGTACAGCCCTGGAATCTCACCTGAGGTCCATCATCTGGTAGTTCATCTACAGCTGACATTATCGCCCTCTGCAGAGTTCCTAATTGGTTGTTGGTCAAGGCCGTTTCGGGGTACGCAGGGTGGATAATTCCCACCCTAATTCCCTCTGTTACAGCCTTGAATGATGGTTTGGTATATCCACCTTCCCGGGCTCTCTTGGCTCCCAGATCCGGTGAACTACCATCCGAACGCATGCGTTTGCTCGTTCCCACTGGCAGAGAGGAGGACTGGTTACCTACCTCCTGCTGAGGATCAAGTTTCGGCTGGTTCAGCACATTACTTAAGGCGGTTTGGTAAGGCACTCCGCTCTTAAGCAAACGACTTAGGCGCTTCCTTGCAGCTCCTCCTAGCCGTCTTCTTTTAAGGGAGAGTTTGTCTACAGATGTAGATGTCTCATCCCCTAAATTGCCTTCTCCTTCAGTCTCAGGTGTCGGAGACTGTAGCAGCCTCCTTTCCTGATCCGATGGGATCGGGCTTTCAATGGGAGTCGGATTAATCCCGATCTCCATAGGTTCCCCAGTTGCCTGGGGAGGGTCGAGGGTTTGACCCCCCTCGTTAGGTTGTTTTTTGTTGGCTACTATGTTCTCCATAAAAGTCCCACGAGTAGCAAGGAATTAGAGTCCACCATAGCAGAGCCCCGCATTGCTGTGGCAAGGCAAGGATACTCTAGAAGGTTGCCCGGTATTCTAGAGGCCCCGTTAGAGACACCTATCACCCCGGTGCCATTCGGCCACGGACACGGGTCGCATACATCCTGACTTGGGGGAATTTATCGACCTTCCCCGTCTAGATCCGCCGTGTTTAGTCGTCAGCAGGGCCACCTCGAGCAGGATGTGGCTCTTCACCACGCACGGACGGTCTTGAGAAAAGCTTCCTAGTGGGATTGCCACAGCCCACTCAGCTATTCTCCTGGAGTCAGTGGCTTGTAACTGGCCCTCCTTGACCCCTTGAAGTCACTAAGTTGACTTCAATGTGGTGAATCCCTATTCAGCAGCCTTAGTTGTGTATATCTATACAATAATAATAATTTGTTCAACATTGCTTTTGAGTCGTTTCGTAGATTATTGGAATTTGTGCATTATATCACCACAGTCAATCAGTCACAAGTCTGGTGTGTCATCTCGATTTAAGAAATGTATGAGACAGGACCGCCTCACTACCGCCAAGTAAACTATTCGAAACAGATAAAAAAGACTGTATCGAAAAATACTACAAGAAATTTGTTCCAATGCCGACTTCGGCTTCGACTTGTGACATATTCAAAAATACAAATTTTTGAATAGTTTTTTACATGGTTTTCTCATTGAAGTATTTACACTCATAAAAATTAAGCTCTTTTTATTGATGTTGATAAATCAGATAAATCTATTGATACATACCTGCATGATAATACAACAGATTTTGCTGTTACTACGATCCATTTTATTATGTCAAGCTGTAATTGATAATTTTATTTGTAATGTGTATAATGACAATAAAGCATATTTACCTAATAAATGAAATACTGGCACAGGCAGGATTGATCCCAAAGTGTGTGAATGTATTATAATTATTTTAAAACAAATCTATTAAAATTCAGTCCTATGTAAATTTTAAGTGTATTCCGAATCATCAAATAATGTCAAAATTTACAATATCTATGAGGTGGTCAAATTAAGACGGGTAGAAAGATGTCGAAAAAAAAACTTATTAGAGTAATCTACTAAGACGAGTAGCAGATATTTCCTCAATACCTTGATTAAATGTACAAAAACAATATCCCGTCACTTCCAAGCAACTTATGTGCGTTCTTGGTTTACAATCTCCCGTCAGCAAGGCCACCAGGGTTCTTATAAGTTGTAAGTTTCGAGTATATCTCGTTTGCTTTAGTATCATTTTATGAACTTTTGGCTTCATGAGTGAGTTTACAATTTCTATATGAGTTTTTTAAATTATTGTATAAAATAGTTCTGTACAATCACGATCTATCTGAATCCTTCGAAAGCTATTTCATCAGTTTCTCCATTGTCCGTATGTTTTGCGTGATTAGGTAGCCAGAATAAATAGTGTGAATCGGTTTTCATTGCCTATTTCATCCAAAACACGCAGATATTTCTATATGATGTTGCATCCACGACTGATGTTGCATCCACGACTGATGCCGCATGAGTTGAGTGCGTTGAGCAGCTAATCAGGTTTGATTTAAAATATATAGGGTATTGAAAAAAGCAGTAAATAGAATTTCCATCACGACATATGTTTCAAATTTGAATCGTTAGATCCCCATAGTATGTTATTTTTTAATGTTCATGTGAGATAATCATTTATATAAATGCTATAAAATCTATGCCACCCATCTATATTAGATTCCTTTTGAACAATATTGGACTATGACTTATTGAATATGACTGTATACACTGTCCAATTGACAATCAAAAATGAACTTGTCAAGAGACGATGGGCTAAAAATACCTAAAGCTATATTCTTAAAATGAGTAAATGTCATATTAGTTTGTGATGATTTGTATTAAAAAAAATGTTTGCAATTTTGTAGTAGATTATTAGCAGTTTATAGCCGAAAAACACTTATAAAATTTAATTTTAGAGTACCTGAGAGTGGTCGTAGAGGATTTAGCTTCGCATAGTCAAGAATGTGTTAACATTGTGAAGACAGCATTCAATGAACTTGAAGGCTTAATTACGTCGGGTGAAGAAAACGTTACCTCTTTGTTTAATTTATGCGATGATATTGAAGAAGTTAATACCGAATCGGACATAGCATCTTTGTTCGAATTAATTACAGACGATATATTCGCTTATGTAGCCCAGTATAATAAAAACAGCGGACGTACAACTTCTGTAGACGACTTATGTGATATTCTTACAAACGAAACTTATGGCACTGAAGTCCACCGACTGGCAGAATTGAACAGATTGTTATATGGATCAAGCTGCCTGGACTATAAATATGAAAATACTGTGGATTATTTAAAGGATGCAACTATATCGTCCAGTGGAAACAGTAAGTAGCAAATGAAAATGTTTTGGATCTATTCCTTAATTATTATTTAAGCAACTTACAAAAATACTTATTAAATGTGCTAAATTTTAAATTTGTTCGCTATAAAAAACATTTGGCATGAAATACTTTGACACACGCTCTGTGGAAACTCCGAATCTGTCAATATGTAATCGCCCCAGGGTATATTTTTCCTTTAAAAACATAATGTAAATGTAAATACTGTAGTACAGGTACCTACCTGTCTAATTATTGTTCTAATACAATTACGTAGTTCCCTGAAGATGGTTTAACGAACCGAATATACAAAATATGCGAAACAATTCGACAGAAAACTTACTTATTTCGCTAACACAAAAGGTATTGATATCACAGGATGAACTAATTATATGTATTAAAATTATTAGAAATCTCGTAAATAGGAGACGGGTAAAAAATGTAGGAATGGAAAAGTTTAACTTAGAAAGGATATCAGGCGAGTCTACTTGATTACGCAAAATCTTGAATACAAATAACAGCGCGTCTGATACGTCCGAATTCTTAATGACTGCATATTGAACTTGTCCAAAAGTAATTTTTGATCTACCGTCTGTGGTAGATCACACCTTCTTGGAATTTCTGATACCTTCTTGTGGATATATTGAATTTATTTCAAAAGAAATGTATTTGAGAAACTTCCGCTGAATTATTTCTAAAGCAGCTTTCTGAACGTGTGGAAGCCAAATCAAAAACGCGTATTCTAATTTACTGTTAACAAACGAATAAAACAAAATTTTTACACTTTTTTGCCGGTAATATATCTGGTGTTTCTGGTAACGAATCCCAACAGAATAAATTCAATAAAGCTAAGTTTAGTTTTTTTAGGGTATAATTAAATGCCTTGTGTGGTATTGTAACCTCCTACAGTATGTCATAACTCTGCACTTATTTAAATTGAGTTTATAAGTACATCAGTGTTCCAGTTGATAAATAAAATAAATAAACCCTTACTTAGCATAAAACTATTTTACAAATAACATTAATTTAAATATAAATATAAAACAATAAAAGTGTTAAGTTAAAAACAAAATACAAAGTGTATCTCTGCGTGTAAAAATTTTCAATATTTACCCAATACCGAATTTGTATGTATAAACAGTTTTCTAAATAGTATAAAATAAAATTAATATTTATTTTTTATATATTCCTAATACAATATCATAAACTTACAAAAATGTTTACAGCTTTTAATTCCCGCTGGTAAATCATTAAAATAAATTAAACACTTGTAAAGTATACTGTTATAATGTTTTAGCTTTTTGACGTGTTTCAATATAAAAATTATCTCTGCTTCAAGCATTACGTTCATGTATTTTAGAGATGTAGATATTTATCGTAATGGTAAATTGTGTCAAGATCCTTATTCAATTTAAGTAACATATCTGTTATATTCGTTCAAGAAACATACAACACTATGTCATTTGCAAACATGTAAATACTACAATATTTATCGAAGTTAGTAATATCATTTACATACAAAATAAAGAGGAGAGGACCAAGAGATACTTGTACCTATATCTATTTACTCTTGTAGTTGTTGACATTCTCTGAAAGAATTAATCTTAGAGAACAATTTCGAAGCGTCAGCAAAGAAAAGCTTTTCACAATTAAGATTGTCACATAGATCATTGATAAATAATAAAAATAAGACAGCAGGTTAGATCCCTGAGGTACCTCAGATGTTATTTCTGTTAAATTTAAACCTATTACACATACTGAACTTAGTTAGTGATTCTGAAAAGGCAATACAGCTTATAGAAATGTTGGAAAGATATCTAATATCTAATAATCTAATTATAATATCTAATAATCTCATAATTAATATTGATTAATATCCCAGGAATCTAACTGTTTAAGTACGGTTACGGCCAGAAAAAAGAAAGGATATTTATTTCAGAAACAAAAATGATGAAATACTGTTCTGTACGATTTCAGAAGAAGATATAATATTCAAATGCCAGTTTTCAATACGAGTGGGTCAATTTTGATAGAATTTGCGATTTACTAACAAAATATTAGAGAGTCCTTAAAGTTATTAGATAAAATGTCTCATTTTTCTTTACGAAGTGTGTTTCAGAATGTTGTTGTATGTTTAAATATAAAAATTTCAAACGGTTAACGACTTTCACAAACATAATTTTCGGTATTTCACTTATGAAACAGGAACTGTAGTTATTTTCTTAACTTTAAAATAGTAAGTTGCAATAAATTGTCGAGTAGACTTTCCGAGTCACTAATTTAGGTTAAAGAATTAATAGTATGAACTTTATTTAAGTGCGTCAGTGGATTTACCAAACATGCACGGAGTATGGATGGTACCAAACATCGTCCCAGGACGATGACGTGTTTGGCAATAAATTTCCCATCCAGTTCTTTACGAAGTTGTGCGAGGATGTGTATGGGTCCGAATTTAATGCCAGCTATATAAGTGGACAAATTAATGGAATCAACACACATTTCGGTGGATACGACATCGATGTACGAAACGTAGTGTTCGTTCATGGGTCTTTCGACCCCTGGTATCCCATGGGTCT